>VZSF01003782.1:472541-554059 GCA_013398295.1 Chionis minor
CTTGCGGCTGTGCTGCTTTTTTCTCTCGCTCTTCCTCTTGCCCCCCTCCCCCCTTCCCGGCCCTGCCCCCCCTTTCTTTTTTAGCGGTTCCAGGTCTCTTGGGAGATTACTCGAGAAACGTGCCGTCCCCTTCGTGCATTTGCGCTCACTTTGTGGTTGTGAATCTTCTTTCAGAAACGCGGGGGGAGGGGAGCCTTTTTTTACGGGATGCTGGAGGCACATGCAGGGCACGGTGCTTTTGCTTTTCTGCCTCTCAAATATTCATCCACAGTTCTTGAGATGTACAGTAAAAGGCTGTTCCTGGGTTATTTAATGTAGGACTGAGTGAAGCACCGTTCCGGATGGTATTTTTTCTGCTCCTAGGGGTAAGATTTGTAGGAGTGAGGTGAGGAGAGTCAGGGATGTTCTTATTGATAGCGCTTAAAGGATTGTGTGAGCATAGTTAGATGACACGGCTAAAATTCAGGCAGCCAGTCTGCAGTGGGCATAATGCAGTGGGCAGGATGGGAGCCATCCCGTAGGGGTCAGAGCCAAGCCCCATCCAGAAACCCTGCTGGAGCCAGGGATTGAAAATTCTGCGGCTAAAGATGGTCCAGATAGTTTCCAGTTCAGGCCCTCTTTGTGGGGAGGGGGAGCACGCATGAGAGCATGGTGCTGGGTGCTGAATGGAACATTCTGTTTTTTCTGTTTCTTTCCTTTTTGCGTCTCACACATGAGTTTTGTAAGCTTGTTCCTTTGTGAAAGGTCTTGAACTCTGTATCAATGAGGAAGGACCGTTTTTCCATGTTGCTCTTTGATTACTGGGGTCAGATAGGTGTGTTAGTAGAAATTAGCATTATTTCCAACAGAAGGAACAGGACTCTTAATTTTGTTTCTTCTGCAGTGAGGCATCAAGCCTACCCATTGTCTAGTTTTAAGTGCTCTGCTCAGACAAGAAACTGCTTTTGAAAGGGGGAGGAAACAGGACATGATCTCATTTGTCCATTAGTGAGAAACAAAAGGATTACCGTTTACTACTGACTGCCAGGAGCTGAAGGCTGTCGATTTACTGTGAATTACGTTGTCTAGAGAATTTTTCTTCGAAGTTAATTTGGGGTGGTTTAGTGCAACTCTGCTACAGACTCCTTGGGACTGAGGGATCTCAAAGTTTGGGGAGCTTTTTTGAACTTGGTAAATGTTCAATGAAAAGGCAATTTGTCCCTCAGAATACTGTGCTCAGTGAGTGAGGAGTATGACTGCTTTGGTGCAGGTGTGTGCGCGAGAGGTGGCTGTTTAAACTGAAGTGAGAACTGGCATAGGCCAGTGCTCGTACGTGGAGGGTAGGCTTAGGGCCTCTGTGTGTCTCTCTGTCACCTAGAACTATGGGTTAGTGTATATGTATTTCCTGCGTAAAGTGTACTGCTTTGGTAAATAAGTAGCTTGTAAAATAGGTATAAATCAATACACAGTCATTTCTGTGATTTTTGCTAATAGAAATATTCTATCTCTTTGCAGTTTAGTAGCAATTTATAATTTCTTTACCCTCATTTAGACTTCATAACAGGAACCCTAGCTTTTTGTAGAGCAACCTGTAAAAATAGTTTCATCAATCTACAGCTTTAAGTTGGTTGCTGGAGTCCTTGTCCAATGGTACAGACTTGTGGTGTGCATCTTCTGTAGGTCCAGTTTCCCCACATCCTGAAGTCTGTTAGGGAAAGTGAAATGGGCCACAATGAGCAAGGAGAAGATGATGCAGTTCAGAAGGGAGCTCTCACGTAGATTTTGTTCTGTCTGAATAAATGCTGTATATCAATAAAGAGGAAGATTGTAAGTCAGAGCAGTGAGTATGTTGTATGGGGATGATGTTGGCCAGATGTCCTAAGTTACTGACAGTGCAAGCCCTTTATTGCAGAATACGTTCCAGGCTAACTAACAGGAGTGATGTGAAAGTCGAGAGCGGGTAGAAAATGTAGTGTAAATACCATATAAGGGTGGTGTGGATAAGAGGTTTAGATGTGGAGATAGAAAGAAAAAGGTAGCTTTTGCAGAATGATTAAGTCTTTTCGTAGTGCACTCTTGCAGAGGAATAAACCCTTGCGTAGTGTGTTGGAGATGTGAACAAAGAAAAAAATATTCCTCATCCTTCTGTTGAAGGAAGAGTGGGATGTCTTCAGAGGCCATATACAGTAATGGAGGGTTTGATGGAAAAAAAGCTCCGCCCTGAAAATGCACCACCTTTCCACTAGTTGGGGATGGATGTAGTGACGGGACTGCCAGTGGTGTTTTACTGGTAGAACCAGTTGTTCATCTTCTGTAGGAAATTTTTTCTTCGCTCAGCTTCGTGCCCTTGGTTTTTTTTGGGTCTGGGTTTCACAAAACCCCATAGGAACTTCTCATGGGTGAAAGCAGGTGTAAAAAATAAAAGCTGAGGTTTGTGTGAGGAGGTGGGAGGAAATAATAGTGTGTGCATGATGGTGAAATGAAAACGAAATGGACAGAAGTCTTGAAAAAAAAGATGCATAAAGAGAGGAAGATTAAGTCCTAATAAAAATCAGATGAAGACAGCTTTTATGTCTATGAAGAACAGGCTAACAGAAATAGACTGTTTTTATTACAAATACCTCAACCATTACATAACATTCTAACTAAATGCTAACCAACTACTCTGTTACAGATTGCAAACACGTATTGAAGGGAGAAGCTGTGTATTGTTCACATTGTTGATCATCTTATGTATTTGAGACTGTCTTGGTTAACAGTAAAATTATAGTGCAGAATCAACATGATATATCTTCAAGCCAAAGTATGATGGTGATAAACTTTAACTGATACTTATTTGAAAATAATGTGCGCTACACTTTCAGGGGCTTACAACACCAGAGGCAGGAATTACTGCATTTTTTTTAATTCAGGTACATCAAATGCAGAAGTAGTACCTGAAGAACTATGGCACCCAGTGCCTAGTGACTGCGAGAAGGATGGTCTATTAAATATTTCTTCAAATCAATGTACAACTGACTCCTAAGTGAAATGTTGGCTTTACTCAATTTTTAGTTAGTTGGGATGTAGGATGTAGCCCATCACACTCAGAGGTACCGAAAGGTTTTTCACAGTAAAACCAGCAATGGCTAGGTTGCCCATTTTTTGCTGCATTGCTTGCTTAAGCTAGCAAATCAAACTTTCTCGGCTTAGAAATGCAAACCTTCTAAGGCTGTCCTCATTAGATCATGTGAAGAGCTACAGCTTGCTTTAAAATTAGTATTTTGTAAGCATGTGACCTTACTATTCCTAGATATTTTAGAGTTTGTAAATTTTAACTTATACTTTAGAATTTCAACTGCAGACTTAAATTGTGTTTGCAGGAGTAATAGTTTAAATTATTTCTGCCAAAAGAAACAATATTTAACTAATTTGAATCTTCATCAAAGGTGGAAGTGTAGGAACATCTTAATTTAGTTTGAGAAGCTACTGATTTTCTGCCAGTTTAAGACTTGATACACTTTAAGACTTAAATATTTCTTCTGTTTCAAAGTAACTATATATTCCAGTGAAGGACCTCACTGTCTTTAGATCAATGCATTGATGGAGGTTTTTTTGCAAAAAATAAATTATTGTATTTACAGGGCTTGTTTGTTTAGGACAGTCTATGCTTCCTCTACAAGTGTATCTAGGTGTATATATAGGTGCACAGCAGAAGCGTTCTAGTGAGGAGGAAGGATAACATTTTTTTCTTGCCAATGCATCTGAGTGGTCTGTAGGAAAGATGCATTCTAGTACAAAAAGCTTGCCTTTGGCTTGTGATATAGCTACTTGGTTAGTTTCCTGGAGTCACCTTGGTTAGGAGATGTTTTTCATGCCACAGGTCAAACTATCAGCATGGACAGAGCTTTGTAGTATGCACTTAGCTTTGGATAAAGAAAAGTCTCTTGATAAGTATATTGATAATGTATTGAGCTTCCTTAATTATTTACTTGCTGCATCTTGAAAGCAGAGTATCAAGGGACACAGGATTTTTTTTTTCAAAGCAGAATAAACAGAGAACCAAGAGCAACTGAAGATGTTAAACTTCATCTGTAGCCATTTTGCAGTTGCAAGTTAACTTCCATGGAAAATGGGATCTGTAAATCTGAAAGGCAGATACAAAAAGCTGGGTACGTTGATAAGGCTTTTCTAATTTAGCTGCTTATCCTTTCGTTTTAACAAAACATGAACAAATGCAGTCTAAAGCCGAGGGCTGGAGTTGACCCTTACTGCAATTAACCAATGTTGTCCAGAACTGTTGTCAGTGTGGTTTTTGCAGCTGCATCTCTTACATGCTGAGCATTCTTTCAGTGAAGGAGGAGATGGTCTCCGCTCGGGGAAACTAGTGAGTCACAGGGAAAAAAAACCATGTAACCAGAGATCCAGAGGATAACAGGCAGCAGGTAGAAGAAACTCTTTGTGGGCAGCCATGAGCTCTCTCCAAGCTGGACGAGACCAAGGAGCAAATTCTACCACCTTTGTCTGCACAGGAGTCAAGTTTTTTTATTGGTGTTGTCAATGGTGTATTGTAAGCCGGTACATTTGTCCACCCTGGCTCTCACTATCACAGTGGTAGTATCTTTGATAAACTTAAAAGCAAGTATGCTGTAATATCTCTTAATACAGAGAATAAATTATAATTGTTTTGATGGACATGAGTCAGGTTAGGAATATGGTAGGAGTTAAAAGCAACAGAGAATTTAATTATTGAGCAAGGTGGGACATTTTGAAGGTGGTAACAAGTAGCTTAAGACATTACATAACTGATTAGAGTAACTGGTTTTGAACAGGTTTTTTTGTCGTGCTAAGGTTGTATAGTCTGTATAAAATTGTTTATTCTGTAGATTCCTACTGTTGATGACTGTGCTTCCATCTTCAGCTGGGACCCTTCAATAATAAAAGTACCTTGAGAAGGTGAACAGAAAAAAGTTGGGGAAAGTAGCTAGAGCAGAGGGAATTCATTTTGGTACATCAGTCTAAAGAGGAAGGAAAATTCTTAAGGATGGGCCCTAGAGTGGTTCTTGTGGACTTCCAAAATATTCTGAAAGCTCGTGAACAGAAGAGCTTGCCTGAACGTTATTTCAAAGTAATATCTACCTGATTTCTGGAGTAAAAAATCTTAGATGTAACTATTTACATTACTTAAGGACTGACGTATGAATAGGAGCTTTGGAAAACCCAAGTTTTGCATAGAAACCTTTACATATTGGCAGCTGAGGTCAGCAGTTCTTTAGAGATGCAGAAAGGTATGATGTGGAGAGAAATCCACTGCTTGAAGTGAGTTGTAGTTCCTTGGGAAGAACACTGAAACCAAGTGTCACTTCCTCTGTCAAGAAGTGTCAATTATTGCAATGGAGCTTGGAAACTGGTAAAGGAGCAGGAAATGGAAGTTTTTAAAAAGATTATTCGAGTTACAGCAAGGAATGGCTTTACATTTGTCTCAATTCTTCCTTCCCTCTTCACTGTCCAGTTCAGTGTGGGGTGCATGAAGAGGGTTGGAAATACGCCATGAGTTTAATGTTGTTTCAGAGTTTGTAATAAAGTGCAACGGCTTTTGCAGCAAGAGTATAAAAATGAAAGGGAAAAATGAAATGGTCGAGAGATGGGTAATTTTGAATGGCTGGAGTTTCTGCTGTTCATCTGTTGGGAACCTGGTCTATTTTCGTATACCTATTGATTATGTTTTGTCAGCTTCCTAAAAGGAAGTGTTTTCCACCAAACACTGCGACCGACTTAGAGTGAACTCTTGTTCAGCTCAGCCGTTGTTTCTGGTAACTTATCTCAGACAGCCGCCTGTAGAGGAACAGATCCTGAGCACTCTTCAACCTGCAGCTGGAGTCAGATCCGCTGAAGTACAGCCGGAAGGGAACTGCAGCTCACTGTTCTTCTGTATCTTTAGAAATAAGAGAAGATCCAGTAACATGTGGAGACTTCTTGCTCATACCTTTTTTGCTGTAGGATGCAAGCAATTGTGCTTCCTTTATTCTTGAGAATGGATCCTCAAACTTGCCATCATCAACAGTTGTGATTATTCTTCTTGTGCAGTTAAATCTAAATGCAGCTAGTGCAGAGAAGTGCTGACATTTTCAGTATTTTCAGCACTGTCATTTGAACAGACATGGGAACATCTGTATGTCATCTGTTGTGTAGCTTCTTTTGTGGCCCCACTGTGGTCTTCTATTTTGCTCCCCTGTTCTCAGCCTGACAGGAACCGCTACTCAGGATGCCACGAAGGAGACTCTCCGTGTCGCTTTCTGTGTTTGTGGGGACAATGGGTATGCTAGTATTGTTGCCTTTCCAGGCTTCTGCTGGTTGGCATGATGCAGTTGAGCGAGAAACAAAGTGGTACTTGTGACAGAAGGCTAACTGCATTTGTAATTTTTTTAAGGGACTATTTGCAATCTTAAACATTAACAGATGCCTTTACAGAGAGCGGCTGTGGTCTGGATAAACTGACCTAAATTAGTTTGTAAGAAGCCTAGTGAATAGTTTTAACTTTTTCAGTTAAAAAAGAATTCCAATAAGTAAGACAGGTTGCATTAGTTTTGTGTATTCATAGAAAAGCACTGCCTACCAGCCTACTGTTCAAATACTTTACTTTGATAGCAGGTACGTGGCTTGTTTCTGCAAGTATTTGCCTTAATTTATTCCCTTATCTTTTTCTCGAATAGGCAGCAATTCAGTTTTGAGAGCTTTGAAGTTTTTTCATTCTTCTAAATAATAGAAATTTCTTTAATAAACGCTTTTGCAAATCTTGAAAATAAAAATCTCATTTGGCATCTGCGAGTTGAAAAGCTAATTGGGTGAAAGCACTTACATTGTTCTGTTCCCAGAAGTAATGAGAACGCATCTCATTATGATGCTGTCTTTAATTGTATAGAAACTGTGAAACTCTTCTTTTTTTTTTTTTCCCCCCCAGTCCTGGCTTCCTTCCAGCACTTCAAAACTCCAGTCACAAATAAAAATTTAGACTTCTAAAAGGTTTCTTAACCAACTGCATGAAACTGGAAAATTAAAAATCTGTCTTGCAAAAAATTTGCTCTAATGCTTAGTGACAAAGAAATAAAGACTTGTTAATAAATTGTCAGGCTAAGAAGGAGTAAAATAGCCTGCCTTAACAGTGAGCTGCAAAGACGTTTTGGATCATAGATTTTCAGAAATTTAATACATTTTTAGTTGAAATGTATTTGGTAATCTTGCAAAACATCTAAATTTTTCTAATTTATGTTTGAGGATTATCAGAACACAGCAAGAATAGCTGTGTTGTGTTAGTGCATAATCTTTATGGTGTGCTAGCTCTGATTTACGTGTGGCACACACTGTCAATCTCTACTGGAATATTTGCAAAAATCCTTCCTGGCAAAGAAGCTGTTCGAATGTACTTTAACTTGAAAATGGACTGGTACTTGGAGTGCTTCTAATACAGTGCAGTTAGTAGTTATTAATCTTTGTCATTTTTACTTGAGCTATGGTGGTATTAAGTTTCTTTGCACTAATCTGGTTTATGTAGAACTAACTAGTAAGTGAGCAAGATGCTTCTAATACCAGTGAAGGCTGTACTATACCCCACTGGTGAAATTTCAGTCTAGTAGCTGTGTTCTCATATAATATAGATTGTAGTCTTTTCAGGCTCTGGAAGCTTTTTATTAATGTATCAGTAAGAAATAAGATTTATTTTGTGTTGTTGCTTTGTTGTGCCTTAACCTAAACTGGGAATTGCTTTGAAAATAATTGTAAGTTCATTCTGTTAGCCTGTCGGTCATTAGTATTTGAGTTTGCCAGCAGATATACAGAGAACTATTTCTTCAAGCATGAGTCCACATTTACTTCAGTCATTAGTGGGAAGCTATCTGGGACAAATGCAACCTTCCAAAACTGTGACTGTAAGGACAGAAGCAAGATATGCTGGATCAGTGTCGAGGCTGGTGTGTTTATACCAAGATCAATCTGGTCTGTTCCAGTAGAGGTGAATGCTGAACCCAATGTGCATTTGGTCTAGTGGCACATACAGAGTTTCTCATTCCCGTAATTTCATGGTGCCTGTGACACACGCAACTATGGTGTACAACTTCAACCTTGAAGTCCGTTCTCTTTATTATTTGGTTGTATGCAAATTCCATCAGTATATTAGCCTAAAGATCTATCCTTTATGTTGCAAAGAAGTTTGAATAAATGACCAAAGTAAATTTTCTAAACTCAGAAGTCAAAATCACTTCTGTCTAGATCTTTTAAGCCAGCCATCAATTTTTTTGGCTACACAGAAGATTGTAGACTTAAGGCTGAGTCTGGACACTGCATGTTTCACTTCTTTGAAGGTACTTGAATGCTAGAGTAAATATGGGAGAGGATTTCTGTTGGGAGTCTTGTGGGCCTAAAGGTCCTGCTGCTGGAGATAACAGATGTTGGATTTTCAGTTCAGAATTGTAGTGTAAATATTATACACAGGGTGTTTTTTAGGGTGCTTCTGTATTTAATTTGGTATAATCTGTATTGCTACTCTTGAATCTGCTCAATTGTACTTTAGGTGTTCAGGGAGAGAGTATGTCTGGCTTTGTGTGAGTGGTGGAAGGTGAAGGTTCAGTGATAAGTCTAATGATGTTCCAGATAAGGAAGTTGTAGGCAATGGTAGAGGCTTTGTTGTTAAAACTCTCTGGTGATACTTGTACCCTTCTTCGTTCTCTGACTGCTGGTCATTCAAAGCATTACATTCTACTACTGCTTCTTCTGAAATTCTGGTAATAGTGTTTAATGTGACAAGCAAGAGAGGAGAGCTTCAGATCTTTGAGTTTATCATCTGTATATAGGTTGAAAATGCAAAATACTTTGAGCGGAGTTTCTTAATTTGACCTTCTTTGATACTTGATACTTTGAAAGATTGATTTCTATTTTAATTGTAAACTTATCTTTAAAATACAAAGCTACTGTCCTTCTTTACAGTGGATGTAAATTTACTAGAAAGAGTGAAAACCTTAGTGGAAAGGCATAAGAGCAGTACTCTGAGGAAATGTTTTTCCCTGCTGGGAAGAAGGGCAGGGGTTGGTTGTTAGTTAGTCCTGAACTCCCTTTCAGTCACCTGTTCATCTGCTGCTGGTTAGTAGGTGTCTGCACTACAGACATTCACTGTCTCTTGCTTGGGAGGTGCATCTGCTGCTTTGTTAGGTCTCTTTCTCTGTGATGTGCTGTCTCCTTAAAAATTTTGTTGGTTGTCTGGGGTGCCCCAATGAGTCTATTTGTATCTTAGTAGGTACAAAGTAAATTTTTTGGTTGTCTGGGAAACACCAATGAGTCTATTTGTGTCTTAGTAGCTACAAAGTAGAAGTTAAATATGTTGCTGGCCTTTGGTGAGTATCTGAATGGTAATGGTGAAACTACCCATGAAAAGTTACTAGCCACTCTGCTAGTTTGAGTCACAGACTGGGAACTTGAACTCCAGTCACACCCTATAGGTACTTAATTCCTGTTGACTGTAGTAGGAGGTAGATGCCTAAATAGATTGGAAGCATTGTGGCTTTCGTCTAAAATTTAAACTGAGATTTAATTTCAGTTCATCAGCCTCTTACAGTGAAATAGGTAGTGCCAGTGCTTTGTCCTTCCAGCTTTTTCCCCTGGAAAAGAGATTTAATATTAAAATTTTATTATTTTTATTTTTATGTTGAACCATGTCTTCACTATATTCATCCTGCTTGATGTGATCTGGATTTAAAGACCTGCATTGGATGTTCTCACAACCAAAAGGATCGTGCACGAGGATTTGGAGAGAACCTTTCTCTTAGTTTCAAGGCAATTTGCTTTACTTCAGTGTGTGGCCATCTCTTTACAAAGATGACGAGAAAAGGTTTAAAAAAAAAAGTTAGGTGGTCATTATTTGGTTGTCTTTTAGTACCTGGCAACCTTTAAAACCTGATGTCTTTGTACATCTCAAAAAATGGCTTTTTGTTCTTTGATTGTTTGTAACATGCCTTCTGTAGCCAGTCTTTTGCTATTTAGTTTAAGTGTTTCATTGATAGCACTTTGTACATTTTAGATTTGAATCTCCTCAGGTAATAAAACTGCATTTGTATCTCAAATGTGGAAGCATCTACAGTCAGAAGAGTACTTAAAACTGTAATTATAAAGCTAAAGTAGACAGAGGTATTACATCTACATGTACAATAGTTGAGAACTGAATAAAAATTTTAGGGAGGTGCTTACTAATTTAATCATTTTCTTCATAAGAATAGCTTTATACATGTTCGAGTGCCTCTTTACATTGTCTCCTTCCTTGTGAAAGGCAAAAGTAAGTATAAGAGCTGTGTTGATGAATAGCTTCTATATTATCCAGTAGAAAATAGGAGACCAAAACTGGTTCACACATGTAAAACATGGAAGGAAAGTAACATACATAACCATTTAAAGCATTGGATCCCTGGGTAACAGTATTGCCTTAGATAATATTTAGATAATACTTGTCAAAATATTACACAGCTTTATTTGATACTCTTAAGTGGAAACACTCGAAAAAAAAAATTAACCTCAAACTAAATGAAATGAAAATTGTCCTTTCTTTTCCTAGATTTCTTAACTAGCTGTACTGACATCATTCTGCGTGTGAGGGGGGCACCATAACCTTTCTGATACCTGAGGTCACTTTAGAAGGAGAAGATTTCATAAACAGTACAGGTATCAGAAATTATCTTAGCTAAAAGAAAGAAGCTGTGTGACACATGAAAGTATTTAGTGCATTTTTAATGGTTTTATTGCCAGTGTGAGTCTATCCTGTCTGGTTTTTTGATCCCTTGTTATATGGGCACGTTTAAAAAGATGTGCTGACCATGATTGATCCTATGGATCTTTTGGCAGGGCTGTTCCACAGGAATATGATTTCTGTGCATGTTAAGTGAAATATTCATGCACATATAGTTAAACAAATATTCAAATCTGTGGATAGAGACAAATTTAAGGTTTTTATGATTGCTGACTTTTTATCTGTGGCTTTTTTACTCCAGCCAGCTGCTCTTAACTAATTTTTCCTTTTGTTCTCAGGAATGCCCTGGAAAAAAATTAATAGAATTGAGAGATTATTTTTGTCCATGCTAATATTTTTCTGCTGCAGGATGTCCTAAAAGTTTATTTTAAAAGTGTTAGTCACTGCTATTAGTGCCGTGTTAGACTTGAGAGACTGCTAATAAAAATTCCCTGAGATGATGTGGTTTGTTTCTGGTTGTCCTTTTGGAAGGCCATATTCTGGGTGAGGAGTCTTTCTCACAGAAGACAGTTCAGCAAGCTGCCTTCCAGTCTTTCTAAGGCAACAAAAGATTTGCTTGCTCTATAGATTGCTAGTTCAAACTAGCATATGCTTTGTGGTAAAGTTAGTTTCTGTGTAGACTTTTTGTGGGTGGCTGATTTTGGTTGATTTTCAGTGCTTAGCTTAGTAACTCTATTTGGACTGTTGTTAGATGTCTCTTAGAACTGATGCAGACGTATTTGTGGATGCTTGTTTCTGGCATCTACAGACTGCGTTTTTTGTAAGATGAATCTGTGGGATAATGTCCTAAAATGGCTTTCTTCTGTCACGATCTGTTTTTACACCTGACCTATCTAGTTCTGTTAGTGTTTTGGAAAGACTTTCTTATACTTTAAAGGGGAGTAATTTGAAGAATGATAGAACTAGCAAAGCTTTGCTGCAGCTTTGTCTCATGGCAAAGTGCTTTGGTTCTGAGGAGCAAAAACTTGTTTTGGTTTTCCATTTGGCCATCAGCAATACTCCTCTATAGATTGTCTAGTGCCTCAGGGATCAGCCTGTGCTACAGTTTTTCTTCTGAGGTGATGGGTGCAGAAGAGATGGTGATTAAGAGTTTTCTCTGTCCTACGCTGTCACCTACCTTCACAGAATTTATAGAATCAATGCAATCTTTGCATTGTGTGCCCTCTTTCAAGCTCTGCTGAAAACCAGTGAGCCCAAAATCTAGAGATGGGGAAGAAAAATGGAGATGGAAATGTGTGTTAGCCTGACTTTTGAAGAAAATTAAACTTATTATAGATCTTATTCAGGAATGAATTGTAGTCAGATCTACTCAGAACTCTGAAGATCTGGACAGCTTCTATTCCTGTAGGTCACAGAAATGTCTAAGGTGTGTGAATTAGAACCTCAAAAGTCCCCAAAGACTTTGTTGAGATTTTCAGCCTGCTGAGCAGCAACCTACTTGACAATGAACGCTGCTGCAAATTGCTCGGGGCCGGGGAAGTTGTGACCTTTAGGGGCTTTTCTATTAGATACTTTGTTTTGACAGAGGCTTTTGCTACTAAAGCATTACTGGAGGTTTTTGAAGATTGTTTTCATGTCACATTAAGCTGACTACGTGCTGAAACTCTTAAGAATTCTCAATAGCGGGATAAGTGGTCAAAACCTTGAATGTTTTTTTAATAAAAATTGGGCCTGAAAACCTCAGTCCCAGGATGGTGCTTTGGGTACTAGAAAGTTGTGAATATGAGGTCATCAATAAGAAATTGTTACTTAGTGTGTATTGTTTATAAACATACATGTCAGAAGTGAAGTCAGTATATGTAATTGTAATTCCGTTTGTTATTTGTGTGCAACCTCCTCTGTGCAAAAACATGTATCCAATAATTACATAGTATTTTTCCAGTGTTCATTTGAAATAAGTGTTCCTTGATAGTGGGTTACAAGTAAGGCATGAAGAAGGCTTTTTTTGGGTTCCAAGTACATCAAATCCAGTATTCTGTGTTTCTATGCTTTAAATCGGGTTTGTATTTCTGTAAACTATCTAAATTAGTCTCTCTTTTGAAGAACACAGTTGTTTTTCAGAATTTAATACTCAGAATTTTTCTCAGTTGTATTATTTAGTTCTAGAACTTAGCAGGACCGCATTCTTCAGTGTGCTAGAAACAAAGCTATTCCAGGAAAAGTGGAGTTATGGCTGGATGCAAATGACAAATTCATATATAATTTTTTTTGCCCCTTTACCACTTTCTTTAGTGTGCTTAAAATAGTGTATGAAAAGTCTTTCTGGATTTGTTTCTTGTTTTCTGTTTTAAGAGAGGTGCTAATGTGTCCCAGTTAAGAATAAGCTTTCATGTAGTGTGTTTTTATGATGCTTCTCACTTCACAGATGGGCGTTTGAAGCACTAGGAGTTGAAGGTTCTAGGAAATCTTCAGCAGGTTTGAGTCTTGAATGGTGTACTTTGCCTTAAGTCGATCCAGCTAATCCTTTTCCGAATTTAGCCAAAATATAGCCCTTGGAGTGGAGGTGTCAGGGACTATATAGCCTAGTTGTGTTGAATATGAAGTGTGCGAATTATTCTAGTATTTACTTAATGTTTTTAAGACTTCAGAATCCTGGGAAGCTAATGTACAGGTTACCTGTCCTAACCAATTGTGTGCTTTTAGAGTAGATAAGGGTGAGGTGTGGGGTTTAGGAAGATAGGACTGCATAAAAGACTGCTGTAATATTACTGAAGTCTCTTAACATGTTAGGTTTGTGTAAAAAAAAAAAAAAAAAAAAAAAAAAAGACTTCTTCTGTCTAGAGGTTTAAAAATACAGTGTATAAAATACAGATCTAGAGAGTTTGTCATGCAGTTGTCTGTGCTTACATCAGCTAGGATGGGAAGTCTGAAAAATACAGGGAATAGCAATCTTTCTTCTGAAGGTGGGGAGTGTATACTGTGCCTTGAACAGAAACAGGAACGTATTTGAAGGACATGGTTTAGAGGTGGTTTAGCAGTGTTAGGTTTATGGTTGGACTCGATGATCTCGAAGGTCTCTTCCAACCTAAGTGATTCTGTGATATTCATTGGAAGGCCATAACATAGAGAATACAGTTATTTCACATGGCCTTAGGTAAGGGTTGATTTGCCCTACCAAAAACTATGGATAAAGAAGCTAATTTTCTACCTGAACCTTTATACAACTCTCTTCCCATGCCTGTCTGTACTTCTTCACCAAGACAACAAAATATCGTAGCTCATGCAGAATGCTGTTCTGTTCCTCCATGTATGTAAAACTGCTTTTTCATATGTGTAATGAAACTACAAAATACTGAAATGGATATGGTAGGAGAGAAGGAAGAAAACCAGACAACAAATGCTGAATTACATTGTTAGATGTTTTAAACTTCTTACTACTGCAGTCCTCAAAAGTGACCTCAAAATATGTAATAATTTCTTCCTTATTTAATTGCATAAGAAATTTTTTCCAAAGTGGAGGTAAGATATTTTCTAGTCTGCAGCTGGTTGTAGTGGAACGCTGTGCAAAGTTTACAGACATATGAACTAGTATCATTAAATTCTAAACAACTCATTTTGGGGAATTCTAGAATGATCAGAAGAGCTAGGAACTTAGTGGGAGAGGTCTGTGTGGTATGTATGGGGGTTTTGTTTGCTGGGTTTTTATTATTTTTAAAATAGGATCCTGCGGTCTGGAATATACTGCATTTTGTTTGTTCTTGTAACAACTATAAGTATCTAAGAGGGTACAAGTAAATATTATTTAACAGAGACCAGGATATCTAGAATTTATGTCAGCTACTTGCTGTGCTAACTTGCTAACACATGCTTCTGAGTTCGTTGCGGGATCTAGAGAACCCAACCAGTTGCAGTCTGAAAAAATAGTCTGGTACAGAAATTACAGTGATAAACTTAAAATCCTAAGGCCACGCTGAAGGTCACTTAACTTGATAACATTACAGAGCAGCTGAAAGGTAACCTTTGCTCCAGAATTTTGGGAGCATTGTGCCGTCTGTAATTATGCATAATAGTAACTGTAGTCATTAAAAATGAACTGCTGACTTGCTTAAAATTCTAAATAGTGCAGTGAACCCTGCCAGCTGCCATTATTGCTTGTACTGTTGCCTATCCTTCTGTTCGCTATCATGGTAGTTACTTAATTTTGGCAAGTAGTTCTGACATCTTTTATATGTCGCTGCTGTTCAGAGGTACACAACTGTGTCATGTTCTTACTCATATGACAGAGTCTAAACCTAGCGGACAGCGGCACTTCACTTTTAAGGATTTGACTAATAGAGTTCAGACTGATAGCTACCTTACCGATAATAATAAAAGATAGAAATACCAGAGCAAATTGGGAATCACTTGGTGAGTCTAGTGCTTGCCAACCTATTGTATGCACAAATTAAACATGTCCTACGTTAAAATACTTTGTAGGTGGTGCTAGAGGGAACGATTCATGTGCTCCAGTATAGGAGTGAAGTTTGAGCAAAAAGGCAAGGGTCTTGAAGCTGGATATATTTCATATGGCTTAAACCATGCAATTATCTCTTCATAACTGTTATTAGATGGCACTGAGTGCTTGTTTAATGTGTGACCTGGCAGGTATGTTTGTAGAAGGCCACATGGGCTCTTCAGAGGGAGGATTTGTCATCCCTGGCTTGAGTACCTGGTCTAAAGTCTAATTTTGCAAGTATATCTTCTTTGGCAACCAGTATCAGGTCTAAACATGGTTAAGTATGAATAATGATTGGCCTAATATAAAAGAGTGCTGCTTGCAGTGCTTGATTTCTGCAAGTCAGGTTACTCGGGGATGAGCAATTTTAATCAATTTAAAATATTCTTTTTTGTAGTGTAACTTTGGAAAAACTTGTCAAACAGTATGAATTCTATTACTGTAAAAGGCTTAGAACTCAGCTGCAAGAAGCAGACCAATTTTTGTAAATTTGTCTTAAAAAAGCATTAGTGGGGAACATGATCACCACCTCCCGTTCTGTAAGCTATCAAATGCTCTAGAAAGCACAATTGTTACAATTAAGATTTGTCCAAGAATGAATTCTATCTTATTCTATAAAGAGGAGAGTTATGATTAAGATTTTCCACATTTGATGTCTGCCACAGGTACAGGCTTTGGAAAATATGGCAAAAGCTCAACATCATTATCTTAAACCATCCTCAAACTGTTTTCTGCTCTGCCCGCATCTGGTAGGGCTTCGTTGCTTTTGTGAATTGGGGGTGCAAGAAGTGAGCTGAGTCGTTGTCTTTTTTCTTTTTTTCCTTTTTTGCCTTTTTTGTTTGCCAGCTTTTAGATTATTCACCACTGTGCGGCTATTTCTTGTTTACAAAATCGGTGGCTGGGGATGAGTCTTGGGCTGAAAATTAAGTGTGTGTGAGTTGTTCTCACTTGAAAGAGCATGGGAGCATAGCTAAGTATCAAGTAATTACAGTGTATTACTTGATATGGTTACATGCACACCTGAAAGCTTGTTTGCCACCCATGCACTCCTGGTAATTATCTGCCCAATACTTTCTCCTCTGTTGCTCCAGGATGATTGTGGTGTACTCTTTATCATAAATCTAAGTCTGGGAGCACAGAGTAACAGGAGAATTGAAGGGAAAGAATCTTCCATGTTCTTTCACAGACATTTTAGTGAAGACCTTATGATAAACTTGAGTTTCCTCATAGAAGAAGAGGCTAATGCAGGGCCTAATGTCTGATTTGGACTCCAGCTTGATAAACTAGTCCGCCTGGATTCAGGTCTCCAGACTAGCTGAAAGTGGTTGCGTGGCCATGAATAATAATAATGGGCAAAGCTTGACATGTTGTTGAATTGCAAATAAGTATTGTGGCAGCCTGAACAGTGAACACAGTGAACAGTTGCTTGAAATCTGCTTGACTGATGGCTCCAAAGATAAGCTTGTCTACATTCATGTATCAGGCTTGTTATTTTCTTCTGTGTGCCCGTAGTGATGTTTGAGTAGTGAGCTGTGGCTTCCCATGAAACCTTGCAGCCTCGATATGTAGGTTTTGGAATAGATATGGGATGGCCTAACAGCTATATCCAAGGTCTGTGGTCTGGTTACATGGTCGTTTGGTGGACTGGGTTCACCATGCTTCCATCCTGTATTTCGTGTTTTTGGATGACATGAGGAATGGCTGTTGGTGTATAATACATGCTGTTGAAATAGCCAAATGTTGACCAATCTGGAAAAAAAAGAAAATACCTGGGAGTTGCTTTCTCCTTGTGAGAGGGAAAGATCTATTTCTTAGCCATGCATGGGGCCCCATATGAAGCTGAAGACGGTCCCCTTTGCAACAGTCTGCATGGATTGTAATAGAACGGCATCTGGCCCAAGTCTTGCTGAAGCTGGACCATACCAAGGTTATTTGTCATCTTCCTTTCTTAATCTTTTCAATCATGGCTTGTAGAAGGCAGAGGGATGTGAATGTTGTAATTCCTATATAAATGAAACTTTCTTGATCTTTTGACGTTGGTTAATGCCTGTCATGACCTAATAAGTGCTTTATTCTTTAGACCGCTTGTCCATGCAGACAATTCTTAATATGTGGGTGCCTCACATGTGAAACAGGTTCCGTTTGAAGACCTGAGGCTCTGAGTTTGACCAGGGAGTTTGCTGGTCACCAGAGGGTTTGAGCATGATGTCTTGCTTCTTGCTGTGTGCTTTTAGAAGGGAAAACGAGTATATATAACTATTCTGGAATTCATATGGAAATGTATTTTAAAATTGTTGTTGTAAGGAGGGTAGCAGGGGTTTTGAGTATTGCTAAGATAAATGAACTATATGATCTGTTTAAGTGAATGTTCACTTGTGTTCCTGCCTGATGATGTGCAGTAACTCTGGCAAGTTCCTTCTAAGAACTTCTAGTGAAATATCAGTGATAATTAGTGGGTTCTTTTTCTCAAGGCCTACTATTCTGGGGGAAGGAGGGAGAGGAGAGATGACCTGCCGTAACAGCCCTGTAGTTTACTGCTGCAAGAAGAATAGTATAACTCTTGGTTTAAGGAATTCTCACCCTCACTGTCTGAACATACTGTGTTCCTAATTTTGGTAAAGAAAACTTCTGACTTGGTGTATTTAATTTCTCTAGCTGCTGAGCTCACGATTATTTTAATGGGGGCGGGGGGAACACCACCCAAATTCCAGAAATACTTTACCACAGTTAATGGTATCTCAGCACTTGGCTTTGGGAATGGGTGAAGTCATTGAGCTTCCCCAGTGGGGAGCTAGCTGTTGGTGGAAACTTTACGTATTTGGGGTTTTTTGTGAAATCATGGATAATATTTACCACTTTTACTGGTTTGACATTAATTAAATGCTGACCCTCCTGATTTTTGTGACATTCAAATTTTAGAGATGGAAATACTTTAAAATTACAAGTGTTACATAAAGCTTGGGGTTTCTGGAGCTAATCTATTCTATGGCATCTCCAGTGTGCTTCAATGAAACAGTGCTAATGGTGTTAAATACGCTGTCCGCTTTTGTCCTATTAACTCTATTGGCTTATATTCAAGTTGCTTTACTTTTCTCTTGTTTTTCAGGCAAATTTTGAGAGGTGAACAGGAGGTACCAGACTCGATGAGTTTCCATCGAAATGTCGGAAAAGTCAGGCCAGAGTACAAAAGCAAAGGATGGAAAAACAAAGTATGCAACACTCAGTCTGTTTAATACTTACAAGGGAAAGTCACTGGAAACTCAGAAGACCACAGGTGAATAAACTGACTTCGGTTTTGCATTCTCTTTTATCATTACTGTAGTACTAATTGGAAGTGCAAAGTATACAAGCACTAAACCAAAGCAAGATCATTTTTTTTTCTAACTGCCTGATATAATAGTTAAGTGGAAGAATTCTGGAAAGCAGTGTTGATTACAGTTTCTGATTAGCTGTGAACAAGAGCGTCAGTTCAGGGTGACAGGATTTGTAGTCTAGCAGGAAGTAGAATATAGCTAAATAAAAAACATTTTATAGCTGCAGTCTCTATTTGTTGTCAGCATGTGACATGCCGTTCCCCAGCTGTGCTTTTTACCTTATTTCCGAAAACGTTTGTGTATTGGAGGTGTTTGATTAAAAAGAAGGCAGTGCTCACTTTTAGATTGGGTGCTTTGTCTGGTTTGCAGACAAACACTGGGTGAAACTTACACTGATATTTCAAATAAGGCTACTGTGGGCCTGTTTTTTCATGATTGATTTGGTTGAGAACCAGGGGGGAATGACGCTTTGAAGGCTTTGAATTTGATTTGACATACTTGCCTAAATTGGGGGGTGAAAGAGAGGAATTGTATTCAGACTTTTTTAAAGTTTGCTACAATGTTATATTTAAAGGTTGAAACTTAGATGTTTGTAATGATGCCTAGGGTAGTAACTTTTACTTCATCACCTGAGTTGATTAGTTGGTAGATTGAAGGTCCTGTGTAGCGCATTAGCTTCGTACTGCTTTTTCATACTTGTGGTCTAGTGTAAACACGACTTGTAGGAATGTTTTTTGCCAGAGCAGCATCTGCCAACAGAAACTGGCAGCAAAAAAGAAATGGGCTGTACCCATGTAGGTATTCCTGGACACATCAAGGTACGTTAAACTCCAAAAGGAGCAAAAGAATGATGCTTGACAACTGTTTAAGGCTATTAAGACATAAACATCGTATTTTAAATGGCTCCTCTAGCTTTCTGTTACTGAGCATTGTTGTATAAAGGTGGGGTCAATATATCCTTTTTTTTATCTCTGAAATAGGCTAACCATAGTGACTCACTAGTCAGAGTACTGAAGTATGCCCCAACCAAGTATTTCTAATTCCCCCTTTTAAAAATGAAATCATGAAGAATTTTGAATTTCTAATTTTTATACTCTTTTCCGAGTTTCTTTCAAAACACTTTTATTGATTTACATGGCTTTGCACGAACACTACCTGATAAAGAGCATTGTTAACTTTCGCTTTCTGTTTTGGCATGCAGTTGCCGCACGCCATGGATTACAGAGTCTCGGAAAAGTTGCTATTTCAAGGAGGATGCCTCCCCCAGCTAACCTCCCCAGTCTCAAAGCAGAGAACAAAGGCAATGACCCTAATGTGAACATTGTGCCTAAAGACGGGACAGGATGGGCTTCAAAACAAGAACAGCACGAAGAAGAAAAGTAAGTGACCAGTGAGGTCTGGGTTATTTTGCTGTGCCATTTCTCTCAAGTTTTCCCAAAACTAGGAATGGGCAGGGCCTGAGGAAAAAAGTGGCTAGACTAGACTGTCCTCAGGACAGCTACCAGAGAGGAAATAGCACCACTATTAATTTTTGTGAGGAAGAATCTTGCTATTAGGGTGATAGTTTAAAAAACACACCATGAAACCAACCAATGGGGGCGGCGGGGGGGAAGACCAACACCCCCCTCACCCCCCCTTAAGTTGAAAGCCATATGTATGCTTTTAAATTCCATATGAGGGAGTGTTTCCTTCAGCCACCTGACATGGCTACATTTATGTAAGTTTTGATGGTTGATTAAGGGAAATACTGTAGCACAACTTTGTAGGATCAGTGGAATCACCTTAAAATGCTGTGGAAACTCAAGGAGGAGCCCTTGGGTACACGGCAGCTAAATTAAATAATAACTTGCAAGTTCATGAGAGTATGCAAAAGTCTGTTCAAGTTAGTGTGATTGTGCTCCCAGGAACAAGTATGTATGCCCAGGCCATGAGTAAATTCTCCTAAATTCAGACCATTTTTGTGTAACTGCTGCTACATTTCTCCAATATTTCAACATGCTTATAAATGCTGCAGTTTACATGTAAAGCATTTTGGTATTCCTCTTGCAAGTGTTGTGGATAAAGGTAGCATCTTAATAATCAGCTTGCTTTAGTCTAATTCTTTTTCTCTTGTATCACTGAATTGGCAGTTCACATGAGTGAGTTGTTTCCTGTAATTAAGAAATTTTTTTTTTCTGCTGCTTTCCCAAGTTGTCACTCTTTCTGTGGGTATTGCCTCTGTCCCTCTTTCCTGGATAGTGCAGCCTGTTGTGTGTTGATTCGATTAATTCAGCTAGCACCAAGCCGAGTTCTTTCCTTCATCAGTACCCACACCTATAGGACAGTGTTTGCATAACTCAAGTTCTACGTGGGCTTGGCAAGAAATGCAAGGAATAAGCTCTTTAACAGTCTTGTTCCTCGTTTCACTTGTGAGTGACAAAGTACAGCTATGTAAGTTACAACTTCCCCAAAGTCTGCTTAGAAAATGCAGCTGTAAGAAAATATAGCTAAGTGAAAACAGAAAAGATTGTTGTGGGTTTTTTTTAATTCCGATAATGTGTGGGAACGTATGAAAATTGCATTCTGTTATCCTTGTGAGAAGCCAGTGTCTTTCTCCCTAGCAATGATCTTTTTTTTTTTTGGTAATGGTTACTTCTGTGTCAGTTCTGAGACTGCCATGGGATCAACTTGGGGTTGATCACTGCAGAGCCCAAATGGAACTGACTTCTCAGTGGCAGTCCTTAGAAATTTAGGATTACTTTAGTATCTATTTAAAGCATTAATAATTCTTTATTGTAAGCTAACTAACATGATACTGCACTAGTTATCTATTTACTGGTATAATGGTGATTCTAGACTACTGGATTTGCTCCATCATTCCTGTTTTTTCAAAAGTTACTACTAATGAGCTGGAGGTCTTGACTTGTAGATACTAGTGCTTTGGAGTCTGACTGAATATACAGCTTTCAGAAATAGCTATTCTTGCAATAAGGTAAAAAACAGCACCGCTTCTCTAGGCAAGAAAGATCTCCAATAATATGCCTGTTTTTTATATTGGACAAAATAAGTGTTTATGCCTGCCTCTTAAGATGTGAAAATGAGACTTTGATCTTAATAGACTTCAACTTCTGGGCTCCAATTCGTGGTACCCATAAATTCTTTTCATGTCTTTAGCTTTCCTTATCAGTTCCTTTTACTTTGTAATTGCTTACATATATTTGTCTTCTTTCTCTCACTTTGTGGTTGTCTTTAAATGCTTTCCTCTCTCAGCTCCTGAGGCAAGAGACCATTATTCCAAATTATTCCCTTCCATAGTTGTAGATTGATTGTCTTTTGATTGTCCAATACACTACTTCAGAAGTTATCATTCTATTTATGCCTGACAGCATTTTCTGCCCAGCCATTTTCATTCATTCCTCTCCACTTTGGGAAGTCTACTCTTGAAAGAATTAGCTAATTTCTTGCGATTTTTAATTGTTACTGTAGCAACTCCTTTTATATAAGAAAATTCTTTTTCTGCAGAAAAGCAGTTACTGTTTCTTCAGCTGCATAGATACCCCATTTCATTGACTTGTTTGCAGTAGTAATCCTGACGAGCTTATTCTGTGCTTACCCTCTTATATTCACAAGTGCTTTTCCTCTAATTCCAGACAGCCAGACGTGCCACAGACACAGCCAAAACCTGCTGTTCCTGCTCCTCCAGAAGCAGCTCCGGTTGCCAAATCGTGGGCCAACACCAAACCAGGTGGACAAGATGGTAAGTGATGTTCAAGGTGGCAAGGTTCTTGACTTGTCTAGCAGGCTTTGAATGCTGCTGTGACAGACCCCGAGACTCAGCAACCGTTTGAGTCTTGACCAGGCCAGTTGGGTCTACGAATGCTGTGGAAGTAGCTTTCTCGGCTGGAAGGTGAGCTGTCCCTTGTCACTCATGTGAGCTCCAGCCTGATTTAGCAGCAGGTCTGACTGCCTTTTAAAAGGGTTGGCATAGTCACCTTTTTCGGATTGACAGGGAAATGGTGGTGACAGTGTAAGATCACAGAACAGTAGGGGGTTGGAAGGGACCTCTAGAAATCAGGTAGTCCAACCCCCCTGCCAAAGCAGATTCACCTAGAGCAGGTTGCTCAGGATCATGTCCAGGCAATGTTTTGATTATCTCCCAAGTCAGAGACTCCACAACCTCTCTGAGCAGCCTGTTCCAGTGCTCTGGCACTGTCAAAGTGAAGAAGTTTTTTCCTCATGTTGAGATGGAACTTCCTGTGTTCCCGTTTGTGCCCATTGCCCCTTGTCCTGTCACTGGGCATCACTGAAAAGACTCTGGCCCCATCCTCTTGACACCCTGCCTTTAGTTATAAGCACTGATGGGATCTCCTCACAGTCTTCTGTTCTCCAGGCTAAGTAGACCCAGGTCTCTCAGCCTTACCTCATAAGAGAGGCTCCATTCCCTTGATCATCTCTGTAGCCCTCTGCTGGACTCTCTCCAGTAGTTCCTTGTCTTTCTTGAACTGGGGAGCCTGGAATTGGACACAGCACTCCAGATGTGGTCTGACCAGGGGAGGATAACCTCCCTCAACCTGTTGGCCATGTTCTTTTTGACGCGCCCCAGGATACTATTGGCCTTCTTGGCCACAAGGGCTCATTGCTGTCTCATGGTCAACTTGTCCTCCCAGGTCCTTCTCCACAGAAGATCTTGAAACACAGCTTTGGTGAGGAGGGAAAATCTCAGTCAGTAGTTATAATGCATACAATTTTGACATGCGAAGGAGAACTGTAAACAGTGGTAAATCTTTAACAGATTTTTTTAAAATTGCTTGTAAAGTGAGAGGTTACTTAGGTTTCCTGTGTCTTCATTACAAAAAATGATCTATAACGTGTTTTATTCCTTGAATTTGAGACTTGCAAGCTTTCTGTGGCTATAAAATAGAGTTTTGGCTTCCAAGTTGAAGTGAGCTCTCTTCTGGATAGAGATCTCGGACTATTAAAATCTGAATTGCATGGAGGTAACTTCTAACCATTATATGGACTTTGTTAATATTTTGTATTTTAATGATTTTGCCCTTTTTTTTAATATTAGAAGTGACAATTTTAGGTTCTCCACTTCTTGTTCTCCTGTCTAATGTTCAGTGTTTCCTTCATTGTCAGTCATAGGAACTCTACTCCTTAAGCTCTTTTAGGAGTTTTGTAGAACAAATAAAAAAATTAACACTGTTGCAAAGTGATCTGCATACCAGCCTTTCTACATAAGCTGATAAGATCGTCTCTGTGACACAGGAAATAGTGATTTGGCTCAGTGGCTTAAAAATGCGTTTAGCTAATTATTTTATAGTTACCATAGCAGCTTGTGTGCCAAGCCCAGATGGCACCCTTATTTTGTTCAGTTAATGCAGTAGTGGGTTTGCTGTTTCAAGAACAAATACAGAATGTGAATTGAAATCAGCTGCTTGCTGTCCTCCTCAGTTTGAAGCTTGGGATACACTTGTTGGGCTCATGCTTTCCTGATCTGCAGTTGGCTGATGGAACTTGTAGTTTTTCCAGATACCTTGTGCGTGTTCTGGCAGTCATTAGCTGGCCACCTCGCACTCTTGTAAGACTTCAGTTGAGTGAAGCAAGACTACGGCCTTCTGATGCTGTTGGTGGCCATGTAGAAAGGAAAGGCTTCTAAAATGTAATGGCAACGCGTGTTTTTCTGCACACGCATTGGTTTAAAGTTGGGGTTGGTTGCTACCATAACGTCTTTGAATACATTAACTTCTTTCTGGACTGTTGGCTGACAATTTCACATTGATAGCTTGAGCACTGTCAAGCTGATTACTGAAGATACTATCACTTTGCAATTAAAACATTGTTGCTGTTACTGTGTAGACTTGAGCAGAAAACATTTTTCAAGATTCATAAAACTCATAAATGTTGGATGCCATATGACTGTGGTTATCCAGTCCCCTTAAGCAAGTCATCAGATGCAGCTGCTTGGGAATGTCAAGAGTCCGATGTCCATTGACGAAAAGTTACTGTGATCTGTAGTAGGTGAGATTTGAATGAATATTGAAAGATTTCAAGGCAATTTGTAGGCACAAATAGATAAAAGTGTTAACAAAGCTGAGGTACTGCCTGTGTTAAGTCTTGTTCCATTGATCATTATTGCTCTCTGGTGCTTCTGAATTTTTCTGAGTCCCAACAGGTATGACGGCATAGTAAATTCAACAACTTTGGTAGCAAATGTCAGTGCTTTACAAGGATTGTTCTTCACTTGTGTGAATTATGTTACCAGTAAATTGATGTGGCTGTAATGTTCACTTTTAAAGGATAATCAGGTTTTTGTTACTTTCTGAATTGACTACAGTTGTGACTTTCTGAATATCTTACTGTGTAGGTCCAGCTATTCAAGTAAATAGTTACTTCCAGCAAGAGTTTCCCAGTCTGCCGGCAGCTGGGGATCAGGAAAAGTCAGGCAAAGAGAAAGATGCACCTGAAGAGCTCCATGGATCAGGACCCAACTTGCGACCACAAAGTAAGTATATACTACAAATTTTTGAGAAATGCATGGGTTTGTGCAGAACTCATTTGTTACAAGATTACTTGCGCCCCGTACTAAATAAATTGATGAATTTGTTTTAATCAACACACTCCTACATTGAAGAAACAGATTTTTGGGGTTTTCTTCTGCTTTACTGTGTTCCTGGTGTGTGGAAAATAGTGTATTTAATTCTATCCTGCAGTTCACTTTCTGTTTTCCCTGGCGTAGTCAGTACTCCACTTCTGCTCTGAGGAACATTTGTTAGTTGCACAATACCGGAATTTTCGTACTTCCAGCTGTAGATGTCACAACAGCTACAATGTGTTTTTATAGAAAGAAATCTAATATTCACTAATTGTATAAATCATCATTCGGATTGTCTCCAAATCGTTAGTGCTCGTAAGAGAGTAGCCTGAAAAGTACTAAGTAGGAAGTGTAGTCTACAGGATACCAAAAGAGTGGACTGTGGTTTGAAAGGCATCTTTAGCTGATGGCAGAGGTTCTCAGACTAGCTGGATCTGTTTCAACTGTGGGGGATTAGATCTAGTGAAAACAACCATAACAATGCTATTTTTACTTGTCTCTGAAGAAATCTTACTTCCCCAGATCCTTTTTGTGGGGAGGCATTTGGGATTGTGCCTGTTGCCGGTGAAAAACAGGATTCCTTTCTTCCTTAAAAATTTGGTTTTGAAGAGGTTTGGTGGACTAGGGACCCTTTCCTGCACTGTAGGTGGCTTTATCTTGTGGCAGTGGTGGACAAGGTGTGCACTGCTGTTAGAGGGATTGGGTTCTCAGGGAATCATAGAATCATAGAACGGTTAGAGTTGGAAGGGACCTTAAAGATCATCAAGTTCCAACCCCCCTGCCATGGGCAGGGACACCTCTGACTACAGCAGGTTGCTCAAAGCCCCATCCAGCCTGGCCTTAAACGCTTCCAGGGATGGGGCCTCCACAACTTCCCTGGGTAACCTGTTCCAGTGCCTCACCACCCTCACAGTAAAGAACTTCTTCCTAATATCTAATCTAAATCTCCCCTCTTCCAATTTAAAACCCTTACCCCTTGTCCTATCACTAGACTTCCTGACAAAGAGTCCCTCTCCAGCTCTCCTGTAGGCTCCCTTCAGATACTGAAAGGCTGCTATCAGGTCTCCCCGGAGCCTTCTCTTCTCCAGGCTGAACAGCCCCAGCTCTCTCAGCCTGTCCTCATAGGAGAGGTGCTCCATCCCTCTAATCATCTTAGTGGCCCTTCGCTGGACCTGTTCCAACAGTTCGATGTCCTTTCTATGTTGAGGACTCCAGAGCTGGACACAGTACTCCAGGTGGGGTCTCACAAGCGCAGAGTAGAGGGGGAGAATCACCTCCCGTGCCCTGCTGGCCACGCTTCTTTTGATGCAACCCAGGATACGGTTGGCTTTCTGGGCTGCCAGCGCGCACTGCCGGCTCATGTTGAGCTTCTCATCCATGAGCACTCCCAAGTCCTTCTCCTCAGGGCTGCTCTCCAGCCATTCTCCAGAATCCGTATCTCCTTTCTGTTACAGGCCTTGGTTTTCATTGATTTGTCTATCAGCTCTGGCAGAAGAACGCCATGTGCTTGTTCATGTCCTCACTAGTTTTAATGTAAAGAATAAGTTTTCAATAAATTTGACATATGTCTAACACCAAATTAGGAAAATCGCTATGTATGTCTGTTCCAGCCTCCTGCAAGCAGTTGTGGTTTTGGTCAGTACTGTAGTGTGATTTATTAAGCCCTTCTTTCAGGTCTGACAGCAGAAAACTGAACAAACTTGGCAAGTACTGCTCCTTTAGTAGCTGTGCTCCCCAGCAAAGATAAGTGTAAGAAGTGTAATGGATATCTAGGAGCACAGTTTAGCACTGTTTGAAGGGTTTGTGCCTCTAAAAGAGCCTTATTTACAGTGTGGGTCTGCGAATTGTTGTTAGTTCCCATGGATTTGAGCAGTGCTGCTAAGTTTACTTTTTTGTGTGTGTGTGTCTTAACCCACAGAAGGCAGAAACTCCTAAAAGAATGGAATGCCTGGCACAAGTGATAGGTCATAAAAATCCCTTACTTTTCCTGGATTTAGAGATTCACACCAACATAGACATTTTTCTGGACTTTTAAACATTCACACCCAGAAGTACGGTCCTCATTGCTTCTATTCCATTGTTATCAAATAGAGATGCAAGCCAGACTCTAGATACTGCTTTCACTTAGAAATACAGTGCACAGGTATATGTCCTTTTGAGCTGCTTAAGAAGCTTGATCTGTCTCTTGACAGCATCTTCACGCTGAGTCAAGTGGCCCACTTACCACCGCTAAAGCTGTTTTCTTTCCTCTACTGTTATCGGTATCCTTCCTAAATGACATTGTGTTTTGGAAGGTAGAGTAGGACAACTAGAGCAATCTATAAATTTAACACGTGTCCTTCAGGAGACCAGCTGGGTGTAGGGCTAGAGAGGATTAGAAAATGGCCCCTATTTTCTCAAATGACTATTTCTTGTTTCAGTACAAAATATGAAAATCTCTCTGCACAGATTGATGTGTCACTGAAAACTGGGTAGGAAGAATGTGTTTTTCATCATACCTGTCTAAATCTGTAGTATAAAGTCAGTTCTTGTTTTTTCTCGTACTGATTCTGTCCATGCAGATGCTACTAGCTGGAGAGAAGGCAATAAGAGCAACTCTCCTGGTTCTCCAACTGATCAAGAAGCTAAAGCTATTGGGCAGGAAGATGGTAATGCTACACCAGCAGAACAAAATGATGGCCAGAAGGCAGCAGAGAAAAGGGATGTGCGGTTACCACAGCTCCCTCAGCCCAAGCTGAATGGCCAGCAGCAACCACCTATCTCATCTCAGTACAGGGCAATGATGCCACCTTATGTAAGTGATGGTTGCATGAAAGGTTTTTAAGCAGCAGGGATTGATTATTGGCTAGTGTGATTTCCTTATGCCCCTTTCTCCTCCCTCCATAGAACGCTTAGCAGCTCTGCTAGAAGGGTGGGATCACAACCAACTCCTCAAAGGACATGGCTACCTCTTGCTAGTCCTGCCAAACTGAGTTTGAACCTGTCAGGAGTTGATTAGTGCTTGTAATTGCTCCACCTTGGTGACTTGATGTCACACACTTGTCATTAGATAGCAGACTCTTGTGTGATGAGTCTTGCTTTACTTCCATTATGATTCCTTTGATCTCAGAATGCTTAATGCAACGGTATTTTTTAACAAATTACTCTTTTTTTTTTATTAACCTTTCTTAGATGTTTAATCAGTATCCTAGAATGGCATATCCTCCTTCCATGCAAGGTCCAACAAGGTTTCCCAATTCTGAGCTTAGCAGGTAAGAAACCTTACGATTGTTAGCGTTATGGGGATGTGAACTTTGTGACTCAATGCGGAGAAAAAAAAATTGCACTAATTATCGTGATTATAATTATACACTGCATAAGAACTGCCAGTGGTTAGTCTCACAAGTTTGACTTGTATGGAGCAGTGCCGTGGAATGGTTTGTGTTTGACAACTCAACTGCGAAACTTGAGGGAATTCTGCACATTGCAGGCTTTTTGATAGGGAAGAGGAGGAGTAACTTGGGGACACCTTTGAAACTTCAACCTGTATTTTGCCTGTGAAAGGACTCTTCTGTTGTTGTAATGGAAGTTGTTAATTCCTGGTTCTCAACTCTACTGCTCTACAATTAAAGTAGAACTCATTATAAAATGAGTTTTCCTCCTTTCTGTGCATTTCTCTATAGTTGAGGCTGGCTATGCACATGCATGAGGAAATAGGGGATGCTATAGGTAATAGGGTGACACTTTGACAGGTGGTCTGTTGTTAGGATCAGGAAGAGTAGAGAAAGGCTGAGAGGGATGACTGGAAGAACTTGAGTATAGGCGTACAGAGAAGATGCAGAACCTTTGACAGTGGAAAAGCGTGAAAAGTGTAAAGAACTATCTCCCAGGTGGATAAATTAGTGATAAGAAGCATGTCAGATCCATGCAGTATGTTGTTTCAAAGCTACAAGCCATGTTGTTTTCTACTGTCAAATGATGTTTGGCTTATTTGTGAAGTGTGCAAGCAAGGCTTATAGGATCTAATCTTTCTCTTCCGTAAAGAACGATCTGGTGGTGTATCAGTAATTTTTTGAATTACAATAGTCGCACATGTGGATGATAGTTCACCTTTATACTGTACTTGAGAGAACAGGACTGTATACTCAAAATAACTGTCATACAAGTTGACCTTTTAGCTAGTCACATTGCTGGATAAATAGTGACGGTGGCCTTTGTTTCTCTTTTTTAGAGGGCCAAGGGGAAGAGGACCACCATCATGGTGTTCAGAACCTGTTGAGCGCCCATCCATTCTTAGTGCTAGTGAACTTAAAGAACTTGATAAATTTGATAACCTAGATGCTGAGGCTGATGAAGGCTGGGCAGGTAAGAACATCAGATTAATGGTTTATGTTGTTTGTACAGTTGATCTTTCTGAAAGATTAATTGATTATTTGCGTATGTATTAGGTGCTCAGAGTGAAGTGGATTACACGGAACAGTTGAATTTCAGTGATGATGATGAGCAAGGAAGTAGTCAAAAAGAGAAGGAAAGTGGGTGAGTTGGTGTTGCCAGTTGGGTGTGAATGCCACTTAACTAGCTTAGCATTTATTCCGGTAATTTAATACCGTATTAAATTGTGTAACTACCTGCTGACTCTAGTCGGCTGGGTATGTAATAGAAATGATTATTGCTGTGAGGAAATTTCACTCTTGATGAGAAATATTGAGGGTAGAAGATGACTGAATACCTGTGTGGAGTACACCTTCCATTTTTTTTCTTTGTGCTTAGTGATGAACAAACACCATCGAAAGATTCCCAGAGTCCTGATGGCCAGAAGGAAGCAGAAGAACAGACAAGTGCTAAGTCTGCCACCCAGGCTTCCACAGCAGCAACCAAAGCATCTTATGGCAAAAGCTCTCAGCTTGATCAGGTTTGTGTGTTCTTCTCTTCAGCTCTTCTGGCAACAGTCTCATGAGGAGAGGTCCCACTCAGGTGTCTTTCCAAACTGTCAGGTCAATTAAGGTTATGAACACGAGTGAAGAAGGCATTACCTACTGCTTATCTGAGCTGTGGTAACTGATCGGGTGCTGCTTAGTCAAGTTAGCTGCTTCTGGTCACAAAATAAAAATAGCACGACTTTATCTAGTGTGCTCTAATGCACAGTGGTGAGGGAGTGTGTCAGTTACTGTGACTCAACTGACAGGCTTTTACTCAATACTCTGGTTGGTCCATCCCTGTAACCAAATTAAGCGGTTCTGGTGTCCATCATGTTTTATAGTGGCACAGAGTACATAGTGCCCATTTGGCCCGCACATTTTTTTCTGGATATGGGGATATTTTTATGTTAGTGTGACCCACTTTCTTCAGTGCAACTTAGCAGTAATAGGTCAGCTCAATTCTGACATCTCAAAGCATATGGATTTCATACAGACCAAGCAGAATTCATTAGCTTGGCCGTTTTGATTCTTGGTTTATCCTCTAGTAGGGGAAGATTGGCTACCACCTCCGCTTATGCCTGCTTCAGCTCTTATTTTATTCTCCCCCCAGCCCCCACCCAGGAAAAGCTACTGTTGACTTTATAGGAAAATTTCCCAGAAATGTTTTCTCTTGACACCAGTAATAATGAAGGCAGGAGATCTTTAATTGGTTTTACTTGCACTTTGTCTATATATAAAGATCATGTTGCCCTTTAGGATTTGATGCTACATTGAATCTAAGGAAAAACAGTTCAGCAAGATAAACACTGAAATTTGGATACGTGAACGTTTAAAGTATTTATCTCTCAGTACATAAAGTGGAAAAGTTCTTGCTATTTTTTGTATGCAAATTTGTATCGTGTGCAGATAGTTCACTAGGGGTAGTATCTTAGTGCAGTAGAAAACAGTAACTCTAAAATTCGTTAGCTTGACTGTTGGTAGGAGCTTAACCCCGGTACTGTGTTTGATCTAATAGGATCGGGGTCCACAGCCTTCTATACATGAAAGAGGTGGTCCTGCTCTTCATCCCAAATCTATTCTACCACCGGTAAGAAAGATTAGAATTGTCCTTATTTCCTAGAGTTAAATTTTTTAATGCTGAGGTGGAGGGATTTAGACTAAGAAAAGTGAAAATATACTTCACGTAGGGATAAGCCTTTTCTTTAACAAGTAAAATGATTGTAGTGCCTGGAGCCAGTAATAATGGGACCCCAACACAGCTGTGCTGTTAATTGTGTGAGGCACCCCCTCTTCAAGAGCTTTCAGGTATCCAGCCCCGTTTGGGAGCTACAGAGGGCAGGGGCATGGGAATAGTGCTGGAGGGCTGGCTGCCAAGGCAGACAGGGAGATGAAATGTGTGTGTAGTAGCTTCTTACCAATTTTCAACAATCCTCATTAAAATCTCTGTTATCTTGAGTGACCTTGAATCGCTTTGGCTCCTTGGGAGACTTTTGTCTGAGATCTGCCCTGAGTCTTTGTGATTTACAGCAGCCTGTAACCAAATCTAGAAGATGTTTGTCATCTTTACTGTCACTTTGCCTTGGTTATGGGGAGGAGGAGTGACATGAGCCCAACCGAATCTGTATCTCTCCTTTCTGAGCTCAGGTTGCTTGAGTCTGAACTGGGGTAGGAAGATGGGGGCTTGCATTTTCTTCCAAATCTTGTTTTTAAAGGTGCTGTGCAAATACATGTGTTGACAAATAGTTAAATATGACAACTGGCTGTTCATATAATACGTGCTCAACTTGATTTAACTGATTTTAATATTGCAGCACCCTCCTCCCCCTGATCGCCAGGTAGGACCTGGAAGGCAGGGACCCTTTCCCCCTAAACCAGTACCAGATGAAGATGAAATTTGGAAACAGAGGAGAAGACAGCAGTCAGAGATATCTGCCGCAGTTGAGCGAGCCCGTAAGCGGCGAGAAGAGGAAGAAAGGAGAATGGAAGAACAGCGAAAAGCAGCTTGTGCTGAAAAGCTAAAACGGTTAAATGAGAAATTCGGCTGTGTGTCAAAACCCTCCCGGGAAGACCCTCTGAAAGAGCGGGAGAGGGAGCGGGAGAGGGAAAGGGAGAGAGAGAGGGAGCGGGAGCGGGAAAGGGAGAGGGAGCGGGAGAGAGAGCGAGAAAGAGAAAAAGAGAGGGAGAGGGAAAAGGAGAAGGAAAAAGAGAGGGAAAGGGAGAAGGAAAAGGAAAAAGAAGAAAAAGAAAAACTGGAGAAGGCAAAAGAACAAGAAATGGAGAAAGAGAAAGAAAAGGAGATGGAGAAGGAGAAGGAGGAGGAGGAGAAGGAGGAGAAGGAGAATGAGAAAGAGAAAGAAGAGGAGAAACCAGCACATGAGGTTCCTGAGCCTGTAGAACCTGTGGCAACACCTATAGAAAAACAAGAAACTGAAACCAGAAATAACAAGGAAGAAAAAGGTATGCTTGCACACAAGTAGGAGTCGTGTGTCTTAAAGCTGAGCCTCAGAGCATAGTTGTAATCTGGGGTGCTAATTTGCATACCTAATTAACCTAGTGCATCTAGACTGTTTATTTTCCTGACACACTACAGCTGCTAACTGTCCTTTGCGCTAGACCTGTTTGCCCAATTCATCAAAATGTTAAAAGGAAAAATTGGGCTTTGTGATTTTGGCCAGACTTTGAAGAATAAAGACAGACAATCTGGCTTTCTCTTCTTGCTAAAGGAGGATCAGCAGCTCAGGTTGCTAAAAAGCAGTGTAAATTATTTCAGCAATTCTCTTCTTTCAGCCAGCCTAGCAGAGTAGACACAAAAAGCCTGTATTTACACTTGGAGCGTTTTTTTGCAGTGGAACTTAAATGCACAAGAGAACCATTAGACTATGCTTAATAACGTTGTGTTATCCTTTAAATGGATAAAAGTGATTGTAAAACCAAACCTTCATTCATTAAAAAAGTTTATTCAAATGTAATATAGTAGCATTGATACAGCACTTATTAATCACTTTATAGTTACAACTTAAATGTCAGTGGTTGGTTACCCAGTGTATTTGAGTTTAAAAGAGACACAGAGATGTATTAACAGCAATTGTTATTTTCTGAGGGGTTATCCTCAGCTTTTTTTGCCTTTATTGGTTTTGGAAACTAAGACTGTGAGGTTAAAGAAGGTAGACTGTTTTCATTTTAGAACATCCTTTATCTGACATTCTGGTGAAATTATCATAGTTTTAAGATCTACTCTTGTCTCCCACGTGGTTTTTTTTTTTTTTTCAGAAGATCAAGCAGTCTTTACCCGACAAGATAGTGGTCGGAATGAGAAAGAGATTTCACAGGTGACTCATGAGAGTGAGCCAGATTCAGGATCTCAGCCTCGTCCTGCTGTTTCCTCAGGCTATTCTAAACAGTTCCAGAAATCATTACCGCCAAGATTTCAGAGGCAGCAGGTAACTTAACCAGTTCATTAAAAGGAGGAAGTTCATTAGAAGAACCATGTCTTCTGCCTCATTTTGAATAAGAACATGACCACAGAAGTTTCAAAACGCTTAAGTTGTTGCTTTCCAGCTTCTATAACATCTATGGTATTGGCAGGAATTGCTCTGCATGAAATGCTTCTTGTAACTTGCAAAGTATGTGAGTGAGCAGAAAGCAAGAGCGGCTTTTAAAACTGGTTGCCTGTGGAACCTGGGATTTGTTAGTCATTGTTTCTGTGCCTTTTCCTTTAAGGATGTGACGTTCACGAATGTAGTTTGGACTTGGGTCCTTTGCCTGAAGAACACTTTGCATTAATGACATGCACGAAGTACTGGTTTTTCTGTGTCTCAGCTGAATACCAGCAAAGCTAGCTAGTCTGAATTGTCCAGTCTGGTTTCCCCCCTTTCTGCTAGTTCATCCTGATGCATGTTTTCAGTTAATTTTCAGAATGCTGTATCCTGGAGATAACTGTCCCTTATGTTTCCAGGGGTTATTTGAATTCTGCTCATGTCTTCATCTTAATTAGAAGTCTTGTACAATTGTTTTCTGTTACGCAGGAGCAAATGAAACAGCAGCAGTGGCAGCAACAACAGCAAGGTGTCCTTCCACAGTCTGCTCCCTCACAGCCTTCTAGTGGCCCTGTCCCGCCTCCCCAGCACAGACAGCTTTTCCAGCCCATGCAACCGCATCCTCAGCATTTAGCTTCAATGGGCTTTGATCCACGGTGGCTTATGATGCAGTCTTACATGGACCCACGAATGATGTCAGGAAGACCTGCAATGGATATGCCTCCTATTCATCCAGGTAAAATCTGGAAGCACTTTTTGACTGTTGAACTTTCTTGGTTTGGAAATAGTAGTCTTTCAGATATTAGTAATACTGGAAGAATGATAGTCATGTGGCAGTGCATAGTTTTGACTATGAAGTCACAGCTTTCTCCTGTATTGCAGACATGTTAGTGACAGTTAAGGATGTATTCAGAATGTCAGCATAAGCCTTACTTTGTTACAGATGTTACAGCTGGCATGGGTTAGGTTGAACTGAGAAAAATACTATATTTACCATTTGTTTCATTACATGTTAGTACTTGATACTACGTTGCTTATTTTAAAAAAAATGAAATTTTGTTATTTTTGTATTGTGTATCAGCACCTCTAGAGTCTTACTAAATTTGTGTTTTCAGATTCTTGGCACTAAAAAGTCCTTTTTAATTTGTGGAATGGCCATCTGACTTGCAGTTAGAAAAGCTATTGTGCATAAATAATACAAGTCTGGCATGTAATGTAACGGAGATACTTGTCCAGCTAATGAGCAAGGTAATGGGTATCCTGAATGAGTGCAAGGAATGAACGGAGGAAATGGCAGGCTAAGCAAAGGCAGTGAAAAATAGAATTTCTTTAAAATTTTACCAAGGGAAAAAAAAAAAACCACAACAAAACAAACAAAGTCCTTAATAGAGTATAAAAAAAACCCACCTGTGTGTTACACTCATCTTGCCTTTTGCCATGCAGATCATGGAATGGTTAGAGTTGGAAAGGACTGTAAAGATCATCTAGTTCCAACCCCGCTGCCATGGGCAAGGACACCTCCCACTAGACCAGTCTGGTCAAAGCCCCATCCAGTCTGGCCAGGGATGGGGCATCCCAGCTTCCCTGGGCAACCTGTTCCAGTGTCTCACCACTCTTGTAGTGAAAAATTTCTTCCTGATGCCTAACCTAAATCTACCCTCTTTCCATTTAAAACCCTTACCCCTCATCCTATCACTACACTCCCTGGTAAAGAGTCCCTCCCCCTCTTCCCCGGAGACCCCCTTTGAGTACTCCAAGGCTGCTCTAAGGTCGCCCCAGAGATTTTTCTTCTCCGGGCTGAAAAACACTTCTCAGCCTTTCTTCATAGGAGAGGTGCTCTTCTTCTGATAATCTTCGTGGCCCTCCTGGACTTGCTTCCAACAGGTCCATGCCCTTCTTGTGTTGGGGGCCCTAGAGCTGAACGCAGTACCCACAGCTTTTCTTTTTGTTGGTACATAGGGTACTAGTGGTGAATGTGATTTAGTCATTCTGAGGTTAACTGGCAGTGAGTAGACATTTGATTTCAAGAACGGAAGGTACAGAGAAAAGGAGATAAGAGGAGGGAGGATAAAGTTCTTCAGTACCTCCTGATGCTTTATTTGTCTTGATGTATGTTTCTTCCCTAATGTTAAACTGTTTTCAATTGTTGAACTTAAATCTCTCACAGGAATTATGCCTCCCAAACCGCTGATGAGAAGAGACCAGATCGAGGGATCAGCGACTAGTTCAGATTCATTTGAACATATAGCTCGCTCAGCAAGAGAGCACACTGTTCCTTTGTCAGAGCCCCGCATGATGTGGGGGTCAGACCCCTACCCCCATGCAGAACCTCAGCAGTCTAGTTCTCCTCCCAAAGCGTTAGAAGAGCCTGATGATTTGAGGTAAGCGTGATTATTACTCCTGCATGTCACTTCTGAGTCATACATACTTACATGCTTGGCTGTGTAACTTATGTTGCAAACTGCAGTTTAAACTGAGTTACAGTTGTTCTTCCCACAGAACTTTTAAAAGTTGTGGCTGGAGTGTGCTTAACACTTGTATAAAACAAAAGACCTGCCTTCTCTGTAATGGGATGTAGAAGGACAATTTACCCCTTGTTTAGCATCCTTAACCTAATTTGGTGAATGGTGATTGCCATAATATTTTGAATTTTCAGTTTTGTGGAATGGTGTTTTCCTGTTCTCCATCTGCTCTCCATTCTTCCCATATCAGAGAACTTCTGTCTGATGTAAATGAGTTTCAGAAGTGGTGTGTTAAGTGGCATAAAGCAAGACAGTCACTTTTGACATTTGCTGCATGATGAATGGTCAGGAAAGCTTCCTCTACATGCTAAAAGTACCCAAAAATTCTTTTTGCTGTACTGCTCTATGGATAATACCTGTGATATTAGCCTGCTAACTTGGAGGCTCCATTTAAAATTGTGTGTATAGCCATTAACAATAATAGATTCCTACAGATGAATGTATGAACTCTTAATCAGGATATAATAAAATTGATGTCTACAACTAGCAGCCACTATGAAAATGGATACCTGTTATTTCCTTGAGCTGACATTAATCTTTCATAGAAATAGAAAGTTATTTGATTTAAGGAAATATTTGAGTAAAATTTTTTCCCCTACCCTAACAGTCTTAATTGCTTGCTGCGTAGGTCTGAGGCACACTTGGAGCAAGAACGAGTTGCTGTCCCTGCTGCTGCTTATCCTGTAGAGCACAACCAGTTGGACTCTCATCCAAAGACAGACTTTTTCAGAGAATCGGGAGAGGTGGAGGTACAAAAGTTCCCAAGCAGGCCTTTGGAAGACGTACAACCTCTCCAAACTGACACACCTAACACAGCAGTTAATTTTGAAGGAGTGAATGAGATTACCCGTAGCTCTCCAGAAGAATTGGTGCCTGTGGGGGAAAGTCACTCTTCGCTGAAGAGAAGCATTTCCCATGGTTCAAGTCACTCTCTAAAATCAGACGACCAGAGGAACGAGACAGCAACAAATGTCCCTAAATTAAATAACAGGCCTGTTGAGACAAAGGAGACAATTGAGAGACTTGAGATTAAGCCAAAAAAAGAAATTTTGATCAATAATAGAGCATCAGATGGACCAAAACCTGAAAAAACTTTCAAACCTAAGTCTGAAACAAGATGGGGTCCTAGGCCAGGTTACGGCAGGAGAGATGAAGGCAGTGATAGACCAGTAAGAAGGTCAGGTCCTATTAAAAAACCTGTGCTTAGAGATATGAAGGAAGAGCGTGAACAGAGAGAAGAGCGTGAGCAGAGGAAGGAGAAAGAAGGAGAAAAGGCATCTAGTGAAAAACCTAGCAAGTCTGAAAAAAGCGACAAAAAGGAAGCACCTCAAGTGCCTCTGCCTCAGGCTGAGCCAGAGACATCTGCTCCCAGCAGCGCTCCCCTGGCTAAGAAGATAACCCAGGATGCTGCTCCAGCACCAGCAAGCCAGGAGAGCAGTCAAACCGAGACTGCCGCTAAAGTTCCGGTTCAGCCACTGACACCTCCAGTCCAGCAGCAGCTACTGGCTGCCCAGCCTGTTACTCCACAGCTTCCCCCTGCAGTACCGCAGCAGCCACCTGCTCAACCAGCAATGCTTCAGCAGCCAGCTACTGCAGTGAAGGAAGAAAAGCCGTCTGAGAAGACTGTTAGCAAGGAGGTTGTAGAGAAACCACGCTTAGAAACCAGACCAGTAAAAAGAGAGCCTGGCTTACCACCTAGGACATACTGGAAGGAGGCTAGGGATAGAGATTGGTTCCCAGACCAGGGATACAGAGGCAGAGGTCGTGGGGAATATTATTCTAGAGGTCGTAGCTACAGGGGTTCTTATGGAGGACGTGGTCGGGGCAGTAGAGGCCATAATAGAGACTACCCACACTACAGAGATCCTAAGCCTAGATCAGACCACGTGCCTTCAGGGCCTGTTAGGCAAAGAGAAGAGAGTGAAACTCGTAGCGAGAGTTCTGACTTTGAAGTAATCCCAAAACGACGGCGACAGCATGGTTCAGAGACAGATTCTGACAGTGAAGTTCATGAAAGCGCAAGTGATACGCTGCTTTCAGACAAAGACAGTCTAATCAAAGGCAAACACCCGAAAAGGGAAGAGAGAGCTGATAACAAGAAGCCTACAAAGCCTCTGTCATTCAAACCTGAAAACAATATCAGAGTAGACAGCAGATCCCTAGAAAAAACATACATAAGAGATGATGAGAACAAACCCAAACCAGGATTTCTTCCTAAAGGAGAGCCTTCCAGGCGAGGCAGAGGGGGCATGTATAGGCGTGGTGGCAGGGATCCTGGTGGGCGTCCTCCACGTCCATCCACAATAAGGAGACCAGCCTACAGAGACAATCAGTGGAACCCAAGGCAAACAGAGATCATTAAACCAGAAGATGGGGAGCCTCCAAGAAGAAATGAACATTATGGTCCTATACCAGTTGATAAAAGACCTCCAAAATTTGAGAGAAAGTTTGATCCAAATAGAGAGAGGCCACGAAGACAAAGGCCTGCTCGGCCTCCAAGGCAAGATAAGCCACCGCGCTTCAGGCGCCTAAAAGAAAGAGAGGCTGCATCAAAGATAAATGAGGCGGTAACCAGCTCATCAACAAGTGCCACAGTTAGTAATGCAGTTAATGAGCCTTCCAACACTGCTCTGGATGTGTCAGGAAGCAAGACACCAGACTTGTCCAACCAGAATTCTTCAGACCAGGCAAACGAAGAGTGGGAAACAGCCTCAGAAAGCAGCGACTTCAATGAGAGGCGGGAGAGGGATGAGAAGAAAACAGCAGATGTAGCAGCACAGGTGGCTACAAAGGCAGGAGAAAATGCTGGAGCTCCAAAAAGAGAAATAGCCAAAAGAAGTTTCTCTAGTCAGCGGCCTGGAATAGACCGTCAAAACCGACGTGGCAACAATGGGCCAGCTAAACCAGGGAGGAACTTCTCAGGGCCTAGGAGCGAAAGACGGAGTGGTCCTCCACCCAGAAGTGGAAAAAGAGGGTGAGTACCAGCTTCTGTTAGAAAGCACACATGGTCATGATCTTCTGTGGTCTTCTTGTGATTCAGAGTCTTAAGTAGTGTTTTAGATTTGTAGAATGGTAGAAAAGAGAGTAAGACAAGCACGTGCACCTATGGCTGTGTACTTTCTATTTTTTGTTTGTATACAGACACTTGGAACATGGAGCTAAGAGCAGAGTATTCTTGTATGCACAGAGTTTAAAATGCCTAATAAAAAAAATAGTGCTCTCTGGCTCAAGCTACTTCTTTTAAGACTTGTATGCAAGCTGAAATGTTAATGTGAGCAGTTTTGCAGTTAATACATAGATCGCTGTGTTGCATTTTAGATCAATCCCCTAACAGACAAGCATGTTGAGAAATCCTTCCCATTGAGAGTAAACTTTGTTCTCTATATGCTAAATTTAATGACAACTTGATAATTACTTAATGTTACTGTTTGCCCACTGTTTTCATAGCCACAGTGCACCGTCTGGTAAGTGGGAAGCAGGACAACACATTTTTTCGTTGAATGCCTACCCTGTACTCTAGGATTCTAGTGCTTATAGGTTGCTGCATTGATCACAATTTTTTTTTTTAACCTCCAAGTTAAAACTATGAGAATTCCTATGGCTAATTACTTAAAGGTGACGTTTAAGCAAAAATCAGGCATTCCAGGTTCCACAGCAAAGTCAGAATGCTGCAAATCTGACTCTTTTGGCTTCAGATAGCTTTTGGCTAGTGAGCCAGTGCAGCAAGTATATTGTACCTTGTTTATATTTGCTCACATGGCATACTGTAAGCTTCTGTTTGGTTTGGGTTTTTTCCCATGAAGGACTTTACTACAGTTGAAGTATACTGAACTGCATACTTGTTGACTTTTGGTACCTCTAACTGCATAGACCAAGCCAGAGGTAACCTTAAAATTATGCTTTTTTTTTTTTTCTTCTGACTCCTTTTGGCAGCAGGGTATTTGATATATCCACAAAACAGCTTTTGCTGTTACGGCATTTCTCATTGAGAAGCTGAAAGTAAAAGTATGGACCCTACTAAGAAGTTGTACTTACATCCTTATAAGGGGAACTGCATTAGATTGTTAGCTCCTTCCTGAGCGTTTTCTGTGGCTGGACATTAATTTTCTTAATCTTTCTCTAATATAGGCCATTTGAAGAGCAGACAGCAACTGTGCCTGGTGTTGATCCCACCAACAGCAGCTCTTTACATCAGGAGGATGTTACTGCTGCAGGACAAAAGGGCACCAAGGATGCAAGTGGCAAAAAGAGAGAAGAACCTAAGGCTGGTCCAAAGAAGCCTAAGGAAAAAGTGGATGCCTTGTCTCAATTTGATCTTAATAATTACGCAAGTATGTATTGATAAGGTGCTAACAAGAATTAGTGATCCTGCTAGCTTTGCTGCGTGTAGAGCTAGCTGTTTGAAAACTTAAAAAAGAGGAGAGGTGATTTTTTTTTTAAACACCAGAATAATTGTGTACTTGAGTATTGCTGCCTTTGTCATATCTAATAAACAATGTGTATGCCTCTGAAAGGTGGCAAATCTCATGTGTGTTTTTATGTATAGATAAGAACCATTTTGTTCTATCATCCAATCTTAACTTTGTCATTCTTACTGTTTTCCACCCCTCTAGTAATTTGCTTAACCTTCATAAGCAAAAGCAGTGGATATCACTGATAAGCTTACAGGAAGTATCCAAGGAAGGCTGTTCATTATTATGTTTTATTTCTTATTTCCTGGAGAGTCTAGTACAGGCACCTCCAACTTTGGAGTTCTTAAAGATTAAGTCCTTGTCTTCAAGCTCAACAACGACGCACTTGTCAAGCGGAAGCTCACCTTTAATCAGAGCCACCATGTGTGTCTGTAAGGAAATAGCTTCCACTCTAAAGCAGATCTTGGCTTGGTGCAATTCCATCTGAAGCTTTTAAAACAGCAGCATTTACACCTTTCCTTTTTCTATAGGTGTTGTGATCATTGATGATCACCCTGAAGTGACAGTAGTTGAAGACTCACAATCTAACTTGAATGATGATGGTTTCACAGAAGTGGTGTCTAAGAAGCAACAAAAACGCTTGCAAGATGAAGAACGCAGAAAGAAGGAAGAGCAAACAGTGCAGGTACAAGACCAGCATTTATAGTGGGAAAGAGCTCCTTGAATACTGGGAACGTGAAGTGTGCAGGACCTTCCTTCCAAAGAAGCCATATATTTCACCTTATAAATATAACTAGATAGTTGTGTCAATATTAAGTTGTTCAGAATTAGTACATTAAAATATGTTGTACTTGGTCATCTTAGGATTCTGCACTTCCTGACTGGGCAGTCAGGCAGGTGGAACTGACAAACTGAAAACACCATTTTTCATATTGTGATAAAGATTTATACTATTGCTTGTAATTCAGTTGATTCCAAGAGAAAAATGGATGAGAAATCATTGTTCTTGTGGTTAAACAGCCCTAAAAAAACCCCACTTTAAGACAGGGTTAATCAGCTTGCATTTTTGCTGCTGCAAAATGGTCCATTGGTGACCGTACAGACTATCAGCTGTAACAATAAAATTGGCTTCTGCTTACAGGTTTGGACCAAAAAAGGATCAAGCGAAAAAGGCCGAGGTCAGAATTCCAAGCTCCCACCCAGATTTGCCAAAAAACAGCAGCAACAAGCAGCAGCCGCAGCTGCACAGCAGGCACAGGCTCAGGCACAAGCTCAGGCACAGACTCCATGTACAACACAGACCCCGGGTCAGCCACAGACTGCTGTTCAGACGCCAAACCAGGCTACAGGAGGGACAGCCACCACAGAATACACAGTGTCAGGCAAAGTTCTGCAAAACACACAGGCTCACAATGGTCTGGGAGCTGAATTGTGGGAAAACAAGGTGCCTCCTACAGCAGTTCTGAATGACATCTCCAAAAAATGTAAGTGATGTTTTTTTCTGCTTAGGGTGGAAGGTAACCATTGTGGCTAGAGAGTGGTTATTGCCAGCTCTCTCTGTTGATGTCTCATTTCTACCTGCAAATGTAGTTCGCACAGGGAATAGCGGGCAGCATTTCAAAGTGCAGTGCTGTAACCTATGAATACCTCTGAAAAGAGATTTTTGCAGTATCATACTACTCAGTATTTTATGTTGTTGTCATATTCTTCATTCACTATGAATGAGCAGCTGTCACTCCCTTCAGGAGTCTGTGTTTTGCCAGGCTTGGTCATGCTTCCAAACATGATGATTGCTGCGCTCTAAAGCTGCTAAATAGGTAGCATGGTGTTAACTGCTGAATAGGTCAACAGTTTCTTAATCAAAGCTTATTTAATCAAGGTATCTGTAATTTAATTGTCAGACAATTGATAACTTTAGTCAAATGTATTTAGCAACGTTGGGGGATTTTTAAACTCTCCTTTCTTAATTGTCAGTGGGACCCATTAGCCCACCTCAGCCACCTTCGGTCAGTGCTTGGAACAAGCCCTTGACATCTTTTGGTTCAGCTACATCTCCAGAGGTAAGAATGACGGGAAAAAGAGTAGCTGTATGTGAAACTTACTCAAATTATACATTGGGATTGGGTGCAGATTATCCATTTATTCAGGCGTGCACATACGTCAACTAATACGTGTAGAATTCCATGAAGTCAGGAGAAACCAGGATACAGGCTAGTGCTTTTATGATTGCAGCATGGGAAAACTGTTCTCTTAATAAAAACTCAGCCGTTCATAGATTCTATTAATATCTATTATTCAGTGCATTTTTTAAGTAAAAATATTCCATGGTTTGCATGTGAACACTTGTGTACAGTTCAGTAATGTTAGGCGGAAACAGGATGTCTCCAAGGAACTAAATGTTTTCTGCGTCCCTTCTTAAATCAGAGATATAAAAAGCTGTCAGTGCTTTCTAACAATATTAGCTCTACTTATCCCATGGAATTTGCATAGCTGTAAAGTTTTCATTTTAAAGTCCTGTGGTTTTGTTTTCTTGAGCTTTTTTAGTCTTGACTCTATTATTTTAAACTGTAAGAATGTGACATAACTGTCTTAGGAAACCATTTTAACTGTATAAGGAGATCTGGAAATCTTTTTTAATTTCGTATTGTGCATCTTGAATTGAACGTTAATTTTTGAACTTTCAGGAGAACGTTGTGAACCTGAATCTGGACATTTTAATACTGCACTTGTCCCTCTTCCCCTTCTCTACCAGTTCAGCATCTTGATCTTGTTTACATATTTCTTCACTGCTTTGGGTCTTTTTCTTGCTCTTGAGCTTGTATAAACAGTAGGGACTGGAGGAGGAGGAAGGGTACATTCGTATTGTTTACTCTTGCAAATCTGTTGCAGTCACAAATAATGCTTTTTACTGGCAGAAAGTAAACGTACCCTTTCTGTGGTTTTCAGCTAAGCATATTTTGTACTCTTCCTCTGAACCAGTGATGTGGGGTACTGATTTAGAAATCTTCTGAAATGCATTAAATGTTTACCCTTTAACTAGGGGGCAAAGCCTGGGCAAGAAGGTGGAGTCGATCTTGGTATAGAAACTATTCAGTTTGGAGCCCCAGCTTCCAGTGGCAGTGACAATGAAGTTGGCCCTGCACTTTCCGAGAAGTCCGCTGACAAGCTACCAGAACCAAAAGAGCAAAGGCAGAAGCAGCCTCGGGCTGGACCCATCAAAGCACAAAAGGTAAAAGGTCATATCTTCATACCTTTATCTTCATATCTTCATATTTTAAACTTAAAGAAGTGCAGCCAAAAGGAAATTAAAAATAATGGAATAGAATACACATTCAGTTAGGACCCCTTTTATATTTCCTAAAACAATCAACCAGTTGGTTCTTGGAGAGAAGGTTGGGAATTCAGTTCAAGAAGCAAGTGTAAGTAAACCACATCCTAGCTCAGCAGTGTTTGTCCGTTGGTTCTGTATTTGGAACAAAGGATGTGGTTAGAGGAGTGGTGGGATTATGGATTTGGAATAGCTTTGTTGGGAGACTATGGGCATGGTAGTGTTTTGGTTTTCTTGTGTGGGATTTTGGGTTTTCTCTTGAGCTTACTTTGCTCAGGATTTGGAGAGCTGTTTTGAAGCAGGCATTCTGTTTCTGCCCTGGCTATATTTCCAGTTTCAGTAGTTCTTCCTGCCACCATGCCTACCTTGCCCCACTCTAAATGATGTGTGGTCCTCTGCTTAGTTTTGTAGCCAGATTACCAAGACAAGTAGTACATCAAGTTGCAGCAAAAGTGTTTTGAGGAAAGGGAGGAACGTTGAAGCCACTGATTTTGAGGTCTCATATTCAAATGCATAGATGTCTGGATGATTAATTTTTTTGCAACTAATCTGGGAAGACTGGATAGGTAATCAAACTTACCTCAATTTTTTTAAAAAATGTGTATCACTTGCGCTCCAGAGATTGAGGGGCTCCACTCCATCATCATCATTTATATTGTTACCACTCGTAAGGAGTAGTACTTTATCCTCCTGTCATTTAGATTACACTTAGTGATTTTTCATGTTAATGAAATGTACTTTCCTGCTATTTCTACCTCCAATGCATACTTACCTGTGTGTCGCTAGCACTCGGCACCAGCTTCTTACTCCCAGAAAGAGATGGTTTTAGTAGATACACTTGGCTGGTAACTTACAGAACCAGCTGTTTCAGTCCCTCTTGATGTCTGAGATTTGGCAGTGCCCCTGACATAATTTGTCTTTCTAGAAGACTGGGTGTTTTTTTGTGTTGGTTATGTTTGGGGTGTTTTTTTCAAAAAAAAAAACCAACCAAAAATCCCAACTAACCAACCAAAAAAAAAACCCACAACACACCACTGATGTCTGAAAGTGCAGTCACTTGCAGTATGAATTTAATGTCTACTACATGAGACCCTCAGTGGGTATGCTCCAGTTCATGGTTTTTATTGCAAAATATAAAACCTGTACAGCAGAGAATTATACAGTGGTTAATAGTGCCGGTGAACTGTAGTAACTTAGCACATTCAAAACCTGTATCTTGGATATACTAGCAGCATGTCTAAAACTGCCCCCATGAAATCCCTGAACTTCAAAGTTAAACAAATATATACACAGAGAGTCTACTTTATACTCTGTAGAAAGTTCTGGTTTTTTCTGCTTGATTTTAGTTATCAAGACTCTTGTAGATTTTGTTGAAAAACAAATGTGTGACTAACTGGGAAATTCATTGGAAACTAACATTTTTGTGTGCTCTTCTGAATGAGACAGCTGTAATCCTTTAACTGTCTTGATGACAAAAAAAACCTCAACAAACAAACAATGCTTACACACCCACCACCCCCATGGTGATATTGTTTGCTATGAAGCCTAAATACAAACTTATGTTCAGGATTGGAAGTTAATATTGTTGAACTAAGAGGGGCAATGTGAGAGGTCCATACTTGAAGCAAAACAATTTACCTTTCCAAGTGTGACCTTAAAGTGTCTGGGGGAATTTCTGCCTCTGTAAACTGTTAGAGAAAAAAAATATTCAGGGTGAGGTGAGTCTGATGTTCCCGATTGCTGCATTGCAGAGCTCAGCCATCTGCTTCTACTGTTGTTTTCTTCCTTCCCTCTGAAAGCTTGTCTCTGCTCTGGCCTCCTGAGGGTACCAGATACCTTTGGGAAACTCCACCCTCCTCAGAGCCCAAAGGCATTGTATTTTAAGAGTCTTCCATCTCCTCCTGAAACAGCTGGTTTGTATTTATAGAGACCATACCAGCAGCTTCTGTCTTACCACTATCAAAGCTTAAGGAATAGGATTTTCAGGAGTGCCTTTAAGGGATTTCTGTGCTGTCCTGTAGTGAAATGGGCTGAGTAGTCTCAGCCAGAAAGGATATGGCTATTTAAACAGCAGAGGTTTCAGGTTCCCTGTGGCCCTTCGTCCTGCTTTAATTCAGCTACCTAAAAAGGAACTGCCGAATTGCAGCAGTTATTCCAGCCATGGTGTCTGCAGTATAAGGCAACGCTTGTGCGTAGGTGTTGTATTTTTTCTGGATATCCCTATAGTGCTCAATTCCAGGGGAAAAATGCTGCCAACATCCATGCATCAAGATACCTTCAAATGAAGGTGGAGTCTTCTGTTCTAGTTTCCTGGGGCCCTGTAAAATCCTGATTCTCTGAAAATTAAAATAACGTGTATGTATATGAAGTCTCATGGCTTCTATACTTTTTTGCTCTTTTCTTGTAAGGAGAGTTAAGCTGACTTTCTCCTGTGGGTTTTTACTAGATCTTACTTTATTTGAACTTTACCACTTCACATAAAACATGTATTGCTCGAAAACAGTGGTTTAGATTCCTAACGTTCAAAATGAGTGCATTTCATGTACATATCGCTAACTTAGTCTCAAATGATTTATCTGTTAGAGAATTCTTACACTTCAGGAAAGCTTTGTTAGATTTAAACAAAATTATTTTAAGCATGTTAGAGTATTCTTGTGGGATAGGACATGGGGGGAAGACATAACTGACAAGTTAACACTAACTTAGCTTCCAGACTTGAGTCCGGTAGAAAACAAAGAGTATAAACCTGGTCCTATTGGGAAAGAGCGTTCTTTAAAGAACAGGAAGGTGAAGGATGCCCAACAGGGAGAGCCTGAGGGACAGGAGAAGCCATCTCCCACCTCTGTCAGAAGTCCAGAACCTGTCACTACAAAGGAAACCAAAGCAGCAAGTGAACTGAGCACGGAAATAGGAACGATGATAGCCGTGTCTGCTCCAGAGTTTGGAACAAACACAAAGGTAAGAAAAATATTGACAAATTACTGAACACTATATGTAAAATATGATTACGCTGATGTAATTGACACCTGGTTGTCTGCTGGTAGTAGTTACCTGGACAGCAGAGCCTACTGAATCACAGATATGAAATGTATCAGTACTGCTTGAATTAAACACTTCTGCAGAAGTGGTGCAAAGATGTGCTGTTTGTCATACCCCTGTACAGAGAGCAGCTTGGAAGATTTTAAACTTTTTTGCTGACTTGTGAATGTGAAAACTGTCCTGAGCCGTGCTGTGGAGAGTGGCACTGGAGCCTGGTATAGGCAGACTCTGTAAACTCAGATATATGTGATACTTGCAAGATGAGTGCTTGACTTTCATCAGAGAACTGGACTGAAGTAGTGTGTGTGATCGTCGGTTGAGCGCATGGATGACCTGAAGCTGTGAATTAAGTGCTGTTCTGTGAAAAAAGAAATCTCTGACTAGAAATCTGCTAAAGCATTGTATAAGGCTCATTCAGTTTACCTAAAGAGTCTGTATGTCAGCTCCGGTTGGCTCAGATATTGTCATGGTAACCCTCGCGGAACTCTTGGGATGTTGAGGACTCATCATAGTTGTTTGCATGGAAATCCCCGACTTTTCTATAACTGCTCAACAATGAGATGGCGACTTGCTGTCAAGATTCATTATTCTACAGCTCAGTTCTTAGCTGTGGTTGAAAAACATCCTGGAGGTGCTCTCCTTTTTTGCTTAAGGACCTATGTGGTGACTGCCCTCACTACGACAGCATTTTGTCTTGAGCAAGAACTATGGTTGTCATCTCTCAAATGTAAAGAAGCCATGCAGTTTGAGTAGCTACTAGTTAATTGTTACACCTGCTTTGGTAAAGGAAAAATGTTTCTTGTGTGTTTTTTAAAACAGTTTTTTTGAGGTTAGATTTGAGTTTGTTGCATGCTGTGTCAATCTTCCTTTTCCTAGTCTTAAGCAAAACTTCTCTGATGTCACTTAGGAAAGCTGATCCTCTGCAAAAGTTACATTGATAGTTGTAGAATCTGAAATGCAAATCGCTCACAATTTATCTTTGTCACCTGCAGTTGCTGGGGCGGGAGGAGACAAGGCAATTTCGGTTGATTTTTGCCAAGGTGTCATGCAAGCAGAAGATGCTATCTCAATGAAGTGTTATTAAAGAGCAAGCGTTAGGGAGGGTATTTGTGTCTGACTTAGCTGCAAACTTGATTTTTGAGTGGAATGGCAAATATGTCAGAAAATGCAGTGGTGGGATTTCTCATCTTTCCTGGCAGTTTCCATCTTGAAAGTAGGTGTGAATGGTTTATGTTGATACCAGAAACAGATAAAGTGCCTTTCTTGTATGCAGAATCAGGAGAGCTGTAAGCACCAGTTTGCTCAAGTATTTGGTAAGAAGGTTGGTTGTATGTATGTCATGTGCTTTCTTACTGTATTTCAAGCTCCTGTGACCAGAGGTCAAGGTAAGAGAAGACGCTTCTTCTAAGCTAGATACAGAATAGGAAACATGCCTTTCTTGATTGCTCCAGGCTAACTCAATATAGAGTAGTTCTACTAAAATCAGCATAATTTCCTACAATTGTATTTTTAAAGCATGAGATCTTCAAAAGGGAAGTCTGGATTTTGTGCCTTTCTGGCCATAGTTCAATGTGGGTTGCCATGGTTATTTGAACACTACAGTATTAAAGCACCAAGCTTCTGTCTTCTGGAGGGAAGGCCAAAGTGAAAGGAAACTTTGCAGTTTGTGCCGGATATGAAAATTCCAAAAAACTTCCTCATTAAGTGGTTGCCAATAGAAGCATTTAACAATAGGCCTACGTATTCCTGTGTCAACGGTTCCAGGTTTGCTTTTGAATTACTTTGTCATGAGTAGTTCCTGGGGCATCAGTAGGTTCTGGTGTTTTTCCTAGGAAAGGGGTGGTCATATTTTACATTTAATTCTATGGAAGTTGAACCAACAACCTGCAGATTTATTAGATAAGCTTCATCTAGATTTCGCAGGAATAAACCAGTCTTGCTATCTTTTAAAGTGACTTTTAAAATGGGTTCAGATACTGCTCCAGCCTTGGAGTTCTTGCGCTGATTTGTATGGCAGCTACTTTCTTCTGTCTTTTTACTCTTTCCGTTGCTTATTAATGAGAGAAGAAGTGATGACATCTTTAATCTGTTGTTTCAATGTCAAGTGCTGAAGTTTTAGCAAACCTAAAAGATTTCTCTTTTGATACTCTTTAACACCCTTCTCAGAGACTACTGCTCAGCTTCCAGGAAAGGCACACTTTTTTTAGTGGATTTAGTGATTTAAATATCTGTAAAAGTCAAGCCAGCTGTTCTCCTTCAGAAGCAGAAGCTTTGTAAGAGTATGCCATCAATCCCAACACAAACATCTTGATGAGCCATGTGCATTTAATCATACAGGACTGTTTTGCCTTAGAAACTGTATAAATATAAATCAGCTCATACTAGTGAGATGTTTTAAGTTTAGAACAGAAGCATGATGCTCCAAAGCAATTGCAGCTCTTGGGCTTTGCAGTATTTTTGGAGTAAAGGTAATCTGATGTGTAAGTCTCTGAATCGGGTAAAACACTTTACCCCTTGACTTTCTCCACCCTGCATCTCTAAATTTCTGAAGTTTTCAAATCACAGGAACAATCAATATCTGGTTGTGGACATGGTAACGAAGTATTTGCACAGGTAGTTGATAACAGTTGCCTTGCAGAGGTGATGTCTAAAAGGACACAGACTGTACTTGAGAATAAATTTTGAGTATCTGACAAGCTCTCTGGTTGGGGTGATTTACGTAAATCAGGAACAAATCAAGTAGCTAATTAATCCCATCTAGTACTCTGATCATTTATAGCAAGGTCAGCTCTGAGGTCTGCCTTGTCCTTTTGTTCATAAAGTCACTTCAGGTTTGGTCATCTCTTCTTTTTGGGCAAAGTAGGTCGTTATAAAAAGTTTGCCTGTTCTTTTTCCTCAGGTATAAATAACTTGTAAATAACTCCAAAAAAGCACGTGCAGCTTTTTGCTCTTGCTATTATTACTGTTACTAGTTTATAATAATCAGTTGGATTCTTCAGTGAAGCAGTTGTACAGAAGAATCACTTTAGTTGAATTACAAAAGCTTATGGTGATAAGCCATATCTAACAGATTCCTAGACTTAATGTACCAGCAAATAAGGGATAGTGGTTAACCTGCAGTTTATGGAGTGGTGTTCCTATGGCTAAAGCATTGTTATATCTGCATGTTCAGCATGTAACTCATCCTTGTAGGGATGGTTCAGCATTGCATATATACTTCTAAGGGCACCAGAGTTGATATAGTAATTTCGTTTCAATTCTAGTGAAAAAGCATTTTTGTGCTCTAAGTTTCCAAAGTGAGAAATCTAGCAATAGTCTTGATCTAACTTCCGTTGTAAGGAATTTTAGTGCTGAGACCCTGTAAAATTTGCATCCAAACCTTGAAGGAATTTTAATAATGTTATATTAAAAACTTCCTCTTTCATATGCAGTAAAGCGTCTTAACAAACTAAGAAGCTAGTTAGAAGGACCTTGTGATTAAAGCAGCCATGTGTGCTTGCCTTGTTCTACCCAAATTAATGTTACCTATTGGAATCAAATCTAAACATGTGACTTGCAGTTTCGTAATTCAGATTGTGGGAAACATCGTATAACTCATATTCCATGAGTTTAACAAGTAAAGGAAATAACTAAATGGAGAAAATAATTGTTTCCTTCGTAAATACAAAAATAAGTCCATGTGCAGACTGTGTCCTCTCTAACCCCATTATGGTTTAGGTTTTTGTCCTAGTCTTTTACCAAAATGAGCTTATCCTTTTAAGGAAAATTCTTTGTTATTTCCCAGTTAGTATCTTGATGCTTTAATTGCTCTGTTAGGAGATGTTGCCATCAGCTTGAGGAGTAAATTGAGTGTGCACTTTTTTAATAGCTTACCATCATACCAGTTGGATGCAATTAAACAAGATTAAGTTGTTTGTGCCTTCAAAATCATTGTGTTGACGAGTCCAGGCACTTACCGTAGTCCTGCTGCTAATTTGTCCTTCAGTTCCTTCTTGGTGTTTGGTTCTGTAAAAATGATACAGCCTTTACTGGGCTTCAGAGATGTAAAACTTGGGAGTTTGCAATGCTCACTATACAGTGGATCTTGGCTAATTCAGGGTCGCACTGTTTATGTAATAAAGTCTGTGGGTCAGGTTCTGAAAACACCTGTTTACCTGTCCAGAATACACTCAGTAAATATCCAGTGACAGTGCTCAACATGGCTTCACAGAAGTACCTGTGCCTTGTTTTTGTTCATTGTAGGTCATTCTCTAGAGAGCTGGCAGTGTTATCAGTGAGAAGCTTTCATCAGGCAGTTTATACCTGCAACTGCAGTAGTCACTGCAGCTAGGTCCGTGAAAGTGGACCTTGTTCATTCAGTACATTAAGGTTCACTTAACTGTGACAAAATAAGATTCAAGGAAAACCTCTGGGTTGACTGGAAACTTCAGCTCTTTTCTTCCTTGAAATCACTACCCAGTGCCGAAGTCAGGAGGTAGACTTCACCATCCAGAGAAACTGAGTCTTGTGACTTTCAGAGGCAGGACTTAAAGGAAAGAAAATTGTTTTGCAAATTGCAAACATCCCTATGTGTTCCTTTTAATCTGGAGAGCCTTACTTGTCATAGATTTACTGAAGAAATTTCTGTATTTGTTTAAAGCTACAGAAAGCTTTCAGCTAATGTATTTTTAAACAGGCTAAAAGCGTCCATGGGTGGCTAATCCCTCTTGGGTGACAAATGACGTTACACCACCACAGTTCAGTATGTCTAGTGCCCAGGCAGTACCTCACTGTATATTCTTGCTTTACAGACTTGTCTCCAGATGCACGTTGTGAGGTCATGAGGCAAGCTGTAATCTCCCAAGAATTCTTCTGACCTCAGTAACAATTCAGCAGCAAGGATTGCTGGACATGTCTCTTAAGAAAAAGCTGTTGTGAAATTCTAATCTTCTGTTGCTTGGTGAACTCCTCCTGTAGAAAGGCTGCCATCTGTCCAAGAAACTTAAAACTTAATTTAGATAAGGGAGATATTTTAATGGAATTATTTTTCTTCGCAGGAGTCTGTAACAGACTACACTACACCTTCTTCTCATCCTAACACAGTGGCTACTAGCAGTACAAAAATGGAGGAGACTTTGGTGACGAACGTAAGTCTATTGCAGTGATAGTCATGACTTTGAAGACAAGAAAATATTTTCACACTTCTTTAAAGCACAAAAGAGCGCCTTCAGTAAATAAGTCACTAGAGTTTCTTTCATGTGAACTAGCTCTGCATTGTCCAGTATCTGACTCTGAAGGACAGTTGGTTTGATTAGTATCTGTTCTGGAATTCTTCGGGTATTTTCTTGTCTTTGAAAACCACAATGAACTAAAGAGCACAAAAAGTGGAGATGATGTTTCTAGGGACAATTCTAAAAAAGCAAGGATGGGCATAAGGAGAGAGCCTGCTCTCAGCAGCATTTGGGACTGGAACCTGGTACCAGTAGCAAAGCCCTGTAGGTGAGTTTGAAGAAAGGCTTTTCTGAACAAATCGATTTTGAACTTTAGCCTGAAGTCACAGCAGCTGCATGTGAAGGGAGCAGCTTATTAGTTTCTGAAAGCAGACAGCAGGCTTTGAGTTGTTCAGTTGCTACAGAGATGAGGTGTTTGCAGTCCTGAAAAAAACCAATGATGCTGACTGTGTGAACGTGGTGTAGTGATTGAGAAGACCAGCTGGGTTGTGACTTGTAGTGAAGTCAGGTTTGTCTTGAGTGTGCTGGGATGTCAGGTTGGGAACTTGGATCTTGTATTTTTTGTTGTTTTGAGTAGCAGAAATAGAATTAGCTCAGAGTTGAGTCACTTGTTGATTGCGGGAGGAAAGAATCCTACAGTAGGATCTCAGGTTTTTATGAAGATGTCTTGTGAAGTCCATCTAAGAAATGCTTTTCAGCTTACTGCAGCATCCTTTAATGAAGTTTTGAAGCAATACTGGTTGAACTTACTCTTCTGCTGGGTTTTCTGGTGGTGTTGTGGTTTGTGCCTTTGGTGGTTAGCGTGGAAGACTGAATTCTTTTGTGTCAATGATGTTAGTGTGTGCTCCCCTGTGGCATGTTGGAGTTGGATTTGCCATGCAGGAAACAGCACAAAGGATCTGTGCTATCCTCTGCTTCACAGCTTCTGTATCTCTGTCTTTTGGATTTGCCTTATCTTATCCAGTGGAAGTCCATTAGCTGTGCTCTGAATGGAGAAAGAAATGGTCAGAAGTAACAGGCTGGCCACTGCACTACTGTTGATACAGTTCATTTAAAACTTCTAGGAAATCCATGAGTGTTTTCTTAGGCAAAGATAGCAATAGTATTGTGTCAAGTTCATTTCCTTAAGTTTCCCATCTTTCATCTGTTGGAAGAGAAGATAACTGAATTCAGTTACTGGATGGCAAATCTGTTTTGGTTTGTTTTATGGTCCTGTGACTCAGGAGGTTTATAGCCTCCTCTTTTCAGAAACTGCATCTCAGAACTCAAGATCACAAAGCCCCATGTACTGTATTGGTACAAAAGAGGCCAGATATGGCTTGGGAAGCATTTTTGCATATCCATAAACTGAAATGGTATTTGAAAGTAAATCCCAAAGCAGAAAATTGGTATTTATTTATGCAGAAGACGTGGACACTTTAAAACCTTAGTCTTCAGCCTTTTAAAGAGAGATGAGAAACATCTCGGCACCTGCTGAATGGCCTTTCCCCACCTACCAAATTTTCACCTTATTTTATCAAAATCTCCCTGCCAAATGCTCAAGCCTTGAAGAAATTGTAACTCAATCAATACAGCTTGAGCTTTGTTTTTCTGGGGCTTTTGTAGTAGACGTAGTTAGAATGTGATGTGTGTTGCCTGCCTTTCAGGTGCCCTTGCCCCACACCCTTCCCCTCCCTAGGAGGGAGACTCTACAACAGAGCTCCAGCCTAACTCCAGTTTCTCCCGCTACCGTCGACCTCACCCTCAAGGTATGTACCACATCCCTCTAAGGGTCATTTTCTTGCATGCAGGGGAAAAAGTTAACGGAGAACTTGCTGGTGAACCTTTTTTTTTTTTTTAGAGCCTTCCTTTGTTTCCTCTGCTGAACTGCTTTTGCATATAAATGGATGGCTGAAACACAAGACTGTCACAGGATGCATTTAAATTATAAATCTCTAACCCCGTTTTGCATTAACACTTGGCATCTCAAACAATCTTGGCTCCCACTGCCCTGAAAAAAAAATCCTAGCATTTTAGCATTGTACCATAGTGTTCATGACAAACCATCAGAATCTGACTGAGGTTTTTTGAGAGTTTTGCTTCAAGTAAGTTGCCTGGTTTGATATTAAAGGCTGTAAGGAGTTGCTTGGTAAGCCGAGCTTGTTTTGTTTTCAGCTGTAGGATTTTGGTGCAGTGATAGTGTGATTTTGAGTTGGATGGCTAAAGTTCTAAATAATGAAACGTAGGTGGTCTGTTGGTGTCTGTGAAGGGCAGTTTGATCAGATAGTCAGTATGCGTTTTGTTGTGTTATAAATCCTCTGTTGTTTTCTGTTCTCCAGTGTAGAGCAAGTGTGTAGAATATTTTGAATGGTATTCTCCCTTTTTGTTGGATTTTGGACTGTGTGCATTGTATAACTCACTAACAGAGTTGGGCTCTAGCTTTTGGTCTTTTTTTTTTGTTTTGTTTTCTGGTGTCCTAGATTGGCCTTGCGATTGTGACTGCAGGTGACTGAACTAGTAGAAATATTGCTGCTGCTTGTAGTATTAAGGAAGAGTGATGTTTGAACTTAGTTTCTCTAAATTTTTAAAAGAAAAAATGAAACTGGGGATTGGGTGCAAAACTAACACTTGGAAAAACTTGCTTGTCGATCCCAGTGAGACTTGTCTTGCTGGCATGGTTTGACAGCTGCTTGCTTGTGTTCTCTACAGATAATAGTTATTAATGATCTCTTGTTGAATCTTTGCTATTCTTTTGTTAACACTTTATTTCCTGGGGAAAAATGTAACATTACTTTAAAACAATAGACTAGCAAAAATGGGGAGAGGGCTGGAAAGGAACAAGTAATTTAACAAAAATGTGGTTTTCTGTTCTATTCTTGTATAAGAAATTACCATAATCTGACTTTCTGGCGCCTGAAAGCATTTTTCTAAAATAGCAGCCTCTGTTTAGCAGCTGGATATCTGATTCCCATGTAATACAGGTAGGAATGTTACTACAGTGTGGTGCTGCAAAGAATGTGACACTGCTCAGTTATAGGGCAAACTGTGATGTTTGTGTCATCCTGCAGTTTCTTTTTCTGCTGTTCTGGTGTCGGTGATTTGATTTCTCAGCAGATGATAGATCTTGGATGTGTGCTAACAAAATATGTCGAAGAGCCATGTTTTGAGGCTGCCTTGAAGAGCACTCTGACCGAAATCTGAAGGGAAAGGCATTTGGAAGCAGCTTTGTCTCTAATTTCTCTATTCCATCCACCGAAGCTCTGCCTCCTTTTAGCAAATGCTAAGACAACAAGCTTGTTTCGAAGCACACGCTGAGGCTATCACTTTCACAACAGGCCTTCTGGTCCAGACAGAGCTGAGCTGCTCTTTGTCATCCTCTTCAATGTAATCATTGCTGCTTTTAAAAGGTAATTCTAGAGCAGCAGAAGGGGAAAGCCTTTCTTTCTTCCCTTAAAAGACAAAAATGTCAAGGTGCTGTCTATATAAAGGAATAACCCTTAAATCTCTTCTTTCCTATGTCCCCAGTCACAGAAGGCTGTCTGTGAGGAGACTTGGCAGAGAAACTTGGCCACAATTGCTCCCATCATTCTGCCAGGTGCTCATATGGGAAGGCTTGTTGAGATCTTGTCTTTCCTTGGAGTAATTTTGCTAAAGACACCTTTACTAAGGCAGGCATCCTTTTCAGAACTTAGCTGGTAGGGCTATTGGTAGGTAAGGAGCTGAGCAAAAGAAAGTCCAAGGCAATCTTAAACTGCCCTGGCCCTCTTCCATGTTCCAAGGTTCCATCTAAAATTCCTGTGTAGGCATCTGGTCCAGAATCTGACACCTTTCTTTTTCTGATCACTTAAACTTTGGCATACTTAAGGATATGACATTGGTATTTGTCTACAGTTAAGTCTTTGGGTAATACATACCGGACAGTTATTGCAATGTGAAGTCCCCTATGAGTCAATGGTGAAGAGAAGCATCAAGCAACTGCAGTCTCCAGCCTGTGCTCTCTTTTTCCCATAATTAAGGAGTGAAATTACAATGCTTTCCCCAGCCTCACTTAATTTAGAGCCTCTTACTCCTTCATATCTGGTCTGTAGATGGTGTTGCATAGACGCTCCTAGAGTACCAATCTGTTTCAAATCTTTTTTATGGCTTAAGAAGTTAGGGAGTATTTAGGAGCTCTCTAAAAGCAAAGCTATTAGAAACTCAGGACTCTTGTTATATGCCCTTTGTTGCAAATTGGTAGGGGTGTGCGGTGATCTGGGATCTTGGCAGTGGTTAGCTTTAGAAGACAAAATGCAGTATGTAGACTCTAGCTTTTGCTATCAATAAGTTCTCCAGGCCATCATGAAACGTGTTGAATGAAGCTTCTATACTCTCTATTCAGACATTCAGAAAGGGTCTTACCTATACTCCACCTTAAGTAAAATCCTTTCCAGCAGAATAATAGTAAATTTTGAAGTTTGCCCTGTCTGCAAGAATCAGAACCAATCTGGAGGAGAATGTGCTGGAGGGGAAACTGAGAATGATTGCTGAGGAAGATGGTCTCAAAAAGGAAAATAGATGACTTACCTCCAAACAGTTTAATGTTCAACAAAGTTTCCCTCCTCCCCCTTTACTCTCTTGAAGAATACGGAACTCGACTTTCCACGTGGGTGTGTATTGATGACCTGATACCCACTTCTTTGGATATTGCTTTGCTGTTTTAGCAGTTCCGAAGCATCTAGACAAATAACTTAATTCACGTCTGGTCTGTCCAGACTCTGCTTAACTCCATATGAAACAGGGTAGGTTGAAAGTATGACTTTCAGAGACTGCAAACCCAGCTAGGGGGCTTTGTTGATCCCAGCAGTGAGGTCAGATTTGTTGGTGAACATGTATTTGTTTCTTTACATATATTGTTATGATCTTTATCATATATCATTATATTATGTATGATTAATGATCTATATCATTAAAGACAGCACCCGGCCTTGAGAAGCTTACAGTCTGCCATATGAGCAATTTCAGCCAATGGCATCCAGATCTGCTAGCAAAATCTTTGTTTCAACCGTGGACAGATGAAGGCTATAGGGAAGTCCATGGACTGTATTTGAGCCTCTAAATTAATAGGTGTCATCTGAACATTAATATTTCCTTTTCAGTAGTCCCTCAAGTGTCTCAGTTGAAAGATTTGGCATTGCATGTCTAATGTAGCAATAATTAGATTGTTATTGGGTGCAGTAAAACAACAGTTCTTTCCACTCTTGATGGAAGAGGGTTGTCTATAAAATATTTAAAGTTCCATCTTCCTTGCTGTGCAAGACTTAAACTGATAATTATTATAGAAATAGAGGAGCATGAAGCATTTTTGGCATTAATGTAAAACAGTATGCTCAATCTGTGTCAGCTCGTGGTTGCTTCTTGAACAGCACTCACTTTGGAAATCTAAACTTGACTACTCTCATGTTTACTGAAGCGCGCATTAGATATTTTTGGTGGTCACTTAAAGTGGATGATTTACCAAGAAAGCAAGGGGCTGTTTCATTTAAATGGCCCAAATAACTTGTAAGTAAAGGACTTCATGGAAATATTTAGAGGGGTTTTTACCTTTCTTTTGCTCACTGTGTCTTTTGCTCTTCGTGTCAAACAAAACCAAGCCAAATTAGTGTGAGGGACTTCAATTTTGAGCATTGAATGTTAAGATGATGAACTGTGCACGCGTGCAGTTGGAACAGATAAGAAGCTCCAACTTAAGGCTGTATGCTTTTTGCATGAACAGAGTTGCACGATTATGGTGACTTTTAAAAAAAGAGGCTCGCATGATGCCTGAATGGCCTTTTGAACTAAAAAGAACTGTTGAAAGAGTAAGACTGTTTGACTATTTGAAGCTCCCGAATAGATGAGGAAATTTCGTTTTCTTTTAAATAGATGGAGTCTGCACGCAAAGCATGGGAGAATTCCCCAAACATGGGGGAGAAGAGTTCACCAGTGACCTCAGCAGCATCTCCCATTGCTGGTGGCAGCAGCAGTAGCAGCAGCAGCAGCAACGCTGGGCCAAGCAGTGGTACTTACAGCTCTTTCTCTAGTGCATCAATGCCTCCTATTCCTGTGGCCTCGGTTACGCCGACAACTTCACTATCAGGTACCAGATGCCAAGATTGTAGTAGCCTATTGTGTTGTTCCTTGGTTATGTTTTTCGAGAGTTTAGATTCCCTTTGGAATTATGTTTAATGAAAGCTAAAAGAAGTTTTTTGCTAGTATGAAATGTTGGATCTGAACAGCAGCTTCCCAAATACCTTCTAATTAACAAGGAGATATTTCACCTGTTTCACTTCAGTCATCTGAAAGAATATTAAGATGACATCTCTCTGCCTATGCTACTAATATGGACTTGAAAGAGGAGGTAAACTCCCGTTGGCTGCCTTACTGGTTTCATTTTGTTCAGCTGGATGAACACAAGCAAGTAGATTTTGGAGCAGATGGTAGTTCTGGTATCCAGCTAGTTGCAGCTGGATATGCAGTTTCATTTGTGCTTTTGGAGTCAAAGCCAAGACCCCCTCACATTAGGCTGAGCAAATGTCTAGCTGCTCTTCAGAAACAGTGCTAGTTTCCACCTTGGTTCTTCGCAGCAAACAAAAGATGTTATATCTGATTATATCTGCACACCTTGGAATATTAGAATGGGTGCCTGAATCGCAGCTGAACTGCTTGGAAAAGACCTTTCTTTGGAGTGCAGCTCTCAACCATGAGAGGCACAACCGCTGTACATTGCTGTATTTTGTTGCATAACTAAGATGTCTACTTCAGTATTTCCATATGCTCCTGTACTTGAGAAGGGAGACACATTATGGTTGCAGCACTTCCTATAGTGAATTTAATTGAATTGTCCTCCCTGCCCATCTTACATTGATGGGAACAGCTGCATTAGGTTTCAGTGTTGTTAACCAGTTGTGGCTGTGCTTGCATAGCTGTTCCAAAACTTTGACCAGTAAAAGATGAGGCTTTGAAATACCTTTAGCTGGTTTATGATATATGACTTGCCTGTGTCCTTCTAGGAGCTGGAACATACACAACCTCTTCACTGAGTACGAAGACTGCAAGCACCTCAGACCCTCCTAATATATGTAAAGTGAAACCGCAGCAGTTGCAGACAAGCAGCCTAGCTTCTGCCAGTCACTTTTCCCAGATGAGCTGCATGCCATCACTCATTGCCCAGCAGCAGCAAAGTCCCCAGGTCTATGTGTCTCAGTCTGCAGCAGGTAATAGTGTTTGTGGCTGAGAAGCCACGTGTCTGCTTTTTTTGGAATTCTGAAGCTGGAGAGTTTAAATCAGCTCTGGTTTTATCTGCAGTAAAGACAGAATGATGGAGAGCGTTCTGTAAGCAAATATTCACTGATTGTGTCTTACTCTATATATGCAGGTTTCTATCAGGAAGTATAAAGATAATGCTGTGGTGTTAGTTTATTGAGGAAAGTAAGTTTGAGTCTCTTGATGTACCATTTTTCTGTTGTGGAATTGTAAATCACTATTTAAGACCAAGAACAACTTAGTCTTGACTTCTTTCGTAAAGTGTTACAGTAGTTTAGAATCATGGCATTTTTCTTTAAAGAAAACCCTACATATAGTTAACCTAAATTACATGACAGTATAGTATGTTCTTCCTTCACCCAAATGCCTGTTTTGGCCAGAATCCTTTGTTTGTTCCCCAGGAATTGCATGGGACTGAAGGTGCATATGCAAGACTGATAGATTTTGGGGGTGAATTGGAAAAGATACCAAAGCTAGTCAGGCACCGAGCTCTTCAGTTCCGTTTCTTCTCCCAGTCTCTCTGGTAGCTGTCACATTGGGAAGTACTGACAGTACATCCCTTACTCTTGATGAAAACCTTTCTAGCAGGGAGATGTTTGGAATCAGGTACTAATTGTATTGCTCTTCCTGAGGTACTGCAGCTCAAATCCCAGCGTTTTATATGGATACAAGTCATCTATTCAACACCCAACATGCACGTTTGGCACCACCTTCTCTGGCCCAACAGCAAGGCTTTCAACCAGGACTTTCTCAGGTATTTGAGGATTTCTTTTTTTGGTTTTTTTTTCCCCTCCCTGTCCCTATTGCCTTTAAAGCTCTACTAAGGAGCTAATGGGGGCAGGGGAGAGCGGGACTAAAGACTCTGCAGAAATGAGGTCATACCTGCCCTTGCTATTTCATTCTGGTGCATGCAAGCAGTGTTTGATCTCTCCTGTTCCTGAGAATGAAAGCATTTATCATGAAAGTTGAGAAATTAAGCTTTCACTCACAAGTATACTTTATGTAAAAGTACATATTCATGGGAGGTGTTTCTGTGGCCATGTTAGTACAGGCTTATTCAACTTTTGTAGTACAAACTTGTATGCAGTCTTGTGCAGTTGTTTTGTACACAAATCTAAGTGACTCAGATTCTGATGGTTATTTACAAGGAGAAGTGTAAAATTCAACTAGAAAGCAATTTTCTGAATGGGAACCAGCTCTGCATGCAGCCTTGAGATCTGACATTCTTTGTTTACTGTTTATAGTGTTGCACAAATCCTGGCACACATTTAACTGTAGCTTTTCTATGTGACTTTTGTCCTTGGAGATTTAATGGTTTCTTTTTTATGCAGCCTGCTTCAGTTCAGCAGATCCCCATCCCCATCTATGCACCTCTGCAAGGGCAGCATCAAGCTCAGCTGAGCTTAGGAGCAGCACCTGCTGTTTCACAAGCCCAAGAGTTGTTCAACTCCTCCTTACAACCTTATAGGTAGGTAGTCTATGCGCATTTCTTTGGGTTTTGGGTGGCAGAATTTATAGAACTTGCTTCCTTGCTCGATAGTTACCTCGTCTTCCCCAAAATCTCTTTCATCTGTCTCACTGAGACCTCTGTATGTGGATTGTCTGGCTAGTCTGCATGTACAGATGCAATTGTGAAACCGTGGGTTCAAAAACTTTGCATGATATTTGTATCTTTAGGAAACGAGGCTAAAAAGCAGAAAACATCAGTCTTTCATACTAAAAGAACAGACAAAGAGGAGTCTCTCCCTTTAATTCAGTAATTTGAGTTTGTTATTTTCTACTCAAACCAACACTGTAGTCTTGAAACACTTCAAAATCCTAGTTTGAACCCCACAGGGGGTACAAACTTAATTTCTGATGCATGGGGGATAGCAGGGTATGTTTTAGAACAGGTGTTTTCTGTTTGCTACAAAAGATAATAGGAAGACCAGCATCTCTCAAATGGCATTGATAGCCGCACAAATTTCCACTGTAAGCCTTTCCAAAGCTTCCTTGCCGTTCCTATCAAAATTGATTCACAGTGGTGTAATTCGGACAAATTTTGTTAGTTTCTCTTTGAGAAAGTTTCTTTGGCAATTTAATTACAGGGTTTTGCATGTGCTGTAGAAAAACCTGCAAGTTGCAACATAGAAGGCTGAAGCTACAGAAGGTTTCATTGACAAGAGTATGAATACTTTCCCCACATCTTTAAAGGTGCAGAGCAGGATAAGCTTTGAAATGTACAGGTTACTGGTTTAAAACAAAACAAAAAAGCTTGTGAAAATGCTTTTGGCTACATTGAAGACAGTCGTCTGCATACTTTCTGGAGAAGTTTATCCAGTGCTCAGAGTGCAGCTGTAATAATGTTTTGCAATTAAGGAAAGGTACAGAAAGGTACAAATTTGACCTATGTGTTCTGTCAGGCAAGCACATGGCCACTATGGTAACAGGTTAACAGGACCAGTCCCACGCTGGTACGTGTCAACCAGTGATAAAGTCGAAAGTGTTTTTACATCAAAACCACTCTCCTCTGAGCTGAAGAGCTTTGACAGGGGTGTATATTTAAAAACTGTGATTCTTCAGTCTGAAGGTGACTATTCAGCAGGCTCTTAATGGAGGTGTTTGGATAAATACTTCTGATGGACTACAACAACTCGTCTGTGGTACTTTGCTGTACTTGTTTTGGTCTTTGCTTTTTAAACAAACTGCAACTTCCCCATGGTAGTGACAAGGGAATTGAATATCTAATTAAAATTAAAGCTGTGGTGTCTGTCTGTGTTACTATTTTGAAGCCAAAACATTCATTTGGAAGCAACAGTTGTCAGCATCCAGTGATTTAACCTGTGAGTACTAAAAGTTGGACTGTGGAGATTTGTGAAGTCAACAGAACAAAGCAGTTTGCTTTATGACTAAGTGGAACTACTCGCTTGAGGTGCTTCCCCACTGTCTTACCTTTTAGCCCAGGAACTAAGAACTGGTAGCTTCTTTATGTTAGTTAAGTTATGCAAAAACTATTTTAGCAACCACATCTAAATAGCTATGTGTACTTTAAGATTTAGATAAGAAATTTTTTTTCCTGTGGCCTTTATTAGCATCTATTATTTTGTTGTGTGCAGAGAAAAATCTAACTTTCTCAGGTGAAAATCTGCTCAATAGAGCTACCCGTTCCAGTTCCATTTAAAGAATATAACTTCTGTTCTTCATTTTTGGTGGCTCATTGTTGAGCTTTGTCTGCATTTTTATGTGTAATGCTTCAATCTCTTGCAGATCTCAGCAAGCTTTTATGCAAAGTGGTTTGTCTCAGCCGTCACCAGTAGTTCTGTCTGGTACAGCCTTACACAACTTCCCAGCAGTACAACACCAGGAGCTTGCTAAGGCACAGTCAAGCCTGGCATTTCAACAGACTTCTAATACACAACCTATTCCTATCTTATATGAACATCAACTTAGTCAAGCTTCAGGACTGGGAGGCTCTCAGCTTATTGATACACACATTCTCCAGGTAGGAAATGCTTCAAAATGCAAACCTTACGCAACGGCTTAATAGAGATGATGTAATAATAAATCAAGCACTCCTTAGCTTGGAGTAAGCCCACCTCTGTGGGAATTACATGATAGTCTAGGTGGCAGGAAACTTAAGACACTTGGAAGAGAATGTTCTTTTAATTTCATAACGATACGTTAACATTCCTCAAACCACAGGGCTCCTCGCACTTCTATCACTAACTGGAGCTTTGAGTTTAATTTCTGTGATAAAGGGCTATTCTGCCACTTGCTGATGAGAGCTTTATCACAAGGTGAAATCTTCAGATTGTCAGCTTCCTCTACTGTGTTTTCTACTGAAGTGGTTGAAATACAGAACGACGTGCCATGCTGTCTCTGAACTCCTCTCCTAAGTATTCTTAATGTAATGGTGTCTTTCGCTCTTCCTAGGCCAGAGCTACGCTTACCCAGGCTTCAAATCTGTACTCTGGGCAAGTTCAGCAGCCTGGCCAGAGCAATTTCTACAACACTGCACAGTCTCCCAGTGCTCTCCAGCAGGTAAACTATGGCATGGTAAATTTCCTAAATTGTATTCTTCTTAAAAGTGTGGTGGTGTTGATGTGTCTTGTGGGGTGGGGGTGGAGGTAAGGGCTAAGACAATCATTAATTCTTCTAATGTGCAAGAACTGAAAATTGATAGCAAAGGAGAGCTGCTGCAGCAGCACTGAACAACTGAACTGCTGAGAGGTCGGATGGCCTACAAGTTCATGTTGATCATTTGTTTTTGGCATCCTTCTCTTAAATAGTTTATTTTCCAGTGATAGACAAAGGTTTAGTTGGCACAGTAATGTTGCTAATCAGTAGCAGCATATGCTGCCTTTATAGCAGGCAGGTATCAGTGATGGTGGAGAGAGAGAAACTCCAGGTGCTTAGTGAAATTAATTGTTAACACCAAGTCTCACTGAGATGAAACCTTGTAGCTGCTACATATGTCAGCAATATCAAATATGTAGAAAACAAATGAGAAGTCAGCAGATAGACAAACAGGACAACCAAGTCAGTAATCAGTAACCTGTATCAGGAGGTTTGTAAAATAACTCCAGTAATTTTAAGTTTTTCAAATTTTTTTTTCACGAAAGATCTGTTCATTTGCTATGTACAAGCATTCAGTCATATTTACAGGATGCCATCTAGTGGCTTTCATCTTCTGGTTAAGTTTTTTTACGTGTCTCTGAGGGGGAAAAAAAAACAAACCTTATGATGGGCTAGTTTGTTATAATACTACTTCATATGCATGGAAAGTTGTCCAGACTAGTATCTATAAGAGTCTTAAACTTAATCTCATCTGTTGAAAATCTAGCATAAAGTTTTAAGGACCTTTTAGAAGGGTTAGCATGTTTAATGTGTTCAAGCTTGGCTGCATCTACTTTTAATCTATCCTGTCCTTCAGAGCAGAACCTTAGTAAGTCTTTTCACATCTGGAGAATATATCATTCTTAGTCGCACTCAGAACATAATTTTGCAAGCTGTGGATTGATGGTCAGACTAGGAAATGCAGCAGCTCCTGCCAGTCAGGTCACTGCTGTGGTATTTTCATGTTTACCATTCTTTGGTGTTTTCAGCCCACAGCACTCCCTGTTAATCTAAACAAGGGGACAGGCCATGGTTGGTTTTTTGGTTTGCTTTGTTTTGGTTTTTTTTAATCTCAGAAATGCTGGCTGATGGGACTATCAGAAAGTGGAATCTAGTTATCATCCCAAGTAATGTCCTTACAAACTTCAAATTATTTTAGTCATTATAAAAAATAATAATTTAAAAAAAACCCAACTGGCTGTTTCATTCTAGTTCTGTTTTCTGAGTTGAGTTAAATTTACTTCTTCATACAATGAAGTCATGTTGAATGGAGTTAGTAGCTAGCATGCATCTTTGTTTCTGAAAAGCAAAAACCCCAGTGCTATTAGAAGTGATTATAAAGACAGACTAAACAATAAATTCATTTATTTGTTTAGAGCTGTCTGGGTAAATATATGAACTCATTAAGCCATGTACTTTGAATGTAGCTGAAGTCATAGAGCTAGTAAAGAAAGTTAAATAATGATCCTTGTGTATATGTTACTGGTGATTTTGTATATTTTTTTTTTTCCAGGTGACGGTACCTTTGCCAGGATCACAAATTTCTTTGCCCAACTTTGGGTCCACAGCACAGCCACTTATTGCCCTACCCCAGTCTTTACAACCACCACTACAGCACACACCACCACAAGCGCAGGCTCAAAATCTAAGCAGACCTGCACAAGTAACCCAGCCTTTCAGAGGATTAATCCCAGCAGGAACTCAACACAGCATGATTGCTGCAACTGGAAAGGTAACAATATTGGTAAACCTACAGTACAAAAATGAATGAAATACTGTATGCTGTTTTATAGGACCGGCACGGCAGCCTGTGTTGACTCTTGCATCTAAAAACCTGCCTTGACCTTAAATGGTAGGGAGGGGAAGATAGAAAAGCCAGTGAAGGTTAATTATGGACTAGTAGGATATTTCACGTAGAAGCTATGTAGAAAATAGTACGGAGGTGTTGTTAGAGCAGCAGGAAAAAAACATCACACTGTCAGATCTGATTTCTGATTCTAGTCATGTGTGTGTTTGTCACTTTGCTCCGGTGTGAGACCAGAAACAAGTTGTAAGATTTCACTCGCATGTCAACTGCAATTGTAATGCCTCCTTCTGCTGTATGACTCTGTTTGCCCATATACCTGTTGTACTGTCAAATAGGGAATGCCCGCAGTTCAGGGTTGATCTAATCTTTACTAATACTGCCCTGTCCTCCAGATTGATGAGTGTCCCAGAGAATTCCAGTCATGTAGCTGTGGGGAAAAACACTGCAAGAGACAAATTTATGCATCTTTGTGTAGATGACTCTAGAGAAGGGAAGTTACCATTGTACACTTGTGAGGACATTAAAACCTGTTCAGTTCTGTCCCGAAAATTGAATCTAAGAGTGAATGTCAACGGATCAAATCTTTCCGGTGCAACTAATTGAAATTTTAGGGGCTTCAGTGGAATCTGTATCAGCTGTCATCTTAAGCCAGAATTAAACTCTACTAATATTGCTGGGGGTCTCCTTTTCTGAATAGCACAGCAAGATGCATACAGAGAATGTAGCATTGTATGCAAAGCAAGCCCTTTCATGTGTAACAAAGGCTGGTCTTGCAGCTGAAGAAAACTCTCCTTGAGTGAAAGGTCCAGTAATGAGATAACCCTGAAATAGTGCAAGAAACTTGAATGCCTGGAGGGAATCTCCTTTATCTGGAGCTGCTGTGGTAATTGCTAATGAAGGGATGTGAGGACCTGGCTTCCAATCACAAGGTCTCTTGTCTTAGATGGAATTGGAGATTTACAGGGACCTGGGGTTTTCAGATAGTGTGCAGCACAACACAGTTGCGGCATACTTCCAGGTGAGCAGTGGGTGATAACACTGGACATGAACATAGCTAAGCTTTCTGTTAGATGCAGCGAGGCTTCTTCTTCTAGCTCTGGAGCTGCACCTGAAATCCTTACAGTTTGTGGCCTAGATTTTAGGATGCTTTTGAGTACAAAATGACCCTGCTGTCCCAATGGTTTACAGTTGTGATTAGAAAAATCTCTCTCGGGAGTTAATTCCATGTCTTGAACAGCAATGGCAAGTGGCATTCCAGATCACATAGATCAAGTTTTCATTCTGTCGCTCACCAAACAGAGTATATGGTGATTTTTGCACCGTGCTGTTTTATAGCTTCATAGGATCTGGCCAAACCTTTTCACCTTTATAATGTTTATGAGCCCGCTCTCCAAGCAGCAGTGTGTTTCTTGCTACGGTTGTTATTGGGAAACGATCACTTGTTTCAGCAAGAAGTGAGGAAGAGCTACAGTGGGATGGTGGCGTTAGGTGACTTTCCTGCCCTGTATTAAGGGTTCCATTATGTTCCTGCTAAAGAAAGTCAACTTAAAACAGCCATTCACTTTTAACTGATTTATTGTTGCTGTTACGCTTCATGGCTGTATGTAGAAAGATACGCTCAACAGAATAAATTAGTCTCTGAAAAACAATATCTGCAAAATACCATGCAAGATTTGTTGCGCCAGTTAATGTGTGGAGATTTTTGTATGAATGACAGCTCTTTTTCACCGTGGTTTTGTTTTTTCTATAGAACTGCATTGTTTTATGGCATTCTCCACTTTGGCATTTTTCAGGATTGTATCTAAATATTTTCACGTGCTACGTGAGGGGAAGGGAATTTCAACCCTGAAACATTATTTTTTTTTTTTAAGACAAAATATGTGAGATGAGTCATGAATCCCTTTTCATTATGCAGGAAGATCAAGTTAGAAATCCAATACCATTGCTGAAAGTGCCAAATAGTGCAGGAAAATTGTACACAGAGGTGCTTATGGTGCTGGTGTTGTCCTAATTACAAGAAACCATTTTGCAATCTGGCTTTCACCTCCACTTAAGTGACCTATTTTCATTGAGAAAAATGTGAGGTAAGCTAACAGTTACTTAGTAAATGTAACTTTTGTTTGCATTAGAATTAACATGTCAATTGCTGTGTTTTTCAGATATCAGAAATGGACCTGAAGGCCTTTGGAGGTGGCATTGATGTTAAACCTGGAACACCGCCAGTTACTGGTAGAAGTACTACTCCAACTTCCAGTCCCTTCCGGTAAATCTCTCTTAAGCTCAAAATTCATTGAAATTAGAGCTAGAAAATGTACCTAGTCATGCATAGCAGCCGGTTCTGAAAGGTGTGAGGTGAGGAGCTACTAATATGAAACACAGTGCTTAATTTTAGCTTAAAAGTAGCATTCCAGTAGGTCATCGGATCTGCTATAGTTGGCTAGAAGTATATAGCTTTGAAATGAAACATTAATTATTTTTTTTTATTAAACGAAACTAAACAACTCATGTAAAATGACCTGGGATTGTACCAGGAAAGCACAGAATTAGCAGGGAAAGATGTACTTGAGGATAAAACTCTTAAGACAGTTTATTTTAACTGCAGTGCTCAAAAGAAAAATACTTAAAAGGCTCACACCTCATTTGGGGCAACAACTAAGACAACTAAGAATTGGTGCAAGATCTATAAACTTCTCACAAGTGAAATTAGTAAGCTGTTTGCTTGGTTAATTGGCAGAATTAACAGAATCTTGCTTGTATGCACATGCACTTTATGGTAAACCTATTGCGCTGCTTGTGGGTGAAGGTATTAGTGGGCTGAAGGAACTTAGAAATGGAACTTTGCTTCAAAATAGTTTTGTTCTTGAAAGCTGCACTCCTGTGCATAGTAATTATATTTGGTGGCTTTCACTGTGGCAGACCGACAGTGTTCAGGCTTTTCTAGTGAAGTAGAAATGAGAGTTTGAGCTAAAGTGAAGGGATGAGGAAAAAGAAACATTTGAATTTGCAAGCTTGCCAGCATTTAGGACAACTAACTCAATGGTATATATCTTAGAGATTCTGCTTGAGACATTTCTTCTCCTAGCCACCAAAGCAGGGCTTATCGTAAGCTTTTGATCTTAAGTGTAGAGGTAGTGGGAAGATCAGCAGAAGTGTAATAGATTTCAAAAGTTCAAAGTGAAAATGCACAGACTTCTTTAAGCTGACAAAATGTTGGGGTATGTTGAGTTTAGCTGACTTCCTTTCCTGCTGGTCGTTTTACGTTGAGTAAGTATCGCCCACACACTCTGCATGAGAACTCTTCAAATCAAGCTCAATTTCCTAAACAAGGCTCTTCACTCTTCTCATTCTCCAAAGGCTGTTTGGTGCCCTTCCCCCAGGTAATCTTTCAGGCTCCATTTAATTCATGGAGATTCAACAGCTCTTAAAGGTTTTAACTGAGAGGCATGTTCTTAGCCAAGTGAAATGGAGAGAGCGTTCTCTGGGAATTCTTGGAATCTGGTCAAGCACCTTATGAAACACTTGACAACAGGTCAGAGTGGAAGCAGCTGCACGTCGCAGCTTCTCCTGTGCGTGCTTATTGCCTGTTGTGACAAGCTCTGAACTTGACACGGTAGAGCAAACAGTGTAAAGGGGTACGGCGGAAAGTAAGATAGCAGAGATGGGAAGGGGAACACACTTTTTAATGTCAGTATTTGTGTTATGAATACTTCTGGGAAAGGTCACTTTCATACAGACTTTACCCTGGAATCTTTCCATATCCTGAATATTTCTGATTGTGTTTTCTCTTTGTATTCTTAAGTTACGAGTTTGTTTGCATTCGAAACTGACAGTTTGTAGCTTCTCTTAAGAGATTATTTTTTCCCCCCCCTCCAATGCTGAATTTCTGTTTAAGTTGTAACTAAAAGCAGAAACAACCTCTGGATGAGATCAGCCTGATTCTAACTGGTGTCCTTTTCTTTAGGGCCAGTTCTACAAGTCCTAACAATCAGTCCAATAAAATGAATAGCATTGTCTACCAGAAGCAGTTTCAGTCAGCAGCTGCTGCTGTAAGAATGACACAGCCGTTTCCTGCACAGTTTGCACCACAGGTAGGTGAATGGTGGCTTCCTACAGACAAATCTCTTTTCTCTGTATGACCTGTTGACTTGAACTTGGCTGTGTTTCCTCAGGCTTTGTCAAGGGGAGATAACAAATCGGAATCCTTAAAATGAAATGGCGTGAGAAAACTGATTTCAAGGTCAAGGCCAAAAAAACCCCTCTCTGATCTTGATAACTATTCGTGCAGATTTTGCGGTGTGTTTAATTTTGAGAGTTCTGTGAACACTGAGGAATTTAGTACAAATTGTGAATGATACAGAACAGATGGTTGTTCTGCAGGCTTCCCCGTGCAGCTGTAATGCACCTCATCCTGCAAAAACAGATCATTTGGTTGGGAAAGGGGAGAAGGAAGCTTCATGTCTCAGAAGGGTCCCAGTGCGTATTTTAAAGACAATGTAGATTTATAGTTGCCTGAGATGCAGCTCTGAGGTACTGATGGAGCAGTTCAGGTTGGAAACAGTCTCTGGAGTTCATAGAGCCCATAGAAAGCGGGGCTGATGGCAAAAGGTTTGGTTTGCTTCTGGCATTCCAGGGAGCACAGCTTACAAGGGTGGTGTATCCGTGTTACGGTGACTGTAGCCAGGCTGCTAGGGAAGCGTAGCAGGTATTTCTTTCTTTCTCTTAGCATTTGGAGTGGTTGACTGCAGGACTTGGTTTGATTTTTGGATTGCCACTAGGAGAGACCTCTACCCAGCCTTCTCAGGGCTGCCTTTCACTAGTGACTCCTTGTCATCAGTCACAGTCTTGCATGGGTCTCCTCCCTTACTACATGCTGGTCTTAAGTTGTTGGTAGTAATTTCAGGCACAGCAGCACTGCAGGGCTGGTGGGTTTTTTTTTTCTTTTTACAGTTCACGCATGGCCTCTTAACATAAAAGCGTATGTATATATGCATAAAAGCATATAAGAACATAATTTCTTGACATCAGCTTGACAGCAGAGCAGCTTTTTTTCCCCTTTAAGACAATGCCAACGTGCAATCTAGTTGGCAATTTTCTAATCACAAAATGTCTCTTTCTGTTGTTTTTCCACCACTTAGATCCTCTCTCAGCCTAACCTGCTCCCTCCATTGGTAAGAGCCCCATATACTAACACCTTCCCAGCGCCTGTTCAGAGGCTGCCAATAGTACTGCATAGTCAGATGCCGTCTCAGATGACCACAGGCCTTATGAGCCACCGTCATTTACCGTGTGTGGCCAGAGGTCTTTGTGGATCAGTATCTGGAGCCAGAGGCAATCAGGCCCAGGCTGCGATGAAGGCTGAACGAGACACGAAGGTTAGTATTTGAACAGCAGTGCTGTTGACACCAGTTCAGTCTTGACAGCTTGTAGGGCAGGAATGTGTCTGCAAATCCTGTCTTAACTGAAATGCCTCTGGACACAAAGCCAGTCGCTGGGCCTTTAACAGCTTAACACAGACTTTCTCTAAGCCCTGGGGCTTTTTTTTAATATGAACTCAAGACTAAAAAATTGGTAGGGAGCGTCCTTTCTCCAAGTGGTCTTGCAGCCAGTGATTGTGGAGCTGCCACTGCTGTCAAAGGCAATCAGACAACTAGATTTCAAGAGCCTGGTTGAAGTTGAGTGAAGCAGCCTACAAACCTGGCTGTTACCTATCATTTCACATCTGCCTCCCCAGCTCTGAGCAGCACTAGGAGCCCTCGCGTTCCAGCCAGCCTCGCTCCTTGGTAAATCTGGAGATTCATTTCCCGGCAGTTTGAAATGCCTGTGATAATTCTCTGTGGTAGAATGTGGTAATGTAGTACGTTCTGCAGAAGAGATGGCTGCATTTCAGTAGCAAGTGACGAGAGTCATCTAACTTGTTAAAGCACTCTGGGACCCTTCAGGATGAGGCAACCTCTTCTTACCAGGCAAGGCCTTCAGTACGGGGCATCCACTTGAGAGATGGTTGTACGCTTAGCCTGTTTTCTGCAGAATAAGCTGCTTGTACAGATAAACAGTACTAAGAAGGTCCTTCATCTACTGTCATTTGCCATAACCCACACATTAAGGTGTAAAAGCAAAAGAGTGTGCTTTTCTCAGTGATGTTTGGTTGTAGCAGAATTGATTACCCCTTAAGTTCTAGATACTTGGTCTGTTTAGTTTTCTACCACTAGTTTATACCAGCTGTAGACTTACCAGGTGATGCTTAGTATATTGTCTTGAGGCTGTATCATGAATTTAATCTAACCAGTCGTAGCAAGTACAAATATGCAGTCCTGGGTTTCTCAAACTCCTTGCAAACACTGTTCAGAAGAATTTGAGTTATTCTGTCACGCTTGGTTACTTGTGATCAAGTCATTCAGCCTTCTAGCCTTAACCTCAGGGGACGGCTGAAATCTATGCAGAACGTTTCAGGTGTCTATCTGGCTCCAGTAAAATCAGACTGTTGTTGCAGTCCTGTGCACCAGAGTTCATAGGTTTGTTCTCTCTTCTGTTGCTGGTTGAGTTACTTGGAGCAACTACACAGTATTACAGCCAAGACTTCTTGTTCCAGGCTTTTGCTGTTTTGTTCCCCCTGTTGTGTCATACCCACCCACCCCCGCCCGGCCCCATTTTCTATAAAAAAGCGTAAAATACTTGGAGAGGTACATGGAGGCTTAGTGTCTGTATTGTAGCTGGGATTCCTTGTATAAGATAAGACCTTTGTAATTTTTAAAAAAGGTGTTTGACTGCATTGGGCTTGATCATGCCGCGTCCAAAAGATTGAACTCTTAACGTGACTCCTGCTTTGCCAGAGCCTGGACAGGAGAGCCTCGTGCTTGGTCTGAAGCAGCTGGTCTGCACCCTGCTTCGCTGGCGAACTTGAAGTGCAGTGTAAAACTGCCACCGAAACACGCAAACACAAAGGCTGAATTTCACAGGTGCAAGTCAAGGTTACTGGTCAGATTCAGAGGAGGGATTTGAAGGAAGCCAGGCAGGAGTTTGTGCTTCCTGGAATGAGCCCCCACTTTGGGTGGAAAGCGGATAAGGCTTCAGCTTACATAGAGCGCAACCTCGAACCAGGCTGGCTTGCGTTGCCATTGCAGACTCTGAAGTCCATGTCCAGAACAAGACGGGGTGGGGCAAAGTTTGGGTGCTCAGACCAGATTCTGCTCCTGTGATACAGCCCCCTGTGCTCAAGAAGTGAGGATCACGCCACAGGAGAAATGACAGCTGGCGTGGCCCTCGGTGCTGACAGTGCTCGCCTGGCTGGGGGAGAGCAGGATGCGGGCAGCGGGCAGACACGCGCGCCTTGTGGTCCTGTCTGACTCGTACTGAGGAGTGAAGCTTCAGTTTGAGCCTTCTCTAGGTGGCGTTTGTACTTTCTGAGCTCTGCAATAACTGTGGCATAAAAGGATGTTAGATAACAATTGAAACTGTTGTCCTTGATACTCTTTCCTGGGGTGAGGATTAGGAAGAGCAAGGGAAGCCTAGGCATGATGTTAAACTGCTACTGAGGAGCCAAGCACCCAGATGTGGTGACACCTGGGAAGCAACTGGACAGAGACTGCCTTTCTAGGAAAGTCTGGCCACTGTGGTCAGTCCTTCCCCTTTCATTTACAGAATACTTTTGTGAAGTCGCTCTTACTCCAATGCCCTTTCTTCAGTAAACATATTTTCTCCCTTTCTTAAGGCAAAGCAGAGAGCAGAGGTACTTCAGTCCACTCAGAGATTCTTTTCTGAGCAGCAGCAGCAGCAGAGCAAACCCATAGGAGGCAAAACGCAGAAAGTGGACGAGAACGGGAGCAAACCCGCCGAGGCAATTGCTGACTCTTCAGGAGTCTGCCAGGACAAACCCGAGGAAAAGCCTGCCCCTGCGCCTGCTGCAGCAACAAAACCTGTTAGAACTGGACCAATCAAACCTCAGGCAATCAAAACCGAAGAAACAAAATCTTAGAGGCTGTGTTTCCATGGAGGTTGGGGGAAGAGGGGAGGGTGGGTGAGATTCCAGCAGCATGAATTTGTAGCCCAAAGGAGGAGACGACAGTCTTCTCTCCCTGCAGGGCTCGGTGTAAAGGGACACAGAAGCTGTCAGCAGTTACGGATGCAAACTGCTGCGTATCCAACTAGAGCTTCTAGCTCTTTGGGCTTGTATCTTCTCTAACAGCATGAAGGCTGCTTTTGGTGTGTGCACGTTCTACACGTGTGCGCGTGTTGTGGCTTACACGCCTGTATGCTTCTCAAAATGGAAAAAAAATTGAGAAATAGCAATGGCGGGGAAGAAGGTGGTCGGGGAGGGATGTTCATAGCTGACAAGATGAATACTCTTATTTTCTTCAGGCTCTGATCTTCAGCTGCTATTTTTCTTTTTATAAACCCATGAGTATGAGAACATGCAGATCTGAAGATGGTGCTGGGCCAAGTAATGTGTGTTAAGTTTTTAGTGACTTCAGAAGCTTCTCTCATGTAATAAAAAGAGGGATTCATACAGTTGGCAAAATTGCCTTTGCCGTGTGACATCTAACCTAAGGTAACGCGGAGCAAAATGCTGATGATGATGAATTTCCCTCTGAAGGCAGTGCTTTGCTGGCTGCTGCTTCTTGGGTGACAATATACTGTATTTAGATCACCGTATGAAAATGCTACTTGGCCACCCGTGTCCTCTGCACCCGCTCCCCTCTCAGTCGTTCACCTCAGGAGTTGAAAGGTTCATTGCATCAATAGTCAAATTTTGTTCTGTTCACCTCTGTCCAGCTATCTTTATATGATGCGAGTGATCTTGAAAACGGTTTCCAGCTTATGTCTGTATACAGCAACGAGCACTTAGAACTGTGCCACAAGAATAAAAGAAACCTGATTGGATTAAAAGAGAGTTTTACCTAAAAGGTGCATTCTTTATATCAGAGCTGCGTCGCACCACCTCCTTGCCCACAGCGTGCTGGAAAGTAGAATCAAGTCAAATAAATGCCTTTTTAATTGTATCCTCTAGTATTATAGCTGTAGGACAGTACTGTATGATACTTCTGTGAATGTAAGATATCCTGTACCTGCTTATGATATGTAGTAGTGACTGTGCTATACTGGAGCTGTTTTTAATAATGTTATTCTAGAGGTTTTTTTCCAGACAATGATTGAAAAAGCTAATAAAAAGCACCAGGTACCACATCAGTAGCAGAATTTGCTGGTTTTTTCTGGGATTTTTTTTTTTTTACTTTTTTTGGAAGGAAGAGTGAGTTGAAAGTCTAATGTGTATAATTTTGTTCAAATGACTGCAGAAGCTGGAAAGGCTGTTGCTGCTATTGATGCCTAGTGAATCGCTATTGGTTATCTTTTTATATAAATATATATATAATTTGAATTTTTGGAAACTTTAGCTGTGATGTCAACTTTGGAAAAAAGTATCCCACTTGTAGTGTGAGTTGGCATTGTACAGAAATTAACAGCCATATTGGTCTAGAAATGTTAAACTTAATTTTTTTCCATTTGTACAGGGGTAACGCACTGTATTAAATATGTACGGTCTTATTTACATGGGTTTGATTACAGAAACTAATAAAGTATTCTCTAAATAAAGTATCCGGGTAATCTCGTGATTGGCGCAGTGCTGCAGGATGCGAGGAGAGCACCTGAACATCGTGTGCCAAGTGAAGAAGTTGCGTATTACCACTTCGAAAACAGACTTGGAAATTAAAAACGGTTCGAAACAGCTTATTTTTTTGTTTCCCCTGGCACTTTTGATCTCATTATCCAGCGAAGGCCCCACAGGATGTGGCTTCCACCGAGCCCTGGAAAAGGAGCCTGCTGGTTGCGTTTGCAGGACGTCACGTCTCCAGCGTGTTGGTGAGCTGCCCGGTGCTGGAGGCTGCGTTTTGATCCCTAGAGAAGAGCTGCTTGTCGGAGGAGACCAGGATGGAAACCCAGCCCGTTACTCTCCTTGGAGCCGGTGGGCGACTACAGGCGCGGGCGGCTGCACAGGCACCCTCGCAGCGAGGGGGCTCTTAAAAGCAAGAGGTTTCCTGCAGGAGCGAGCCTGGAGTTGAGCCTTCCCAAGGGAGCGGGGGGAGCTTCCTTCTTGCGCTGTTCCTCAGCTGCCAGTTAACGGATGCGTTCCCTTAAGCACAGGGCAGCGAGGAGTTAAGTGTCCTTCCGTGAAGGTGAAGCTCTGGAACAGGCTGCCCAGAGAGGTTGTGGAGTCTCCTTCTCTGGAGATACTCAAAACCCACCTGGATGTGTTCCTGTCCAAGCTGCTGTAGGTGAACCCGCTTTGGCAGAGGGGTTGGACTAGATGATCTCCAGAGGTCCCTTCCAGCCCACTACCTGTAATCCCTGCATCCCTGGGCTCCCTGCCCTGGGGCTGTGAGGTTATGAAGAGGTGGGATGCTGTCAGCTGGCCACCAGAGGGAACTCTGCGTTCACAGCAAAAGCCAGAAACCTCCTCGTGTAGACCAGTAATTTCTCCCTCGGGAGAAGGTGCTGGCTTGCCTTGCCATCTCCAAGGGATGCAAAGAAAGGAAAGCCAGAAGGGGTTGTCAGGGTGGCTTTGGAAGTGCTGCTGGAAGTCCTGCAGATCCACCCTTGGTCCTAGGGTAATGCTGCCAGCCCCATCAGACCTGCCTGCGCTTGGCTGAGCGGGAAGTGATAGTTTGGGAGCACCAGAGGAGCTGGAGCTGGTTCTTTTAGGGGGTTTCTAGTAAAACTGCAGCAAGATGGAGTAAATGAAGGTGCTGTAATCCAGAAACGGAGCGATGGACGGAAGTAACCTCCGAGTAGGTAATGCCATGGGTAAACACCTTTTTTACAGGAACCACGTAGATGGGGCTACAGCAAACACACAGGAAACGGGGGATGAAGGTAGGGGAACGGTGAAGGCAGACAGTGCTTTGAACTATAAATGTGCGATAAAAGAGGCAGTTTCAGTGGTGTTACAATGCTGATGTTTCCCTGGTTTGAGGCTGTCTTCTGCTTCATCTTGGAAGGACCCCCTAAAAAATGGGAAATCATTTCCTGGGCAATTCTGTTTTTAAGGAAATGCTGCTGAAAGGATTAATCTTAAATTCTCCAACAAAGCCACTGGAAAAGTCGGATGAATTTCCCACAGTCAGCTGTGAGAATATACCAGGCTTTCGGCTATTTCTTGAACTGAGCAGAACAAGGATAATGTTTCTGCAGAAACTTAATTAAAAGCAAATGCTTGAGCATTTAGCGCATCCGAATACCCTGATTTTGATGCATGCCTCCCCAAACCGGCCCCCAACCACCCCAAGGCCAGGTTAAACCTTCAGTCGCTGACCCCGGTTTGCTGAATATTTTTATGACATTTAACCAGATAACTTGCTTCTGGCCATTTACGCTGGGATAGATCTTGCTTTTTAAATTTGAGTGGAATTTGGCGTGTCATCTTTTTTTCTAGGACTCCGGCCCTCACAAGTGATGGTGCTGAACCTCCCATAAACTAAGGAACTATTTCGTTTGGGGAATTCACCCGTTTGTTTTGTTGTTTGGGTTTTTTTTTCTTTTTTCTTTCTTTCTCCTTAATAATGTTCAAACCGTGACTTTTCTCAAGGGCAAAAGCAGACGGGAGTTAATGTGACTGGGGCCAGATCCAGAAACCTCCCTCAGCTCAGGCTGGCTTCTCCCTGGGATGCGGGAGGGGAGGGACTCTCCGGGCTTGTTTTGCAGAGCCTGTTAAGTAAGGCTGTGTATTCAGCCCTGCTCGGCTCCAGCCTGGCTTTCTGGAAATCCTGTGTACATTGGCTTGTCTTCATTTATCTCCTTTTTAATTATTTTTATTTTTGGTCAATTAATTGATGGACTTCCCAGCCTGAAAAGACCCCGGTGCTGGCAGGGAGGGGGAAATGGCTGGGGCCGTCTGCCCTTGGTGTCTCTCCTCACTGAGAAGCCTTTGGTGCTGCTGCTGCTCCCCAGGGAGCTCCGGTCGAACCCTCCCTTTCATGCTGGGGGCTCAGCCCGCGTCTCTGGGGAGCTGTGGGACGAAGGAGAGCTCCAGCCTCGCCTCCCCTCCTGTTTTGGGACAGAAGTGCCCTGTTCCCATCCTCGCCAGCAGGGTGTCCGCGCACTGGGCGGGCGGCCGCTTGCCAGGCTGCCCCGGGCTGGTCGGGTCAGCCCTGCTTCCCTCTTCCCAGCCCCGCTCCTTCCCAGCTCCTGGGTGACACACACCCACCCCACCTGTCCCCATAGCTGCCCTCACCCCCAGCGTTACTGCCCTGGATCTTGCCCTGGCGTTTGCCTTGTTAACCTGCGCCGGGGCCCAGGGGGTGCCCTCTCCCCGCAGCAGGATCAGGGCGCCCAGCTCGGCGCAGACCCGCTGCAAAGGGGGGGCAGGCGTGGGGGCCAGCGGAGGCGCGTTGTGGGGTGGCACCGGGGGGGTGGCTGTGCGGGTGCATCGCTGGCCGGGGGGATGAGCACCCCAGCCCCACACCAGGCCTGCTGGGGAGCGAGGAAGGGTCTTAACGTGCTGGGGTGCCACCCGCGGCTCCAGGTAGGTTCCCTCATGGGGGACATCCCATTCCGCACCCTCCCTAGCCTGTCCCGGTGGTGTGGCAAGGCCCTTCCCCAGTTCCCCCTCCCTGGATTCAGCAGGAGAGCCCTCACCATGGAGGAGCATCTGCTGCCTGTGGCCAGCACCCCTCTGCCTTCCTTCCCCTGGCACCCTCTTGTCTCCTGCTCTTCTACCAACAGGTCAGTTCCGTGCCAGGGCCCATCCCTGCAGCCTCCCGGCTCCAAGCGGGGCCATCCCTTTGGTGAGCAGCCAAACCCCCCCCCGGCACTGTGGCAGCAAAGGGGGACTGCCTCCGTCCCCCCATCCCTGCCGCTCCTCGCCACCGGCCAGCCCAACCTGCAGCCCTGCAGCCCAGGTCTTTTTAATCTTTCCCATTCGGAAAATCTCCGGCGTTTAGCACTGAAGCTTTGACTTTTATTCCAGTTTGGGGTTGTGGGCGTGTTGCAGCCCCTCTTCATGCTAAATAAAGCTGCTCCTGGGATCAGCCCTGCCAGCAGCCACCTCCCACACGTGGCATTTTCCTGGCCAAAGCATTACACCCCCCTCCTGCCCCCCCAGCACTTTCAGCCCGTTGGTGCATCGAGGGGGGCACTGGTGCTTCGCAACCCCTCCGGGCTCCAGCCCACCGAACCCCCCAGGAAAACCCAGGCTGGGAAAGACGAGGAGGTGCAAGGCAGCAGTGCTGCTGCGGGCAACATTTATTGGGCCGGGACCCTGCGCATCCCCTGGGGGCTGTGGCCGCTGCTGCCCTGAAGGGGTTGAAGCCTCCTACAGCTTTTCTACAATAAATAGTTAAAATGGCTTGTTTTGGGCAGGCTTGAGGAGCGCTGCAGGTCAGGTGGGGCCATAGCTGCTGCATCGATTTGGTGGCCAAGCGTGGCTACAAAGCTGAAGCAGGTGGCCACGAGGGGCTGGGGGCTGAGCTGGGGGATGCTCCAACAGCACTCCTCGCGATTGCTCTCTTGGCTGCCTTCCCCCCCCGTGCCCCCCCCCCCCAATAAAACAAAGTTTGTGCAATGAGCATCCGCATTCCCCGCTGCTTTTCATCCCGATGGATGACTTTTGGAGGCAGCTGAGCTCCGGGGTGTCCCCAGGCACCGGCAGCACGGGATGCGGTGGGGCTTTTGGGCGCTCAGCTCTTCCAGGCTGCTTTTGGTGGGTGAACACCACGTTTCTCCACGAGGCCAGCCCAAGCCAGGGACGCATCCCCAAAACTGCTGCTGCTGGGAGGGTCTGGGGGGCAGCCAGTGGTGCTTGTGCTCAGCCGGAGCCTGGAGACACAAACCCCAGCCTTGCGGAGGGGATCGGGGCTCGCTGCTTGCAGCCAGGGAAAGAGTTTATTTTCAGGCGGGATCCTCCAGGGCAGCCTCTCCCTATCTCCGCCCCCTGCCCAGCCTTTGCTGCGCCTGAACCCGCTCTGCTCCGAATTTGGGGTGGCCAGGTTGGGGTGTGCTCCAGGTGCTCCCAGAGGACGCTGGAGCAGTTCAGGGCTGGGTACCGCTGTGGCCCACCCAAAACCCACCCAGGCTGGGGAGAGGTGTTGCACCAGCTCGACCAGGCTCTAGAAAAGGACTTAATTTCCTTCTGCTGCACTCGAGCATGACGGGACATTGCCAGAGGTGCCAGGGAGGACACTGAGGGCCCCACCACGGCGCGGCTCGGCAGTATGTGGCCCCCACCATCGCCTGATGCTGTCTGAGCCAGCGGTCCCGGCCGTGCTGGGGGGAGCTGGGGAGGGAAGCGGGGTGCTGGCGCGTGCACGGGGTCAGGGGGGCTGAGCTGGCGGCTCAGCGTGGCCCCGGCTCACGCCCGGGAGAGGCGGACAGGGTAGGTGACCATGTTGAAGCTGTCCCAGGCAAAGAGCTGCCGCTCGGCGGGGTTGTAGTCCACCATGCTGAGGTAGCGGAAGCGGTTCTCGAAGGGGATGCTGAGGGCCCGGCTAGTGCTGGTGGCTGTGTCGTAGGCGAAGTTGATGGTGGCGTTGGGCGCCGAGTAACTGCTGACAGTGTAGAGGGTGCCGCAGATGACAAAGGAGTTGGCCACCCCCCGCTTGCGAATGTTGGTCTCCCAGGTCTGCCGGATCTCCAGTGTCTCAGGGTCCAGCTTGGAGAGGACAATCGCTCCCCTGGCCTTCTCGGTGCTGTAGATCACCCAGAGCCCTGTCTCGTCCACCGCCAGGTCGATGTCGGTGTAGCCCCCCCAGGAGTAGGGGTACTGCCCATGGTAGCCAGCGCCGGGGATCTCCCTCTCGGCTGTGACGGCCTCTCCCCGCAGGTCATAGCGGGCCACGGCACGGGAGCGGCGGGGCTGGAAGAAGAGCCCGCCGCGGTAGATCACAGCCCCCGTGCTCTCCAGGGGCTGCGGCAAGATGTGCACCTTGGCGGGGTAGCCCTGGGCCAGCTGCTCGGCCGCCTCGTACTGGAAGAGCTGACGGACCTCCGTGCCCACCGCGTCCACGCGCCAGGTGGTCTCCCGTGTGAAGGGGGACACGGGCTCTGGGTCCTTCATCCACACGCCGTACTTGCCGGCAATGGAGTCTGCCCGGCCGAAGACGACGGGCTCCCCCACCCACACCAGCTCACCGCAGCCTGCTCAGGGACACGAGGGGAGAGAGAAAGGGGTTACTGCTTGGCGGTGGTCCCCAGCGAGCCCCTCAGGGGGGCCCAAATGGTATTTGTAAGCGGCGGAACATGGGGCTGGCCGGCTGTGCCGGTGGCAGTACCCGAGTCCTCGCTCCCCGGGCGGCCAAGCACGGTCTCCTCCAACAGCTGGGATGCGGGAACCTCCGTCCTCTCCGACTGCAGCTCCTGGTAGGCGAGGGGCTGCGGGTCCCAGCGGGAGGCTGTGGCGAGGCCAGGCACAGTGTGAGGAAGGGCCGTGCCAGCCCCCCTCACTGCCACACTTGCCCTCGCTGCCCTCGGGGGGCTCCACACCGGACCATTGCCCCCCGAAACACCAACACTGTGGTCAGGAGCCTCGTGCCTTGTCCCGCTGCGGCAGGGCGCATCCACGACCCGCTGACGGGGACTTCACTCCGCTGACACTGTTGTCCCCCGGGTGCAGCGTTTAATTCTCCTTCGGGGAAACCCCTAATCCCCCCAGAGTAGCCTGGTCCCCTGCGTCCCCCCTCTGCTGCGGCGCGGATGATGGGACGAGGAGGGCTCCGGCTGCCAGCCCTGACTCAGGGATGGGGAGGGGGGTTTGGTGCAATGGGCTGTGACCCCCTGGTAGGGCTGAACCGGGTCCCTGGTAGGTCCCCGAGAGCCGGGGGCAGCAAAGGGACTTGAGCAGAGCCTGGGGGAGACACAGTGGCGGGGATGCACCGGGGGGGTCCCGGCCCCGGCACTTACCTTTGACGGGGGCACGCAGGGCATCGCGGCCAGGCCCCTCTCCGCCAGGGGGGCAGCGGGTGGCCCGCAGCCGGGCGACCTCCTGGGCGCTGCTCTCCAGCCGCCTCCCCAGCTCCTCTTTCTCCCGCTCCAGCCGCCTCTTCTCCTCCTCCAGCCGGGACTTGGCCCGCAGCAGCTCGCCGTAGGCGGCTTCCAGGCGAGCGGCCGGGGCCGCGTGCTGGGGGTCCCGCGCCCCCCCGGCCTCGCCTCCCCGCGGCCCCGAGCCCCCCGTGCCCCGCTCCCGGCTCTCCAGCCGGCTCAGGCGGGCGGCGAGCGCAGCCAGCTCGGCCCGCAGCTCCGACACGCCGCCGGCATCGGGGCAGCCGGCCTCGACGGGGCTGGCCACCGTGAAGGAGTAGGTGCAACGGCCGGTGCTGTCATCGGCGCGCCGGAGAAAGGCCGTTTCGGCCCGGCTGCCCA
>VZSF01003782.1:554368-619130 GCA_013398295.1 Chionis minor
CCGTTGTACCGGCCATTTCCCGCCGTCCCGGCCCGCAGCGGAGCGCGGTGAGCGGGGCGGGGGGTGGCGGGGTGCCTCTGTCGGGATACCGGCTCTGCTCGCCATCAGCCCCCGAGGAACCGGAGGGCTGGACCGGAACGGCGGGGCCGGGCGAAAGCGCGGGTCCCGGGCGCCGGCTGCCCTTGCACCCCCCTCCCCTGGGGCCGTTGCATCCCTCCCGGCCCGGCGTCCTTCCCCCCGCCATCCCTCCGGGCCACCGGCGCGAGGGCTCCCTGGGCAACCCCCCCACCTTCCCCACCCGTCGAGGGGCGGCCGGGGGACGCGCGGTGCGGGTGACCGGGTCGTTCCCTGCGGCTCTCCTGCAGGCTTCTCCTCCCGGGCAGGAAGCCGCCGCTCCCGCCGGTAGAGACCATGCCTCCGAAATTCAAGCGGCACCTGAACGACGACGAGGTGACGGGCTCGGTGAAGAGCGAGCGGGTGAGTTGCCGGCAGGCCCGCGCGCTGGCCGTAACGGTGCCATAACGGGGCTGTCACTTACATCGGGGCGCCCGCGGCGGGCAGGTGGGTGTTCACACGCCTCAGGGACCCCGAAGCCCGTGGGGTCGCCCCGTGCCGTTAGCCACCGGGCCGGTGCAAGGCAAGTCACAGCTGCCTTTGCCGACAGGCTGCGGGGCCCAGGAGCCACAGGGGCTGTTCGTAGTGACATTTAGTCAGCCCGGGGACGGACTGTGCGGCCAACCTGGTCTGTGTGTTTCAAAGCAAACCCCGCGAGGAGGCACGGCTGCTTTGAGAACGTCTTTCAGCTCCTTTGGGCTGCGTCTGTGGCCCTGAGATCGATCCCGGTGTGCTTCAGCCTCCTGCCTCTCTGCAGCGCTCGGGCTGGGCACGCCGCGGCTCTCCTCCCCACGGAGCTGGCTGAAGGACGCGTGTGAAGTTACCCTGTGCTTTACAGCTGAATTTTCCTCTTGTCGCCGAGGTCCCCTGACGTTTCAGGCTGTGAAATACGGGTCAAAGTGGGGCAGTTGCCTGTTTTAGACAAAGGGGATTTAACCTGATGTTTTTGTCCTGGGGTCATACTGTGCTAATGCCGTGTTTGGACTGTAGTCTGAAATGTTGCTCCGGCTCACAATAGCTGTCAGTGAGATAAGGGTCCTGTGTTGCCAAGAGCAGTTCACTCGTCCCTTGAGGAAAGCGATGGCTGAAAGTATTGCATGGTCTTGCGGGTTGCTTAAGTTGATGGAGTAAATGTGACAAGGATGGAAATGTAGGTAAGCTTCAAAATAAGAGCACTGCGCTTGCAGGTGGGAGCCCAAATTTGCACAGAGGGGAACAAGAAGCAGCTGGTGGTACCATAAGGCCCATCCAATCTCTTCCCCAGGCCGTACCTCGAGGGTGCCAGTTCCCCCTTTTGATTATTTTTGACCCTAAGTAGATGTTACTGGGAGCCTTCAGCTGGCTTGGAAAATTTGTGCTGCCCTGGTATGAGAAATGAACTCTAATAATGTATTTGTCCAAAACTTTCAGGCTTAAGCGGGATTGTGGGGTTGCTTTTAAAAATCAGCCTTTGGATCTCCTGATGGGGTGTAGTGGAACAACAAATCTGAGCCCAGGAGGAGCCCTTTGGCATGAAGCAGAGGAGCTACCAGACCGCTCTGCTTTCCAGCCCGGCCGTAGCCTTTGCCTGAGTCGGGGGTTTGGAGGGGCTGACCCCTCCAACCGTGCCGCGCAGGAAGCCCAGCGTGTTTCCTTGCAGTCATCCTTCTTGCACCTGCTGCCATCAGATGGCTGGAGACACTACGTCCTCCAAATCGGGAGTGGATCTGACTTCGCACATGGACGGGATGCCCCAGGGTGGTTGTAGGTGATGCCGATGTTTTTTGAGCAGCTGCTGTCAACCGAGTGCAGCACCGGGGATTGTCCCTTGAGCAGAGAGGGCCTTCCTTCCGCAGCTGGCCTGCGCAGGGGCTCTGCCTGCTGCTTTCCAAGGCAGTGCTCAAGGCGCTGACACCCTGGTTGCATCTCCATCATAGGGAGTTGTACTGATCCCTAGAATTGGGATCTGAACCCGCGCAGGCAACTGGCCGTTGACCCAAATCCAGTTTGGCACAGTGGCAGAGATGCAAGTTGTCCCAAGTCAGAGCTGCGCATCGGGCTGTGCTGTGCAGAGGTAGCAAACACCACTGAGGTGATAATAGTGGCACAGAGACATCCAGCTTGGCCCCTGATCACAAGTGGAGAAAAACAGCACGACTCCAGACACCTAAAAAGTACCACCGATGCTTTCCTAAAGAGCGCTCACGTGTAAACCTGCAGTAGGAGGATGCTGATTGCGTCCTAAGGGCTGGAAACGGGTGTGTGAAATGGTGGTTGCTATTGATGAGGTGGTTTGGGTTTTTTCTGTGTTTACAGAGGAACCTGTTGGAGGAAGATTCGGATGAAGAGGAAGACTTTTTCTTGTGAGTTTCTGGACGGCTGCTGTAGGGAATGCGATGTCTTAACTGCTTACATCTCTGAGACTGGAGGCGTTGAATACCAAAAGCTGCTCCCTGCCACATAGGTGGGGGCTTAGGAATCAAAACCTTTGATTCCTTTGAGATGATCTCCTAGAGCCTTGGCATCAAGTGTGAATTAAGACTTAATAGGTGTGACCTTTATAAGAGCAGGGTGTCCCACGTATCCGAAGACATGGGAGGGACTGATGGGAGGCATGTGAACAGTCCTCTGTCCAAAAGGCGTTGATTGTCTCTTGCATGTCTTTTTAGTCTGGTTTAAAAACATGTTTTCATTGTCTCTTCCATCCTCATGGCTCTCTTTTGTGCCTGCAGGAGAGGGCCTTCTGGACCACGATTTGGACCCAGGAATGATAAGATCAGGCAGTAAGTCGTTGTTCCTCAGTGTCACACAGCTAATATTTTATTCTGGCACTGCGAGCTCCTGCTGCTGTCTTACTGGAGTATTTCTGTGTAGTTCTGTATCTGCACATGGCTTGTGCTTGCTTTCTTCTAGTTGACATTTCCTACCCAGCATGCCCACAGCTAAGGGAAATCTCAAATTTGATTCAAGCTATTAAGAAATCGTCCATTGACAGAGGCGAAGGGATAGGATTGTATCACAGTATCTTAGTGGGGTTTCTAAATCCCTTGCTGTATTCTGGTGATGACCTGTTCCATGCTTTTATGAGGCCCTTTTTCTAGAGTATTAACCCTGAATTTTAACCTTTGCTAGCACCGTTTTTTTATTATTTTGTTGCTTTTTTCTTCATCCTGTAACTTGCTCCTCAGTGTTTCAAGAAAGCAAGCGGTCAGGAAGACACCGGGACCGTGTTTTTTGGGCAGCAGCTCGTCCTCTGGCCTCCTCGAGATAAAAACCTGATACAGGTGACCTGGAGATGAGCAGTGACTCAGTAGGGTCAAAGCAGCTGGAAAACAGGAAGCCATTACAGCTGGAGGAGGATTAGGGCAAGAAGGAAGGAGTGAACACTCTGAATCCTTCTCCCATCGAGTCATTTCCTGATGATGCTTGTCGTGGACTCCGGTTTATCCTGCCCTTTCCAATGAGGGATGCGATGGTGGCACTTAAAGGAAAGGGGGTGATGTTCGTAGTCCCCTGTTTTCCTTTGCTGACCTCCGCAGAGCCAGAACAGAGATCTGTGCGGGGTCTGATGACCGGGTGTTATTCAGCCTGGGTTGTCTTGTGTGCAGCCTGAGTGTTGCTCTTCGTTAGGGATTTTTTTCATGCCGGGAAGAAGCCAATGCAGCTCTGAGATGAGTCATTGCCAACGTCAGCGTTAGGCAGCGCTTGTATGCCTGCTTGCCACGTTACCTTGAGGGGCGAAGTGCACCTCAGTTACACAAGAGGCAGCAGGTCGGTCACTGCGCCCTGAGTTTTCAGGGGGGTGTCTGCTCCCTCCAGGGTGTGAGGATGCTGTTGGCAGAGGCACGCTGGTCCTTACAGTAAGCCAGTGTGGATAAAGCCTCCCTTCTAGGGCAGTGCCACACAGGCCTGGAGTGAATGGGAAGGCTGAGAATTGGTTTTATGGGGGTCTCATCCCCATAAAAAGGTGGACAGGGGTTGATGTCTACCCCTTCATCCTCCTCTGCTGGAAAGGAATTACAGGGAGTCTTCTGCCTTCCCAGCGTGGCGGGTGAAAACGAGGGCTCTTCTCTTCCCACTTTCTTGGCCAGGCAGAAGGGAGCAGGGGCTTAGGTAGAGGATAGCGTAGCAGCTGTGAGGGGGAAGAAAAACAAGAGAATAATTCACCCAGAAGCTGGTGCGTTCATAGGTGTGATGTGACTAACGCCCAACACACATGAGGCTTGTCCCTTGCCAGAGATTGCCTGTCCAGTGGATGTGGAATGGGGTATGTCCCTTGGGGTAGCAAGTGGCTACATGTAGCAAGTGTATCTAGAACATCTGTTATAAAATAGTATCTATTTTCTGCTGTCATCAACGTTGATTGCTTTGTTTAATAAGCACTTGGAGTGTGCAGTCGTCATTTCTTGTCATGGAGCTTATAATTAAGTTTCTGATCAGACTGGCCCTTGCGCTGGATGGATTGATGCCTGGTCTTGTAATGATGCGGTTCGCTCTGGTTTCAACAACGGAGGAAATGGAGGGTTGGGTTGCTGCTGAAACACTGTAAGGAAAAGATATTTTAAGGAGGAATTTGAGCATTTGGAGAGCTGAGGAATAGCTGGGCAAAGCTAGAGAGACTGTAGCTGTACGGGACGAGAGGAACGAGGTGTGAAGACAGGCATAGAAGGAAACTGGATGGAGGACTGGGTACAGGAAAAAGTGATGGGATTATGGGAGCAAAGGTGCGGAACATGTTGAATGCGAGGGGCAAGACTGGAAACTTTTCCTAGTTGTCCTTGGCAGCAGAGGGGCTTGGGTCAGGGTGGAGAGTTTGGCAGCAGAGACCCTCGAGGCTGGCTCAGCTGCAGAAAGAGGTGGTGGGAAACACTGCAAACCTTGTAGGGGAAAGAAATGAGTTACAGCCAGCAATAGTGGCAGGAGGAAGCATCACAGTCCCCTACGTGCTGTGTTTTGTCCTGATGTGGCTGGAATTTCAGGCTCTGTTGTCCTAGCAGCTGCTTAGTTGGCGTGGATGATCCCCCAGTAATTAAGTGGCCATATGGAGTCCCTTAGGCTCCCTCTGAGACCTCCCCATCCCTGAGGTGGGCTGGAGCTGAAAGCTAGCTTTTAACAGGCTTTTGTCCTTTTCCCCAAATAACAGGTAAGGGAGAGGTGATCTCTCTTCTCCGCTTTTGCTTCCAGGTTTGTATGAAGCCCTGAATGTGTGTCCTGAGGGCTCCCGATGCCTTTCTAGGGGAAAGCGGGATGTTCATCTTCCACCTAGGTTTCTTTTATTTAGAATAGGAGCCTCTCATAACAGTTCATCTTTTCAAAAACACTACCAAAATTGCCCCCTTTTCTGTGCTGCTTGACTTTCTTCACCATTGATGTTTCTGCTTTCAGGCAACCTTGCTGCTGGATTTGGGTTGCTGCTGGTGCTGGTGATGAGGCTTAGCACGCTGCTGTGGTTCCTCAGGTTTTGGCGCCTATGATTCCCCTATCACACTGCTGCGAGTGGCCAGCATCCCTGGCCCCAGGGCTCGGCCCCAGTGGCTCTGTCTGGCTGCAAGCCCCAAAATTACGTCCTGAGGATGGGGAGGGTTTGGGGAATGGTTGGAAGGCAAGAGTTGACAGCAGCTTCCCAGGGCCTCATCGCAGGTGGCTGGTTGTGCAGTGAACCACATCTGTGGTCCAGGCTTTCATTTGACGGTGGTACGAGACCGTATCGTCAGGCGTCGTTGCGTGTAATCCTTTCAAGGACTGGAAGGCTTCAGGGAGGTGTAGGCTGCTGTCTTCCTCACTGTCGTGATGAAACAGCAACTCAAACCCAGGGATTTGTGGCAGGGCTCAGCGCTGATACCCCATTGTTGAGCACAGCAGAGCTGTGTGCCGGCCAGCCCCTCTGCAGAGAGCTGTGCCTTGGGGAGCACTGCACTGCGCTGGCCTCCTGCCTTTGCACCGTCCATCCAGCTTGGCGCTCCATCCTGTTCCCTCTTCCCTGGGTTACTGCCACAACGAGGGGTGTTTGCGTGTAATTTGCACCAAAATACACAGCACTATTAATATCGCTGGGGTGGAAAAATAGAAGTGTGTCATGCTGGCTGTAAACAGCCGGCTTGGAGACAAGAAGCAGCCTTGAGCGGCACATCCCATGGTGTGTGCACGGCCTGTTTACGGTGTCTGAAGAATGCAGCACTGTTGTTAGCCCAACACCGTGACCAGCCCGGGGAGTTTTTCAGTAGCTGACCCAGTGCGGCCAAAATGGAAAGGCTTATTCCTCCCGCTCTGGACCCGGCAAAGTACAAGAAAAGAGGAGTTTAAACCAAGCTAAGCGCTGTTGGGTCTCTTGTTGCTTTGATGGTGCACATTTGCTGTCCTTGTTGAAAGCATCGTATTTGCAGTAATTAGAAGAAGGAGGGCCATGGGAGACACATTTTATGCTTTTGTCTTGCTCCTTTTCCTGGCAGTTATTTATTCTACTTTATTTCTCTTGGAAATCTGGCAGGAGTGAAGCACACGAAACCTATGTGTCAAAAGCCAATAGCTCCCTAACAGGAAATAAGCTTCGTGTTAGAGGATTCATTCTCTCTTGCCAAATAAAACAAGAAAATATTTTCTTCTTGATGCGACTTGAGTTTCCAGCCTCAAGCATGCCAAGCTAGTGGGGAATTGTTGAATTTGCTCTGAAACTGCAGGGCTAATGCATAGGCTGGGCATCATTCAGCCCCCTCCTAGAGAGGCATCTCTTGCAGCAATGGGTGGGAAAGAGCAAAAAGCAAGTACTGGCTTAAGGTCTGGTTAAGGCACTGTGTGGAGATCAAAGTTTCACTCCCTGACTTGTTCTTTTCCCGGTTTTTTTTTTGTTTTGGGTTGGGTTTTTTTTCCCAGAGTTCTCTTTTATGTCAGATACCAAAAGGTATTGGGGTGCTCAAATGTGTCTGTGTTCCATGGGAGTTAAACACTTCAACATTTGTGAGAGTTCAAGCCTTGATTTCTCTATGCCTCCATTCTCTGTCTGTGAGACGGTTTGTTTTCTCAGGGGGACAGCTAACAGCATGCCCAGGGTATGGGCAGGCAGCAAAGGCATGCGGTGTTTCACCAGCAGCTCACGTAAAAAGCACGGGATCTCAGCATGGGATGCTGAGATGCAACTGGGGCAGCAGGGATCTGTGCTCCATACGTCTCTCCCAAATGCTAGTTCACAGCAGAACACCTTGTAATTACATACCTGCCCACTCTGCCTCGAATGCTGCAGGGTGCCCTGGGACTGCAGCAGCACTCCTCTAGGCTCTGGTCTGTACCGGTGGAGATACAGGTGGCAGCGCATTGCACTGCACGTTCCTAGATGCGTTGTAACCTTGCGTGTTCCCGCTTGTTAGTTGTACCAAGAGAACTCAGTTACAAATCTCTTGTGGGAGGAAATCTCTTTATTTTGAAGCCAGTAAATTATTTTAGAAACATTTACATACTGCAAATGTAGTCTTCTGCCCATGAAACTGATGTTTAAGGCCTTAGAGTTTTTGCCAAGTTGGCTCATCTGGGATAGCAGATGTTTCTGCTTTTCCTCTCTTGCTCCGAGCTATAGCAGCGCTGCTGGCAGCGCAGAGCTGAGACTTCTCTGTTGGGCTGAGGTAAGGAAACCCCCTTGCAGAGTGTGCCCCCTCCCCACGTCCTCGCCCGCTGCCCCAGGGAAGGGCCACGGAGCTGCACAGGTCCTGCGTGGAGTTGACACTTCGCTCCACAGGGTACTACCACGTGTTTCCTGGGCAGCATCTGCCTACATCCTCAGTGCCACCTTCTGCACTTTCCCGATGGTGGCAGCTCTGCCACTCACTCCGTACCTTGTGAAAAAACAGTGGATTGGAACAGGCTCATGGGCACGGGGCAGGTTCCTGCTGAGAGGTGTTTGGAGATTATCTAGGCCTTTCTCCTCCAGATAAGAAACTCCTGGCAGGTGGCTGCCATTGATGTGGAAGGCGGGAGCTGGCACCGCACAGTGTAGGTGTGTGCAGAGATGCTGCTCCCACGGACTCTGCGATGCAGCAAAGGGAAGGCGGGTTTCTTTCTTGCGGTATCCTAAATAAAGCAAGTTTTTACGTGCGCTGCTGGAGTCCAGCGTGTGCCATAGGAGGGCTGTTGAGTCAGAAATTGGCTCCAGAGGGGTCGCCTGGCTGTTTCAGCTCTGGAAGCTGCAGTGCAGTGGTGCTACAGAGCCCGACTTGAAATGCTAAGATGGGAAGCCCCTTCATATTCAAAGATCCGGAGTTCTTTCTAGAGTTTTTTTGGGAGGAAAAAAAGCTTTTTCTTTTAATGACTTTCCTTGCCTATTTTTGGAACGGTAAGTTAATGTGAGCAAGGCATGTGCTTTTCCATTGCAACCACTATTGCTTGTTGCAGCCGCTTCTCACGTGTGCGTCTGAGCACAAGTGTCTGCTCAGTGAGAGGCACGTACCTGGTATGGAGACAGGAGAAATAGGTCAATGTGAACCGATGTCTCTAATTAATGAATTAGAGGCTTGGTGGCGAGGGCGGGACCCTTCTCCTGGTTCTGCAGTGTCCCATTGACTGGCCTTGCGCAAGTTGCTCTGGATGTCCCTTGTCCCTGGCTTCTCAGGCCATGGTGGAGGATATGCTGTCCTCGTCGCACCGAGTGCTCTAAGCTTAGGTGCTGGATGGTGGATCCCTAAATGGGTCTGGTGCTGCTGTAAAAATTCTTCATTTGGCAAATAACGTCTTTGAACATCTGCATCTGTGAGATGGCAGTGGGGAGGAGAGGGTTTTGCGTGGGTCCAAAGAGAAAGCTGTTGTGACTGGATAATTTGGGGAGCAGGAGAGGGTGGGTGCTAAGCAGGCACAAATGATGAGGTGGTATCAACCCTTCTTCCCTTTAGGGATACCAGTGGCACACTCTTGATAGGAGATGTGTGTTTCTGGTAACGTGGAGAGCTGCTGAAGTGGCCTATTCATGGTGTATATTTGGGAAATCCTGGATGCACTTTGATATGTTTGAAGTGCTTAAATATTTTTAATCAAGGCAACCCAAGTCGTCAAACCTAAGACTTATGCAGAGCGAGTGGCCTGGAGCTATTTCTCTTTTATTGCCCTGTGTGTAGCATTGCCTCCAAGACATTGCTGTTGCCATTTACTTTCTGGGAACGGTATGTCTCAAACAATGTATTGTCTCCCTAGGGCCCCAAAAAATGTCTTATTTCTATCTCCAGGAAAATAAAAGTGTATTAGCTCCAAAATACAAACCAGAATGTAGCAGTATTTTTCCACCAGGAGAATTTTTCTCTCTTACCAATGTGGCTTTTTTATGGAGTGAATAAATGCATTTATAATAACCCCGCGGGTGTGATTTAGGCTACTGTTCACTGAAGCGACTACCCACAGAGTTGCGTAACCTATGAGAAGATGGATTATAATAACTTGGCTTAGTTCATATCAGCCATTTCTTTACTGTTCTCTTGGTGCCCTTGGCAGAGTGGGTTTCATTTAGCAACTCAGTTCCCAGAGGGGAGAGTGCGCCTTGCTTTGATTTCACCCCAAGATTAAATAACTTGGTTCGCAAAGGTGTGGTGCGAGGTTCTGTGAAATCTAGAAAGATAAGGTGCAGTTTTTATGGGTTTTTTTCCCCTTTGATGTGAGCTCTTTTGCAGCAGAGGTGCCCACCAACAGCAATTAGAGCCTTTTCTTACTGCATTTTTGCGTTAAAGGTGTTACGGAGGGTGCTCTGCTTCTGCTGACTTCCCAGTGCTGTCTTTGAGCCCCTTGTGTTCCCTCCCCCTTCCTGGGATTGCCAGAGACCTACTGCAGGTCATGCTGCACATCTGGCTTTCTCAGCATCCCATCAACCTCCCTCCATTGTTGTTCCCTTCGATTTTCGCCGGTAAGCTCTTGGATCCTGCCAGCCTGGGCAGCTCTGAGCGAGGGCTGGCGCTGCAGTGCACAGTTAGTGGTGCTTGCTTCTGCTTCTCATGCTGCCTTTGCTCTGCTCTAGTGTCCAGAACCAGGTGGATGAAGTCATCGATGTTATGCAGGAGAACATCACAAAGGTGATTGAAAGAGGCGAGCGGCTGGATGACCTGCAGGATAAATCAGGTGCGATGCTAAATGCAGCTCTACTAGCCTTTTCCCCGCATATCTTCCCTGTTCCTGGGCCAGGTTACTTAGTTTCAGTTCAGAAAGTACCTAATGACAGACCTGGGCTTGTATTTCTATCCTGGAGAGTGATGTTTCCCAGTCTTGGGCTGCACATCTGACTTTCTGCTGACATTTTCCTCTTTCCACCTTCACATTCTGCTGGTCTGTGCAGAGGTGTTAGTTTGGAGGCGTTTGGGTGCTGTGATCTTGTTGGTCCTTCAAGCTAAGGTAGATTGGTCTGTCTCCCAACAGCCCTGAGCACTTCAGCTGTCCGCTCGCTTCCTGGCTTGCACACTGAATTCCTGTCCTCAGAGGGCAGCCAGTACAAAGGGGGCTCAGTGGGACTCGGCAGGTCTGTGTGTGCTCTAGCGAAGGGCGTCACATTGGCATCTGCTGTGGCTTTGGTGAATCACGCTGTGGCTGGGTCTCTTCCCCTAATGCGGAGTTTACTGCTTAAAACTGTGGAGTTAGTACAATGAATGGATGCACTGACTGTGTGTGTGCTGCTGAATCACCTCTTTTCTTTTCCTTCAATAGAAAGTTTATCAGACAATGCAACAGCTTTTAGCAACAGAGCCAAGCAGCTTCGGAGACAGATGTGGTGGCGGGGCTGCAAGGTGAGCAAGAACGGTAACAGGCAGGGATGGGTTTGTGGAGGTGCCGTTACCTGTCCTCCTCTGGGAGGGGATGGAGAAGCTCTGTTTTCTAGCTGAAAAGCTGCTGGAAGCTGAAGGCCTGGTTTCAGGTAGAAGCAGTTACACGTGGCACCCCATGTAACATGCCTCTGCTTCCCTTGCAGATGAAGGCGATCATAGCACTGGTGGCAGTCATTATCCTGCTTGTCATCATTGGTGAGTAGCTCCAGGTCACTCCAGCCATGTCTGGCACTGAAATATTCATAGCGCTCCACACGATGAGTGACACCGTGGTGCTGTCCCTGGGGAAGAGCACTTGAGCCTATCAGTCCCCACTCTGCCTTAAGCGGTTGTAAGTGGTGCCTGTAGACCACTCCATGCTGCTCTTCTGCAAGGTTTAAATGCAGAGGAGCTGGCTCAAACCAAATCGTGCTGACTGTGGCCAAAAAAAGCCAACATTGCCCTGCCCTGACAACATTGTACCCATCCAGGGCTGGCACCAACTGATCCTGAGGCTGGTGGGAACAGATGGAAGAGTTTTAGACTGTGGAGCAATGTCTCCCAAAGGCCTCTCCACATACATCAACCGTCTTGCAATGGGTCTGGTCCCTGCAAATACTCTGCTCCAAAACTGCTGGGTTGCCTAATTTTCAGCAAGTAGCTGTTGTGGCTTTGCCACTGGTCCATTCCCCCACCCTTCCTGCTTAGCCTGGTCCCTCTGGAGCTCCCCAGAGCAGAGATGTCACTGCTTTTCCTACCAAAAAAGTAATAGCGACCAGAGCGTGTTTCTTCTAGGCACAAGAAGTAATTTATCCCTCTGCCTGCAGAATTACGAGCTCCACGGATCCAAGCAGCCCAGCACGGTAGCACAGCTCTTCCGTGCCACTTGGTCTGGAGGGTTTTCCTCCCACCGACAGTGGCCGGGGGCAGCTCTGTAACATTTCTCGTTATTTCAGCAGAACCCTTGCAGCCTGTTGTCCTGCTGACACACAGCCTGCAGCGGGAGAGGCAGAGCTGGCAGCAGGGTGGGAGCATTGTAGAGAGAGAAACTGATGGAAAATCCCATCTGGTTTAATTTTGGGAAGCTGGAAGGAGATGAAGGTGGCAGGAAACGTTGTCTAGCGTGTGTGCAAGCAGCAGATTGCATTAGCTGGAGCTTGGAAACACACTTTTCCTCGCAGCTGCTTGGTGTTTGTCACTGCAGAAATGGGGGGATCTCTCTGGCAGGGCTCGGTGTTGCAGATGAAGGTGTGTGGCTGAGAGCTTGTTTCTTTGTGTTTTCCAGTACCCATAGTCCTGAAGTACCATACCTGATGGGGCAGCTGGAGGCTTCGGTGGAGCTGGCTCTGGGATAACCAAACTGCTGTGTAATTTAAGTGAGATATCTGTATATAGCTTTGAAGTTGTTTTTCTCCAAGGAGCGAGGAGGCGGCGGCAAGTAGCCAGTTCTAACCGAGTGTTTCAAGAACTGCCAAATGACCCTTTTTTTTGGTCAAGTACCTGCTCCTGCTGTCAGACTTTTTTTATAACAGGAGATTCTGTTCCCAAACCACCCGTTTTGTGGAATTCTGGGTCTCTGGTTTGGAGCTAGCTACTAGCCGCTTGCCACTACGGTTTATCTGTATATATGGTTGAACTGTAATATTAATAATAATACCATTTGAACAGTTCCCCGCTGCCTGCTGTGGAAGGCAGAGGGGACTCTGTCCTTTCAGAGCAAAGGAGGGGGAAAATGGCTGAACATACCATTATGTTAAAGGGAACTGACCCTTCTGTGGAAAACTGCAAAGGTGGTGTTTCTCTCCTTAAAAAAAAAAAAAAAAAAAAAAAAGGCTGGGAAGGGGAAGAGAAATAATTAGGTTTTACAATCCAGGAGACTTTCTGGTCCTGCCATGGGAATGCACAAGCTCAGTGTTTTCAGTATTGCTGCTTACAGCTGTGACTAAAGACATTCCAGTAAACCTATTTTTGACTGTACATCTGGAGTTCCTATGTGTCTTCTTAGTGTTTTGGAGGACATACACAGCCTTCCACTGCCAGGATTCCCTCAGAAAGGCGCTGTTCCAGTGTTTTCTTCACCAGAAGAAGGAAGTGTGTGCAAAGCCCAGCTATTAGCCCAGTGATATGAGAGACACAGTAGAACAGCAACTCTCCTGAAACCAGTCCAGGGTGAACAAGCCCACTCCATATTCAGAGATCTTCACTTTGATGTGGTGGTTGTGGTCCCAAATGGCAGCCTGTTTTGCTTCCCTGTGATCCAGTGGGATGGGGGTTGTTCCCAGACAGATGTGCCGGGGCGCTCGGGGAGGTGTATGGACCCCTGTGCTGGAACAGACAGGAGCTGAGCTCCTCCATCCATGGGTGGGACTGCTGTGTTTTAGCTGTCTTCAGCCCTGGCTTTGGGTGTTGGTGGCATTTCTGTCTGTCCTTTATTTTTGGGACCCTCATTCCTTCCAGCGCTGAGCCTGGGACTTTAGCCAAGCTGAGATCAGGCCCTCCTGGTTCTCTTTTTGCTGTCTCTTTTCTGATGAGAGAAGAATTGTCCTGCTTAGCACGTGCCTGAACTAATGCTGGAGAGGGGAAACAGTGCCCCAGAGAATTCCCAGTGCTGTGTCCCAGGTTCCTCTTCTGAACCTGCCTCCAGGAGCTTGTACAGTTTCCACCCGAGTGGTGGTGCGGCTCCATGCAGAGAAGGGGATTAAAAGTGAGCACAGCAGGCTGGAGGGTCGGATGTGATTACAAGCTCTGCTTACCCAGCTGGAATATAAATAGGGCTTTTCCCTTTTGTGGGCCCTGGTCTCTCCAGGTGGGAACCAGAAAGCCAAGCTGGATTTTTCCTCCTGAAGTGTAGCCTGGTTTTAAGATCATGCACCCACCGGAAGGGACAAAAATCATCTTGCCCATGCCTTTGGCTACTCTCCACCTGCAAGGGAACAAGAGGGTGCATGAAGAGGGACTGTGTCTATTTACAGGGGGGGCTGCAGGTCTTGCTGAGCTATGGGGTACCTTTTCCTGCCAGCTGGAAAGTGAGTTAATGGCACTGTGAGCTTGTGTAACGGCTGTGCTGTGCCTGCTCTGGCCTGCCTGCTAGGGCAGGCTTTACTCCTGCTGCTGGAGAGTCCTGCCAGTACCGCTGGCTTTCTCTCCCAGCCCCATTTTGCCTTTGCTGCTGCCACCCCCAGAAGGACCTTGGTGCCACAGCAGCGCATATGGACTTCAAATCCCTGCTGGCACCAGGTCTGAGCAAGAGAAATTAGTTTGCAGTTGCTTGCTAGAGGCAAAGCTGGGCTGAGGCCCTTGGAAAATGGATGCTGGTAGGATGAAGGCTTCACAGCAACTCTACTGTAGTAAAGAACTGCTGCTACACCCTCTGTAGCCCTGTCCTTGCTGGGTTCGGCAGATTTGTCAACAGCATGTCCTTAGGGAGAGCTTCCATATAGCATTGAACTCTTCTCAGTTCAGGCACCATTGTACTACCCCAAGAAGCGTGGTTGTTATCACCATGCCAGCAGTGCGCTTCTTCAGACAGACACAAACGCTTTTCCAGCTGACCCAGATCCATGGAAAATGAGGTGGCAAGGCCCCAACCCTGGACTGTTTATGTCTTGTGCCTGCCTCTGACTCATCCTTCGGTACCAGTGCGACTGGACCAGGCTCACCCCAGGCAGCCGAGCACAGGCAGCAGGTTCTCACCCTGGAAAAGCTGACTTTCCTCGACAGCTTTGCTGCAGTGCTTTTGCCACGTCTCCCAGGAGGTTGGGGTGCAAACAGTTGTACTTGAGATGCAGGGCAAGGAAAGCTACCATGTCCAAAGCCTTCAGTGTTCTTCCCTGGGTTGCCAGGATTAGGTGTTGATCAGTTTTAGATTCAAGTCACTGAATGTCTGGGCCATACTGAGCACAGACCTCAAGGGACCAGCTATGACTGTGAGAGGCACCAGCAGCAGCAACCCAACAGTCCTGGTCAGTAACTTCACAGTAACAGAATTTATTGAGCAGGTTGTATACATATATATATATATATGGGGTTTTTTTACCCCCAAGGCTGAAAAGGCCATTGCAATGTCTGGTCTCAGGTACGTTACAGAGCAGTCCTCCTTATGTTACTTTGAGATGCCACAGTCTTTATATTTCAGCCTGTGCTGTCCCACCCTAGACTGGTGGCAGGGAGAACTGTAGTGAGTGGAAAGGGTTGTTGTTTCCAGCAGTGTCTGCATGCTTTGGGGTTAGTTTTCACTTAGATGTTATGAAGGAGATTTTACAACAAAAACAATTCCTTCACCCAAGAGTAGGATCTGTTTTATCCATTCCCTCTTTGTGCAGAAGACAGACCTCTTCAATAGCTGCTATTTTCCACACGATGGCTTTCCTACAGGGAACGGCATGTTTTGGCTGGAGTTGTGCGTTCCTGCTGCAGGGCTGGTTTCTCCTCCCATGCTTGCTGGTGTGACCCATGCAGCGACACCCCTGGGTCTTCACGCCTGAGGACTGCAGGGATGGATGTCTGCAGCTCTGATGCAGCTGGGAAGAAACCTCCCCGCTTCCCTCTCTGGGAGCTGGCCACACCACAGGAGACAGAAGCGCCTTCTTGTGGGGCTGGGTCTGAGGTGGAGGGCTGGGTACCGCAGAGGCAGAGCTCCCAGGACCCTGCTGCTTCACGGGGCGCTGCTCCCCACTACCCTTTGGCAGGGGAGCACCGGGCTTCACTAACCCATTCCTCTAGGACTCCACAGTGGGAGCAAGGACCATCTCTTGACTCCCGAGTTCAGGTCTCCCCACTGACGTTTTGCTACAGCCGCCAGCTGCTCCTGCAGCTACCTTCGGAAAGATGGAACTTGACCGCTCTCACGTAGGAAATGTGGAAAGACGCGCCAGACGTCGGCGAGTAAATAGCAGCACCGCTTGGAGCGCAATCCACTACCCGATTCCTCCAAATACATGTGATTCTACTTCAGGGAAAACACGGCGAGGGATCCTCCGGCCGCGGCTGCCAAACGCTGGGGAAGTAAACAGGGAAGCGGCCAAACGCGGCCGCCCCCGCCCCGCTGGAGGTGCCCGCCGTAGACCGGCCCCCAGCCGACGGGGCCTGAGGCGGCGAGAGGGCCCGGGGAGCCTGTGGCGGGGAAGGGGGCACCGGGCCCCCTCGCGTTCCTCAGCCTCCATGGCGACTGGCGCCCGCCCGACTCTCGCGAGACTCTCCGGGACGGCTCCGCGCATGCGCACGGGCGGCGGCGCCCTCCTTCGGCAGGCCGGAAGTTGCCCTCTCTTCGGCGTCGGCGGAAGCCTTTCCCATTGGCTGGGCCTTGCGGGGCGCGGTGCCGCCGGCGGCGGCGATTGGCGGCTGGGCGCGCGGGCGCGGCGCTGGGGTCAGCATGGCGGCGCCGGCCCGGCGGAGCGTGGTGTTCGTGACGGGCAACGCCAAGAAGCTGGAGGAGGTGGGAGAGGGGCGGCGGCGGCCTGGCGGGGCCGGGCCGGGCCGGGCCGGGCTGAGGCGCGGCCTGACGGGCGGGTTTCTCTCCCTTCTGTCTCCGCAGGTCACTCAGATCCTCGGGGACTCCTCTCCCTACACGCTGGTGGCGAAAAAAATAGACCGTAAGTTGGCGGCGGGGCCCGGGGGGACGCGGCGGGGCGGCTCGGCCCGGCTGTCTCCTCAGCGCCGGCTTTTGTGTCCCCAGTGCCGGAGTACCAGGGGGAGCCGGACGAGATCTCCGTGCAGAAGTGCCGCGAAGCTGCCCGGCAGGTTGCTCGCTTTCTCCTTTCACGCCGGTCACAGTGGTGGTGTGGGCTCAGGAGCTCCAAGGGACCCCCGGCCCTGGCGGAGCTTCTGACCCGGCCCTGAGGAAACCCGGGGATGCATCTGGGCCTGGCCTGGTTGCACTCCTGTCACCCAGCTGTTCCGACCTATACTGGGTGATGGTGAATTCTTACTGGCAACATGGTGTTCAGGCAGTCTTCCTGCTGCTCCTCTGGCCTCCTTGTGTCCCTCGAGCAGCAGGAGGACATGACAGCTCCTTCAGTCCAGCCCCAGCGGTTGTGGGATACTGAGTTTTCCATCAGCTGAAGCTTCTGATAGATCACCTTCCAGAACTGTCTTTGGGACAGCTGTCTTAAAAGAACCAAGTGAGGGTTGGGAGTCAAGGAAAATGCAGGCGTGCCTCCAGGACACAGGCTTTCTCCCTCCTTGTCCCACCAGTCCTTCAACCAAGAGGGCAGTGGGTGTTTAGCTCTGCTTGGTTTTCTCCATGAAAGACCTTCCTCACCATGCTGCAGACACTGCTGCCTGCCTGGGGAGAGCATGGGTTTGGTTGTGTCTGTGTGTTATGGATTGCTTCTAAGGTGAAGAGCTCTAGGGGCTGGTCGAGTTTTGTGATGTTCCTGTTTTTGCAGAAACATGGCAATAGAATAGAGAAAGAAACTGAGTTTGGAGGCAGTGCCATCCTCTAGGTCTAATATTTCCATCTCTTGGGCTTTTGCTGTAGGTTCGAGGACCTGTTATAGTAGAGGATACCTGCTTGTGCTTCAATGCCCTGGGGGGGCTTCCAGGACCATACATGTAAGTAGGAGGGCAGGCTGGCAGGGTGTGCTTCGTGGGAGATTCTCCGTGCTCCAGGAGCACTAGAGTCAGGGAGGTGGTTACTGGTCTGTGTCCTCAGCTTCATCCTGCACCCCAGGGGCTGGTCTTGAGCCCTGCCATGTCACAGTGCAAGACTAGAGAGACAGACCTGAATCTCCTGATCTACAGTGCCTGCTCTTGCAGCCAGCTTGGGAACCCGGCCCCACAGTGGGCTCTGTGTAGTTAAGACACCACACATTTCCGCAGGACTCTGGGATGAGTGTCTTGTAGGTTCTCAAAAAGATGCTTTAATCCATCAGATAACAAGGTTATTACATTACAGTGTAACTCCTTTATTAAATATTGCCTTAGCTCCTGGGATTAACTTTAAGTGTAATTAATTCTCCAAACTCTCTCCACTGAGCAGAGCAGAGACATAAAAATTTATGTAATTAAGTTGGCACTAGAACTTGGTGTGACATGTAAAGTTGAGTCGAGAAATGTATTTCAGCATGTCACTGCTCACAAGTAGGACCTGGGTTATTTATGTAGACCCCAGTACTGCAGTAAATTAAGTACCCCGCTGTTGTTTTCAGTCTGTCCCTTTCAGTTTAAGAGCTAAGTTGTCTTTGTTGGTAAATAGCTCAGAATGAGGTGGTTTGACAGCACATTTAAAGAGGGATTCAAAGGGCTATGGAAATGTAGACAGCAATGTCTCAAAGATGCCTGTATTTCTGAGAAATAATAGCAAAGATTCATCTTTCTTCTTTTCTTCCCCTTAAGAAAATGGTTCCTGGAAAAACTCAAACCAGAAGGTACTGCCTCTTGTCTTACTGTTCTGCATGTAACTTGGCTCTTTAAATGAATCCTTGCCCATGCTGGGTTCCGCTGAGCATGCTTTTCCACCTCGCTGACCATTTCATAGCTGATTCCTTTCCTGTCTGTCCAGCTCTGTCCCTTTGTGTTCTGTCCTTGGGCCTGTTCTGTGCCTTTCTTCACTGGATGTTGTTTTCCCTTGGTAGCTTCAGCATCATCCCTGCATCCCTAGATTCCCAGACACCTGCCTCTGAAGGCTGGTGGCAGGGCTTGTGGGAACTTCTTGTCTGTCACCAGCGTGACCTGGAAGAGCTGCTGCTCCCTTTGGCTTTTGTGCAAGCTCCTCTCCACTGATGCTCATCTTCCCTGGCACGCAGTGACTGCCTTTGATCCTGCAGTTAAAGAGTATGACTGCAAATCCCGCACTGGCATCATAAGCATGAGTGTTAATTGCACTAACTCAAGAGTGGGCTTTAGTCCTCTCTGGTGCTGCATGCTTGATTGCTTCCCCTCCCAAATGAGTAGCAGGGCCCTGCGGCTCATGGTTTGTTAGATAGGTCTGAGGTGGTGGCTTCAGTCCTACAAGGGACTGGGCTGAGAGCATCTGTGTGCCTGAGCTTTGTCACCTCCTATAGTTCTTCCCCTCCCTCGTCGATGTGAATGCAGAACGCTCCCTTGATCCGTCTGTAGGTGGGTGTGTTGCGCTTCGAGGGACAGGCAGTAACGCCGGGATCCTTTCTGTGTCGCTCAGGCCTGTACAAGCTGCTGGCTGGGTTTGAAGACAAATCTGCCTACGCTCTCTGTACCTTTGCATTCAGTACTGGAAACCCAGAGGAGCCAGTGAAGCTCTTCAAAGGCCAGACTCATGTAGGTTTTGTGTCCAGGGAAGGGAAGATGCTGGGGGGGAGGGCTCTAATATGAATTTTGTAACAGCATTGGCTCTGTTGAGGACCATTTTAGTGGCTCCTGGGTCACTGAATGCTGTTGGAGCTTGTTGGGAGCAGGCAGAGGGAGAGCGCAGCTGGTGCGTGGTGGGTGCTGAATGCTGCAGCCATTTTGCCCAGCTGGATGTACGGAATGCTTTGCACATTACCTCAGGCTGTTCCTTCAGCTCCTGTGTCTGCCTCTGGCAGGGTTGTAATTGAGTGCAGTTGTTTGCTCTGTTAATTGGGGGTGGGGTAAAGGGGCTGTAAACACAGGGCAGTGTGATGGAGCACTGAGTTTGGGGCTGCTAATTTTGGTCACGTCCCGGGGAGGTGCTGAGAAGGAGGACAGTACCACACACCAAGCCTGTGGTGGCCACAGCGCGAGCTATGGCTACAGGTAGCTCTTGTTTGAGATGTGACTGCAAGGTAAGTGCTGCAAAACCACAGCTTACGGGTCTTTTTTGCTACCATGTGGCAGGGGCTGATAGTGGAACCCAGAGGCCCTCGAGATTTTGGCTGGGATCCCTGCTTTCAGCCGGATGGCTACAACCAGACGTAAGTGGTGGTTTACCTACAGCTCTTTATGCAAGTCTGAGGTTGTGTGTGGAGAGGAACCTGCTTACGAGGAAGGGTGGCAGGGAGAAAACACCCTCCTGGATCTGAACGTGGTGGGTTACGAGGAACTCCCGGATCGGGATGGGGGTCGGTGGCTTTGCCAGAGTGTCACTACAGACGCCCCAATATAGTCGAGCGGGGAGACAGTGAGCAGAGGGGGAGCTCTCAGTGTCTGGGCTGAGGGGACACACGTTCTGTTGCATTTCTGCTGCTGAGACTTGCGGTTTCTCTCCCTTCCAGCTACGCTGAACTGCCCAAGGCAGTGAAGAACTCGATCTCCCACCGTTACAGAGCGCTGAGCGAGCTTTCCGCCTTCTTTCACCAGAGCAACTCGACAGAGCCCAGCTCTGCTCCCAGCTAGCCTCCCGGGGCTGCCCCGTGTCACCCGTGTCGCATACCGCCCCCAGAGAGCCCTGCTCGCCGCAGGCTGCCATTAAAGCTGCTCCTCACTGATACCCTTCCCCCCGCCTTGTTTTTGTTCCCTCGGGCTCCGGCTGGGAGGGACGGAGGGAGCCGTCGCGGGGGATGGGGATGGCACCGGCGCGCTGACGCGCGGAGCGGCGAGCCAATGGGAAGCGGCCGGAGGGGAGAGGTAGCCAATCGTCTGCGGGCCCGCTGCGGCCAATGGGCGGGCGGCGCACCCGGATGCAGTCAGCGCGGGGCGGCGGGGACACGTGCGCCGGGAGCGGGCCCAGCCATGGACCTGCTGCCCCGGAGCCCCGGGGAGTTCGGCTCAGCCTGGTACTGGGATCGGTTCTTCCGGCAGCGCGGGCAGCGGCCCTTCGAGTGGTACGGGGCCTTCCCGGAGCTCTGCCCCGTCCTGCACAAGTACGTCCGGCCCCGCGACAAGGTGAGCCCCCGGTCTGGGACCCACACAGCGCCGTGAACCCGGGCTGGGCGCTGCGCTGGCGTGTCGCGACTTAAACCACCATCGTGTGGTGACACGGAAGACACGAGAACAGGAGAGACCCGCGGGCTGCCCTGGTATGGGGAGCTCTAGGGGTTAAAACACCCAGATCATCCCCAAAAGAGATGCGGCAGATGCATCACTTCCGTGCCCGTGTGGCTCTTCTGTAGGGAAATGCTATTTCGGGGCCCCAGAGAGGGAGTTTGCAGGTGCCGTGGGTGTGATTTTCACACGTTTCCTTATAAAACATACGTTTCTAGGGTGTTCTCACCGTCTTGCTGCTCTTGTGCTGCTCCCCAGGTTCTGGTGGTGGGCTGTGGGAACTCGGAGCTGAGCGAGCAGATGTACGACATGGGGATGTGCGAGGACATCGTGAACATCGACATCAGCGATGCCGTGATCCGTCAGATGCAAGAGCGGACCGAGAGCAAGAGGCCAAAGATGAGGTATCTGCTGATGGACATGCTTCAGATGGACTTCCCTGACGCCCACTTCCAGGTGGTCCTGGACAAAGGCACGCTGGATGCCATTCTCACCGATGAAGAGGAGGCCACTTTAGCCAAGGTGGACAAGATGTTTGCTGAGATCAGCCGGGTCCTGCAGGTAGGAGGCCGCTACCTCTGTGTCTCCTTGGCTCAAGCCCATGTGCTGAAGAAAGTGGTGGAATACTTCTCCCAGGAAGGCTGGGTTGTGCGTGTCCATCAGGTGGCTGGCAGTGGGGACAAGCAGCAGTTTGTCCTACCTGTTTTTGTCTACGTCATGACAAAGTTCAGGAAGGTCCCTGGCTCGGCGCCACAGATCCTGGAGATCTGTACCGAGGAGCAGGACAAGCCGATGCGGGTGGAGAGTGTGGAGCGGCTGGTGGCGGCAGTGAAGGACAGGCAGCATTACGCCATGCTCTGCAGCCAGCTGAGCAAAACACCTTGCGGCGAGCAGGTTTCCCTGGATCTGTGTGACAAAGAGTGTGGGAGGCCTCGCTACACGCTGCATGTGATCGACAGCCCCTCAGTGAAACGTTCCCGGGACAATCGCTTTGCCATCTTCATCAGTGAGTACAGCTCCTGGCTGGAATGAGATGGTGCTCTGGGCAGGAGCTGCCAGCAGTCCTGGACCTGCTGAAATCAGGGCTGGAGAGGGAAATAACCTGCCTGTGTGGAGTCTGGTTGATGTTTTAGTCCTGGCTTTGTGGTGGGAGATGTATTTGCCTGGTTGTCCAAGCAGAGATCTGGCAGAGAGCTTGCTGGCTGAGTGGATGCCTGTCTGGCAGCAGAGGGATGCTGCCTGCCCTCCAGGATGGTGCTTCCTGCTTTGATGCTGGTGACAGCAATCATACCACGTCTCTGCATAAAGCCAGAGCACAGCGGATGCAGCCGGCAAGGCATCATGCCCGCTCTGTGCGGGTGTCCTGACTTGCCAGGGCCGGGCTGCTTGGGGCTGCGCTTCGCTTTTGCACTTGACCCTAGCGGACACGCATGGGGCTCTGCCAGCAGCACTGTTCCCTCCCTGCACGCCTGCAAAGCTGGGGCTTAGCGCAGCCTGGAGGTGGGTTGTGAGGCTGTTGGATGCTCCCTTCTTATGAGATGTAGCTTTTCCAGCCCCCTGCATGAGCCTGCCCAAAACAGGGAAGGTCCCAGCTCTTGATGGTTGCAGAGCTTGGCTCTAGGCATGCAGTGGTACCTTCTCATGATGTTTTGCCATTCCCTGCAGCTCCTGTCTTGGAGGCAGGGGTGGTCGCTCGGGGACTGGGACTGGCCCAGGCTGATGGCAGCCCCTTCTGCAGTCCCGCAGGGCAGAGAAACCGAGTGGCTCTTTGGGACGGAAGAAGGGCGGAGGCAGCTGGCCGCCAGCGCGGGCTTTGGGCGCCTGGTCACTGTGGCCCTGCACAGGGAGCAGGACTACGAGGGCATGGCAGGCATCCAGGCAGAGCTGTCCGGGAAGGTGATGGAGCTGGCCCCGCCGGGCCTCCCTGCCCGGCAGCAGGTGAGCCCCACCGCCCGGCCCCCTTGCTCGATTTCTCCAAAACCTGGGCCCAGCTGGCTCTCCACCAGCAGTGAGTCCTTCTTCTCCGAGGGAGACCAAGATGCAACATGTGGGCTGGATGCCTTGTCAGGGAGGAGGCTGGCCTCAGCTTTAGCTCCTTTGGTTTTTCCCTCCAGCTAGCTGCCTTCACTTGGAGGCAGGATTTGAGGTGCCTCAGTGGCAGGATTCAATGTGTAGTCCTTTCCCTCCAAAACCCAGCATCCCAGGAAAACCAGTTATCCTGAAACCCTGAGAGCATCCATCCCCTTCTTAATCCTGGCTTTGACTTCTCCTGTCCCCAACACATGTGTACAGGGTGGAAACTGGTGTCCCATGCGCTGGTCCCCAGCTGCCTACAGCACATCCCACTGCTCCTGCGATGTGTCTGCTTTGTCCCAGCTCTTTAGCCATTGTCAGGACAGTGGGAATGCCAGGGTCTGTGTCCTGTAGCCTTTTCTTCCCTACACCAGTCCCCATGCTCCCTGCAGGTGCCCTTTCTTTCTGTGGGAGGGGACATCGGGGTGCGGACAGTGCGGCACTGTGACACTAGCCCCCTGAGCGGGGAGTATGTCGTGGAGGACGTGAAGGGGGATGGCACCTGCTACTTCCGACGCCTCATCTTCCTCCGCAACAGGAATGTGGTGCAGTCAGAGGCTCGGCTCCTGGCCCATACGCCTCTCCCAGGTATGTGGGGCAGCTGGGAAGGGGCAGGGGCCAAGGGTGGCTTTCTGGGGTGGCAGAGAGTGAGATTGATCTGGGAGGAAGATGGAAGTCCTGCTGGAACCTGCCTACCTTCTGCCAGGGCTGCTTTGGAAGTATTTTTGCACTCTGCTGCCTGCCCCATGGGTGGGGTAGGGGCTGGAGGTGGCTAGTCCTCAGAAAGCATCCTTGTCTGCTGCCTTGCCTTACCAGCTGATGCCTCCTGTTCCTCAGGCCAGAAGAAACGAAGGAAGGACAAGAAGAAACCCAGTGTTGCTGAGCCACCCACGGCCATTGACAAGAGCTACCTGTGCTGTGAGCACCACAAGGCCATGGTGGCAGGGCTCTGCCTGCTGGGGGGCCCCAACCCCCTCCCAGGTAACGAAGCTGGTGGTGGGAGGCTGTGCCCCAGGCAGGTATGGGGCAGGTGTGTGGGTGTCCCCATGCCCCAGCTCTTTGGAGAAGGGCTTTCCTGTCCGGGGCATCCCATGTGGCCTTCCCAAAGCGATTTGGGCAGGGAGGTGGGATGGGTGGTATGAGCGTGGCCATCCCAGCGACTGACCTGGGCACTCTCCATTGGCAGGAACCCCACTGGTGGTGCTGGTGGTGGGGCTTGGCGGGGGCAGCCTGCCCCTCTTCATCCACGACTACTTCTCGCAGGCCCACGTGGCCGTGGTGGAGATCGACCCCTCCATGCTGGAGGTGGCCACGCGCTGGTTTGGCTTCTCCCAGGGTGACCGGATGCAAGTGCACGTCTCCGATGGTCTGGACTATGTGGCCAAGCTGGCGACTGAAGGTACTGTCTTGCAGAGCATCCCAGGTGCCCTGTTGAGCCTGGTGGGTGATGTGCTGGGGTGTGGCATCCTGGACTGCTTTCACCCTGTGCTTCCAATCCCTGCCCATCTCCTGCCATGCGTCACGAGCTCCAGCCTCACCAGGTCTCTGCAGTTGACAGGCTTGTCCTTGCCAATGTGTGCAGGGGACATAGATTTTCTGCCTCCCCCGGTGCCAAGGGCTGCTGCTGTGGGTTTCATTTGGAAAGCAAAGCCCTGGGAGAGAAAGTAGTGGCCGTAACATGGCAGAGGGGGTGTCTTGACCACCCCATTTATTGCCTCCCCACTGTGTTCATCTCTGTCCCACGAGATAATGAGTCTCTGCGCTCCTTCCCGCAGCCCCAGCGCAGTACGACACCATCATGTTTGACGTGGACAGCAAAGACCTCACAGTGGGGATGAGCTGCCCGCCCCCAGCCTTCGTGGAAAAGCCCTTTCTGCAGAAAGTTAAAACCATTCTCAAGCCGGAAGGTAGGAGGGGAAATCCAGTGGTGTCCCTGTGACCAGGCTGGCTGGTCCTGTGCAGGGTTTGAGTAACGGGGCCACTGTTAATCAACCTGGAGAACAGCGGCCGTGGCCAGGATTGCTGCGTGGCATCTGCTGCTCCTGGCTGGTCCTGGATACGGGTGTTTCAGTGGGTGTTGTGACAGCAGGGAGCAGGGTGTAGCGGGTTGCCCACAATGCTGCTGTCTTGGGCCTGCTGGGACATCCCCAGGGGTGCAAAGAAAGGTTGCGGGAAGGCAGAGGGTGTAGGCGGTATCTGGGAACAGATCGTGTGGCAGCCTACAACCCCTGTGGTGGCAGGGACATGGAGCTGGGCCAAGGGGACTCAGGGGATGCTGGTACTCCTTGTGCTGCTACAGAGGAGCTGTTTGCACCAGGGTGGCACCAATTCAGCTGTATTCCCACAGGGAGGCAGGGAGCAGGACAGTGTGTGTGGGCTGGTCTAAACTCCCACCTTTCTCGCCCTGCTGCAGGAGTCTTCGTGCTCAACTTGGTGTGCCGTGATGTCCAGCTGAAGGAGTCTGTCCTTGCCACCCTCAGGGAGGTCTTCCCACTGCTTTACACACGCCGCATTGAAGGGGAGGTCAACGAGATCCTGTTCTGCCAGCCCAGCCCCAAGGTCCGGTGGGACCCCACAGAGCTGGGGGCACGTGCCCGGGTGCTGGAGGGGGACCTGCGTCAGCCTGGGCGCCCTTGGGACAGCTCATACGCTCTGGCAGACATGCTGCAGGCTGTCAAGATCCTCTGAGAGGGGCCTCGATGCTGCTTGAATCAGAGAAGTGCCCCTGCATGGGTGCTGTAGCCCCGCCATGGAGGGGTGCCTGTGGCTGGGATTGCCACCCCTAGGGAGCTGATGGTGGCCTGAGTCTGCCTGAAGGACCAAACTGGTACAGAGAGGTGCTCCCTGTAGCACGGCTCCCCAGGAAGGGATCTGGGACTGTGGGAGGTGCTGCAGCCCAGGGGGCAGCGTTGAGGCAGTGAGGGCAGAAGGTGTTGTGCGTCTGGCTGGATTGTGGGTTTGGGTCTGTCCCCCTTGCTTCCCCATTGTGGAAAAAACATCCCTCTGACTGTCCCCTTCCCTTCCACAACAGCTCCTTCCCTCTGATGCTGCCTCTCCCCACATCTCCAACATCCCTGGTCACTGGTGTCTGTGCAGAGCCCTAGGCCTGCCCCAGGTCTGGTTCTGAATGTGTATGGGTGGGCTGAGAGCTGTGAAAATAAAGTTCTCAGGGCTGCTCTGAGGCCCATGGTGCTTTGCCAGGCTTATTTCTGGAGTTCACAGTGCCCCGGGAAAAGGTACAGTCTCCTCTGCTCCTCAAGGGCATGTCATAGGGGCAGGCCCCACTGCCCCACTCCCTACTCTCCTTCCCCAAACTGGACTCCACCATGTGCCTTCTCTGTGTTTCTTCAGCCATCACCACTGTAAACTGGGACCTCTAACCCCTGGGCCCCCCAACCCTTCTCCCCCATGCCCCTCGGGCCAGCAGGGACTCAGACCTGGGCTTTGGCCACTGGGCACAGCAACCCACTCACCCAGCTGGGGCAGGTCAGCTTTCCTGCAGGATGAAAAAGCAGCAAGGAAACACCCATTGGGGCGTTCCCATGGCACCCCATTCCTGCACAGGTGGCTCTTCTTTTCTCTCCTGAGGGCTTAAAAGCCTGGTTCCTCCCTGCAAGGTTTAGCTGAAAAGCTGACCCATGGGTCCTGGCTGGTTACAGAGCAGCTGACCAGAAATCATTTTTTGGGGGATTCTCTTTGTCCCCTGCAGCTGCTGGTACCAAAATGAATCTAAGACATTGCACAAAAGTGATCAGCTTGCAGATATCAAGGTAGCAACCTGCTCGGGCACCACAATGCTTTGCCGCTGACTCTGCATTCTCACCCTTTGCTTCCTTCTGCTGCTGGTCCCCTGAGCAAGGAGACCTTTCTGGCAGCTGCCTCCTTAAAGCAAACCCTTCCCAACCGCCTTTCCGCAGTCCAGGGTGGTAACAACACCAGAAGCAGCTCCGGGAGGGATCTGATCCAGCCATTGGCTTGGAGGCAACAGCAGCCACATCTCAGCATCACTGCCAAAACCATCTCACCAGCCTGCACGTCCTGTCCCACCAGGGTGTTGGTGGGCTGCTGCTCATCATCCTGTCCTTCCTCAGTGGGACCCAGCTCTCCTCCACCTCTGGGAAATCCAGCTTTGTTTTAGAAAGCCAAGTGAGAGGGCATGTGAACCTGAGGGTTTGTAGTTCCCCAGTCTTACAGGGGCCATGGAAAGCACACCCCAAGGGCTCTCAGCTCCTGAACCGGTGCGGACTGCGGCCACTGCCCTGATGCAGGAGATAGGGGGCTGTTTGTGCCCAGGAGGCACTATAGCAGCTGTACCGACAGAAAGCACGTTCCTTTTGATCAGCGTCTGTCACTGTATTTTAATTTTAATTTGACAGCAGGCTCTGCTGTGGAAACTGCTCTGTTCAGATCCCTTCTCTGATGCTCCCTGCCTTATTCCCCTTCACACAGAGGGACAAATCGGTGCCCTACTTTCTCCCTGGGCTGGCCCGCTTCTACGCAGAGGGAGCAGATGCTTTTTTTAAGTAAGTGCGTTTGATGGTTCCCAGGCGCTGAAGAGTGGGGCTGGCCTGCGCCCTGCCTCAGATAAAGGATGCCAGTGTGGGTGCGTGCCCTCAATACATTGCTCACCACCCGGTCCCTCCTCTGCGCTGTGGCGTGTTTGGGTCAGCACATGGTCACTGGTCAATGGGAGAGACAAGGCTGGAGCTCAAGCTGGGTGAAGTCTGCCCGCCCCCATGCAGTTATATTCTAAAGCTCCTCTGTGATGAGCACTCTTTTGAAAGACATCTATTATCTACCCAGCTTAGCAATGGCAAATTTCTCGACTGGATCAGCAGTGCTGTGTTTAGTCTATTTTTAACTTTAGTTTTCAATTCTCAACATAATTCCAATGACATAGGTTTGTGTGTGTGTGCCCTCTATTTTACCGAAACCATCTCCTTTCTTCCCCAGGAGCTCATACAAAGGCTGCGTTCATCCCTCCCTTGTCCAGTTCTGCCTTTCTGTTGTGCTTCCTAATCACTGCGCAACGCCACATCCTGGTGGAAAAACAAAAGCCATCTATGAGAAACAACGTAAGGATGAAATCTCAGTTCATTGCAGCTGTCCTTGCAGCTACTGACAGCCCTACAAGTTTGGTCTGGAAATACATTTCAGCTGGAAAACTGGCAAATTAATGAGTGCTGCAAATACCTGAAATCCTCCTCTGCAGGTAAATTGCTCTAAGGCTGGAAAAATTGATGTGTAGTAAATATTTCTCTCCTGGCAGCCAAACATGCAGCTAACGTATACATTTGGCAACTGGGTTTCTGTTGAGTGTTTTGGCAATATACTCATGTTTACATCCCTTACTCCTCACTTCCTTCCTTTTCAGCGTAGGCATGCTGCAAGCAGCGGGATGGAAACAAGCACTGCTGTCACTTAGCAACCTCCCTTGGCTTTGAGATGTCTTTATTCCTTTCTGGATTTCCCAGCACAAAAAGAGACAACCAGATAACTCATCGCGCAGCTCAGGCGTGAGGCTGTAGCCAGCCAGGGATGCGTCACTCTAGTCCAGCCTGAATCCCTCTTGGAGCATCATATCTGTGCCTGGCTGCTGCTCCAGCGAGTGAGGCAGTGGGGAGATGATGGGTCAGCCCTGGGTTTCGTGATCCAGAGCAGCAGGGATGCTTTGGCCCAGAGTAACGCTGTGGCCAGGCAGCCAGCAGGATGGTGAAGGTATGAGGCAGGCAGCAGTGGGGTGCCACACATACACCCCATATGGAATAACGTCCTTAGGTGTCACAGCCCAGATCCCTGCTCTGCAGAAGGAATGGAAGTGGCTGGGCTCTTGGGAAGAGGGTTCAGGTGCATGGGGGGCATACTGTCACCAGCTGAAAGTACATCAAGCAGCTGGGAGAGATTTTAAAGTAATAGAAGCTGCAGGAACTGAGTGCTGAGGCTGCTTCCCTCCAGCTGGGAGGAGCTCTGGTGGAGCTCTGGGATCCTCTGGCCTCGCTGGCTGGGGATGCTGCTGTTTCCCTGGGTATGGCAGGGTCACAGCACAGCAAGGGCTGCAGCAGCCATGTCCCAGAGGGTGGAAGCACCTGGGAATTGTTTTGTCGATGAATTCTTTTCTTGGGGAAGCACTTGGCTTGCCTGGGTTTATGACCAATGAAGCACGCAGGCTGCCAGGCTGCAGCGAGGGAGTACGGCTCTTTCCTAAGGGTGCTCAGGGCTGCAGGGAAACATCTCTGTGGGCTGCAGTGCAGAACGGTGTCCTCTTTCTGCCCTGCAACTGGATGCACCTGACTAAAGGATCCATCCGGAGATCACAGGGCAGCAGAGAGATCACAGGGCAGGGGTGTCACTCTCCTGCAGCCTGTGAGTCAGCAGTGCCACAGGCTGCAGGGAAGAGGCAGAAAGCGCCGCCTCTTTCTAGGGGGAAACGCTGCAGCTACTACTTGTAATCACAGCTCCGCAGCCTCTCTGGCTTTCTTTCACTAGCTTTAATTCTGTCTTTTGCAGCTTCAAGGTCTGAGCTCTCTTGCTGGCAGATACGCAGGCAAAATTCTGACCTGCAGGTTCACGCCAGCACTGCAGAGTCAGGTGCTGCTGAGAACCTGGGAGCTACCCTGTGCACGGGGCTCGCTGCCCACACCTCCTCCTGCTTTGTGCCCATCAGCCGCCTGAAAAGCTCTGCAAGACACTGGGTTTGTATCTGAATCAAGAAGGAGGCGAGGAAGGTCCCTGGAGAGAAGGAGATCATGCGTGAAGGAGCCTGCCTCTTTTAAATGTTTCCTTGGGGGAAAGGATGCAGCCTCATCTGTGCTCTGCTCCCCCCTCAGGGTCCTGCCTGCTCTCCTGGCAGGGGAGCATGCCTGGCTCTTCACTGCAGGCATCTGCAAATCTCCCTTGTAGTTTATATATAACCCATTTTTCATGAAGGGAATTGTACCGGCATGTGTTTATAAAGCAGCCTGGGGACCTGATCCAAATGTCCTCAGTTTTAACGTCACGTTGCCTGGTTAGGAAGAAGTGTCTCTGCGTAAGTTTGTGGGCTGAAATGCTACAGCTGTGCCCTAAAACCAGACTTATTTTTTGCGTTACATTTTTCTGGAAGTCAGGGCAGGACAAACTTGCTATCCATAGGCTCGATCTGAAATGCACTGGAGGCTTGGCAGGGCTGGGGGCCCCAGGCAGGTTGTGCTGGAGCCAGTGACATCTGGAAGCGAGCAGACTGCACTGACAGAGGCAGCGGGGCCAGCAGGGCTGGCGTGCCACCCTGGGGAGCAGGGCACCCTTCCTGCCGTGCCAGGGAGAGGTGGTCAGCAAAGGTCTTCTCTCTCCGCTGAGCCTGTCACATGGCAAAAGCAAATGATAAATATCTTGGGGCACAACTGAGTGGAGGGTAAAAATAGAGCATGTTTAGCTGGCTAACTGGTGAGCAATGCAGCTCTGTGCTCCTGCTGTGCTCTTGGGGATCGCACCTGGTGCTCTCCAGGAAAACAGTTTCTTGCACTGCCCCCTGATGCTGGTTTGGGTCCCTTTTTTTTCAGGGTTATTCATTACAAGAAGCTTTAAAATGGTTTCTGCTAGTTCTGCCCCCCTGTTTCCTTTAGCTTAGCCACTCTGAATCTTGACAAATTCAGAAAGCCAAGCTGGGCTCCGCATGAAGGTTTAGAACAAGCTGCCTGGAGAAGTCACCTAGAAAAAGCAGGGATCAGAAGTTAAGCTTGGGTGCCTGTCATCTCCTCTTCACTGCTTTCTTGGAGCTGTCGGAAAAACAAGCATCCTTGTGATACCATGGGCATGCATAATGAAAGCGTTCCTGCTTTTTCTGGGAGGTGGGAATTCTATACTGGGCTGCTTGTGGCTTTTTTGGGGGGGAAAGCAGATTTTTGAAAGTGATGGAGTAGCAGGGTGAGTGTGGTTGCTTAGCAGTTTTAACGCGGCTTCAACAGGAAAAAAAGGTTGGTTCAGAAACTTTCCAGATTTGAGGGGAAAAACTCAAACTTTTCCTTATCATAGTGGTGGGGTTTTTTTGTTGTTGTTGTTTTTTTTTAATCCTAGAAGCAAACAAAGATGTGATTTAAAGACCTAATGGAAAGGACAGTTCCCTAGATTGTCAATTTGAAGGTGTGCATAACATTGCTCCCAAGGCATCCTGCCTTTTTTAATCTCGGTTTGTCTCTTCTAGAGATGCAAACCTACCACCAGGCTGCCCTCCTACTGATCTTAATTATTTGGCAGGTGCAGCACAAAGTCCTCCGACACTCAGGTGGAGCAGATTTGGCCAGAATGCAATACTGTTCTTCCTGTTCTTCCTCTGTAGAAACCTATGAACTGGAGGAAGGCCAGGCAGCTACTCTAGTGCCTCCTGGCATAGCCTGCTCGCTCAGGAGTGGGGGGAAAAGAAAAAATCATGCTGCTAATTGGTATAATTATGTCAATAACCCCCAGGCCACAACTAGATAGAAATAATTGCAAGGCTTTTCCCGGAGGCGGTGATGCCAGGGAGGTGATCTAACTGCAGTGGAAAAGCCACTGCTAAAGAAGCCGTCTCTGCATTATGCCAATTAAAAACTTTTTAGCCAGAGCGAAAGCAAACTGTTCATTTGTTTCCAGGGTTAGAAATCAGCCTGTTGTAGAGTGTAATTTTTTACAGTTATTGAGAGCTCTGGCCAAGAAGTTTTGATAATCCTCCAGATTGTTAGTATCTGTCAGCCTGCGGGATGTTTGCAGTTCCCTTTTGTTTTGCTATTCATGCTGAGCGAGGCCGGTGTCTGGTTTAATACAGAGGATAACTTTTATTGCTGCAGGACTCCAAAGCCTCTGTTTTGGCTATTTTTGTGTTGTGACCGCAGCCAATAATCAGATAAATCTCATCTCTGTTGTTTGCCCGTGCTTTTAGCTCAGCCTCAGCATGCATTTTTCATGGAACCCTCTGCAATGACATGGCTTGGACGTTGTTACCACTTCCCAGCTTGTTCCTGAACCACCCACCTGTTACCAGCCCTGCCAGACATGGCTTCTCGGCCCTGTCCTGACACGGTTCCGAGGAATGCGTGTCTGACCCTGGCAGCGCTCCTGCCCGCAGCTGAGCATCAGCGATGTTTGCCAGGGCCCCTTCCGTGCCATGGGAATGGATCATGGTTCCCACTGCTCCTGTTCCCATCGCAGACAGGAGGCAGGAGGAATTTGGCCAAGGGGACTGCTCTGAAATACCCTGCTCGGCAGATTGGGAAGTGCTGAAGTCAGCTGCCTGCCAGGTCCCGTGCTGGCAAGTGGGATCCAGTGCTCCCGGTTTGGCCCTGTTCCCAATTTGGTGCCAAAGTTGTGGAGGTACGGTGTACCTCCGGGATGCCTTGGCTCTGGGTGTTGCAGGACAACGCGGCTGGGCATGGCTTAGCGCTGGGGGCTTGCGCGGAACACCATGGCCCTTTCCGGCAGTGGGACGGGGTGGCCAGCTGGGGTCAGGCCTGCGGGGAGAGAGGGCCAGCACGGCCATCCCGCAGGTCACTGCCTGGAGCTGGGTTGAACCGTGGTCCTCGCACCCAAGCGCCCCTGCACCAATGCCGGCTTGTCCGCGTGCGGGGACGAGCCCACCCTGCCACTGGAGTGGAGGCTCCAGGATGCCAGGAGAACCCCACGGATGCTCCCTGCTGGCCCATGCCGGTGACCGGCAGGAGGCTCTGCCAGAGCCGGGCGGCGGAGGGGCCTCTGCCACCGCAGGGAGGGCAGAGGGGACCACGCCACCACCACCGCTACGGGCTCCCGGGGATCAGCCGAGCCCGCAGGGGAGCCCGCACCGGGCGGGGGCGTGGCCTTCCCGCGGAGACCCCGCCCCCGGGCTCGGGGGTGGGACGCATGCGCAGTGCGCCGGTGTTACCTGTCAGCAGCAGCAGCGGCGGCGGCGGCGGGGAGGGGACGGGACGGGACGGCGGGAAACGGCGCGGCGGGGCGGGATGGAGGGGCTCATCCCGCTCGTCAACCGGCTGCAGGACGCCTTCGCGGCGCTGGGCCAGAGCTGCCTGCTCGACCTGCCGCAGATCGCCGTGGTGGGCGGGCAGAGCGCCGGCAAGAGCTCCGTGCTGGAGAACTGCGTCTCCAGGTGAGGCGGCGGGCGCGACATCCCCCCTTCGTCCCCTCAGGAGAGCCTCCCCCCACCCCGGACTGCGCGCGCCATTCCCAACGGTTGTTCCCCCCCCGCCACCTCGTCCAACGGTCGCCGCGCGCGCCCCCTCATCCCGCAGCGCCGCGCCTCCGCGGCGGCGATGTACGAGGCCGGGGGTGTGTGGGGGTGTTTGGGTTCCCCGGCTCCGCGCCGACCGGGAAAGGGAAGGGGGGGGCTCGGTGCGTGCCGCGGGGGCGGCGAGGCGGGGNCCCTGGCACGGCGGCGGCGGCGTCGTCCTTGGTTTGCGTGCTGCGGGGAAGCCGCCGCAACTCCGCTGGCACCGCGTTCGTGTGCCCGGGATGCGTGTGTGTGTGTGTGTCGGGGTGGGGGGGTTAACTGCATTCTGGGAGGGGGAGGAAAAATAAAGGTGTTTAAAGCCCCAGATCCCAGTCGCGGCGGGGGCTCTGGGTCTCGTTGGTTAGTGGTTCTCCCACCATGACTTACAGTGCGCGCAGGGGCGTTTAGCATCTTTTCTAAGCGTTACTGGAGGAAGAAAGGGGAGGAAGCCTCATGATTCAGGTGGTCCTTTTGACGGACGGACTGCGTGTCTGAAGATCTCTCGAGGGGAACGTGGACTTCACGTGCTGTTTCATAAAGTTTTTGCCACAGATGGCGTGCGGGCTGCTGGAGGGAGGTGGTGTTTTTCAGAGCGGAGCTGCACTCGTTAGTCCGCATGTAGGATCAGAAGTGCAGTTCTGTGTCAGTGACTGGGGATCTTTCATGCACAGAGATCTTCAGTAAAGGTAGTATTAAATGCGGCGTCTCCCTACAGCCTTACCACGTGTCGAACTGCAATACCTCTTGGCATACAGTATAAAAATACTATATAGTTGTTCTTTATCTCCACTTCAGTATTGACTCTTACTGCGTTAAATGTCAGTTCTTCCTACCTAACTACTGATGTTGACAGTACTGCCAGCGTCTCAAGTTTAGACAGCATTAGTGAGGTCCTCAGAAATCACCGCTGGCCATCAAATTATTACAGTTTTATTTAAACCAATCTTTAAAAAGTATTTTTGTAACCTTTGGACTTTTTGAGCTGTGTGTCTGTGAAGCTGTGCAAAGCACATGTGCTGAGGAGGAAAGGCATCTTCATCTTTCGTGTCAATAAGGATATTTTGGTCTCTGTGTCAAAGCTATGCCTGGGGTGGCACCCACCTGGGATCGGGGCTGAGTGTGGTGGGCTGATGCCTTTGTCTGGATCCAGCTGCTCTGATGGAAGAGGATACTGCTCCCAGATGCTCGTTACTGCTTCCCTGCTAGAGGGATCTGCTCCATCTGATCCGGAGGTGGAGCTGTTCCGTTGAGTGCAGCACACTCCCGCCCCTGCTGCCTGGATGTGCCTGGCTGGAGCGAAAGGTGAAAATGAGCAGTTAGTTAGTGCTAATCAGGCCCATTTGGACAAGAGGCTGGAACCAGCTGTACAAGTGAGATGTAGACATTTGTAGTGAGAATTATAAAGAGAAGCTAAGAGCACTGACTTTTTTCACCCTTGTAGTTACTCACCACGCAGCCTGTGGACACTGCAAAGAGACTCTCTTCAGAGAAGAGCTTACAGACTACTATGAAGCATCAGGGTGTCTCTGTCACACGGGATCTGGAATTTGGATTCTTTCAACCCTGTGTCAGAGTTCCACATCGTCGTTTTATGCAGTAACTTCTTGGGATATAGATTCAGCTGCTCTATAGTACCTCCCTGCTTGCAAGCTTGGAGCCTATTGCAAATGTGACATTAAAATGCATTGCTTCAAACCTATTCCATGAAACTAAAGCAGCTATGTTTTACTCGTGCCTCTCCTCCAGACTGAGTGAGTATGCGTGGTCAGCAGATGTGTACTTCCTAAGTTGTGAAAACTTGATTGTGAACCCTCAGAAGCAGATTAATAAATATATAGGGGTTGGGAAGACGGTTTTGCTTGTCAGATCGACAGGGAAAATGGTCTATGGCTCTTTTCAGTAAGCTATAGAACATTCCTGCTTTTACGAGATAACGAAGCTACTCTCTGCAAACAAGAAGTTTATTACATCTGCATCTGTCTTAATATGGCTTATAGAGGTAGTGCATCTCGTTGCAGATACACGTTGCAACGTTTTCTTAGGGGTACATTGCATGATGTATGTGATTAATCACAGGGCAAACATTGACTAATAATAACACAGCTTTGAAATTCACATCAAAATAAAGTAGTCCCAGCATTGCTCTGAAGTTCGAGTGTTAATTCTCATGGGGTTTTTTGTTTGTGGGGGTTTTTCTGGTTTTTTTTGCCGGAGTTTGTTGTTGTTGTCTTTGTTTTGGGTTTGTTTTTTTTTTTTTTACCACGTTAATCATTGTCATTAGTAGATTTTGAAATCTTAGCCTTCAGAGAGACATTCAAGATCTCCTCTCTTGAGGAATGGCTGTAATTGATAAGAGGAAAGCATCCTGTCCTCCGTGTGGAGGGCAGGGTCTTGCTACAAATGTGCTGTTGGTTGATAACCTGAGTATTTGTTAGTGGAGCTGTAGGGAGATTAATAAGGTTGTTCTTAACTCTAGAATTGGATCGTTATTCCCTGCTGCCTGTAACCACTAGACTATTGTGCCTGTTTCAGTCCTTCACAGGGTCTTTGGTTGTGCAAGGATGACTTTTTTCTCCCTCCCCCTTCCTTCGACAGAGCCTGTTTTCTAGCTTGCAGGTGGTATCAGAGTTGGAGCTTTTTTATGGAGCGTAACCGTCCAGAAAACATGTTGGGCTATACTGCATCACCCACCATCTAGTTTATGCACTGCCATAATTTTTCAGAAGGGTTGTGAGGGATCTGACTCTGGCATAGTTCTGCGGGCTGACAGATGGTTATGGAAGTGGGATCCAAGTCCTGTTATTTCTAAAGCTGCTGAGTGACATGCATCCATCGCTGTCCCCATGGTAGCACCAAGCCTTGTTTAAGTGCACACAGCATCCTTAATTACTAACAACAGTCAATGAATGTGTTGGGATTAGTTTGCATGTTTGGTCTGCAGCGGCACTAGTGTTGCATGAGGATGAATTCTGCATGTTTGCGCGCTCTAGGAATTGTGTGACAGCCAGAATTACTTCTGTGTTGCTGTAGGTTAGCTTGGAACAAGGCTGGAGTGGGGCAGCGTCAAATCTCCCAGTGTAGCATCCGCTAAGGTATTTGGAGAGTTTGCTCTTCATTTATTGCTCCTCTGTGTATAAGGAGACTGCTTCTTTTGGAAGTCAACAACTGCGTTTGAAGGGTTTCCTCTCAGGATTCTGGTTATATTTAGATGGACACAGAGATTCCAGAGAGCACCTGAGGAAAACAGTCATTTCCATTTATGGATTAGACCTTCATGTGTTCCTAACTGGAGCTCGTGGCACTCATTTGAGGAAATGGTATTGTCCGAAGAGCAAAATGTTCTTCTTACCTGCTTCTCTTTGTAGCAGAAGTAAACATGTTCTTAAAATACTGAGCCAGTGTGTGAAGCAAAGGCTCTAGTGCAATCTTCTGGTAGAAGTTGGTGGGAGAGAGGTTGAAAAGCACAAAAGGGAGTCAAACATTGAATACCAACAGAATGCCAGTGGGAGATAGGCACTTTGTCTGGTCATACTCCTTTGTTACACATGACTACAGGACCATGACCTTATATATTTGTGCTTTTTAAACAGCTTGTTTTTGATAATAATAGGGTTACTTAGAAGAAAACTTAATGGCAGGAAGCAATCCATGGAAACTGTATTTGGAGGGAAAGCGTTTTCTATTCTTTCATATATCCAAATGGGCTTTTAAGATAACTAAAGGCACAAGCTCCCTGGTCAGGGCCTCCTCCAGATTTGAATCAGAACGTTATTTTATTCTTAAAAATAGTGAGAAATTAATAATTAGATTTCAAAGCTGAAAGCTCTTTACTGCCTTCCCTGCTTAATATAATATGAACTGCATGTGGCTAAATAATTGTTTTATAAAAGATGTGAACTCTTGATTGTAAGTCTGTCAGTTGTAATCAAACAAGCACTTTCATTTTAAGAGCCTGAGGTCTCGTTTTGTAATACAGCATTACAGCTTTTTGATCTGAGACGCTTTTGATAATCTTATGGCTACTGCATGTTGTATAGCTATTTATTATGACATATGTACTATTTTTAATTTTTTTTTTTCAAATTATGATTCCTTGTGCACTCAGCTCATTCTTCCTTGAGATGGAGGTTGTGAAAAGGCTGCATTGAGTCATTAGGGGAAGAGAAAGGACTTTAAATCTGACTGTTGAAGCAGAGCATTTTTGCAGAGAAAGTAGACATGTGCTTAGATTGCATGCTTCCTGGGGGAGATATTAAAATTGGTGAAGTATTTTATTGTTTTAGTTAATAGTCATTGATGGAAAAACTTTTTTACAGAAAATTCTCCTCTTTTGTAAAAAAGGCATGAAAAAGCCAATCAGCTGGTGATACAAACTGAAATGTGGTGTGGTGTATTTTTTTTTAATCTTACGGATCTTCTGGAAATGAGAATCAGCCACTCCTTTTCCTGACTAATTAAGCCATTGTACAGCTGTATTGAGTGTATTAGTCTAGTTATCAAAATACTCTGGTGCGCTGAAAGCAAGAATTGTTTCTGGCTATTTCATTAAATAGAAACAGCAGCAAATGAGAGAGTGGCTCATTTAGGCTCAAACAGTGGCTCAAATGGATTTCTTCCGCAAATAGGTTTTTACATTTAGAGGTTGAAGAACAAACTTGGCCATTTAGATGGGATACAGGTGGCCTAATTTTGTCCTTAAATGTAATTGTTCTGATGTGGATTTTAAGTTCATTTTTATATCAAGTCTTGAGAATTGATACATGAAATGTAAAGCAATTGTGCAGTTAAAAACAGACATGCAAACAAATATGCTGACTTTTTTTTTTTTTTCCTTCCCTCACATGTGAAGTAGAAGTTTTCCTCTGGAACTGTTTTGAGGATGCATGTCTCTTATTTCTGGCATTTAATTTTTATCAATTAAATTATTTCTTCTATTTTAAGAAAAGCTGTACTCTATAATGGGGCACAGTATAGGGAGCCCCGACCTATATTCTGGCATTGAAGTTCTGTGTATCAAGCAAGCAGTTTACAGAGATGCTAAATCAATAATACTTAACACTTTGTAAGGTGTATCTGTGAGAATATATATACATGTGGTCTTTGGCATACTATATACAATTAGGGTATTGTATGGTTTAGTGAACACAAGCTTAGTATTTGAAGTCAGAGACGTAGATTTCAGAAAAACCTCAAAACCCGGCAAAAAGCAGCCCTCAAAAAAACCCTGTCTGGTCTTGAATGCTTTCTGAGAAATCAGTGTGATCATTTTTAAAGGTGAATAATCACCTAATGAGAGGTTTGTGTGTTCTTTTTTCCCCTTTTCCCGTTTCTTTTTTCCCCTTTTCCCGTTTCTTTTTTTTCCCCTTTTCCCGTTTCTTTTTTTTTCCCTTTTCCCGTTTCTTTTTTTTTCCCTTTTCCCGTTTCTTTTTTTTTCCCTTTTCCCGTTTCCACTTTCTTTTTTTCCCTTTGCCCTCTTTTTTCCCCTTTCGCCTCCCTTTATCTTTCCCTCTCCTCTCCCCCTTTTTTCCTTTTCCCCCTTTTTTCCTTTTCCCCCTGGTATCCACTTAACTTTATCTAAACTCATGATTCTTAATACAGAGACACTTCTGAAAATTCAGCAGATTGTCTGACTCTGCAAGAGTTTGTACAATGTTATAAATCCCAATATTCACTGCCTTCAGGAAGAAGCCCACCCTTGGGATTTGGTAGTGTTGAAATCAACAAATAACAAGCACCTCTGTTGTCTTGCTGTCTATTCACAGACATTGCTTCTACTAATAATTTCAAGCTTTTGATGTTGCTGTGGATTGCAGCTGAGAAGTAGGGACACTGTTCTCTGCCACTGCTTTACTGTATAACCTCAAACTGTTTTTCAAACATTGCCTGTATCCACATATATATGCCTCAGGTCTTGACTCTGTCTTAACTGTATGTAGGATTTAGATGTTTATTCCTTTATTTTTAAGTTGCTTCTATTTCTAAAGGAAGAGGTTAGCATATAAGCTTAAAATCAGTGTGGGATAACTGTGACTATAGTCTAAACCTTGCTGTTACACATTTCTCTGCTTTGTGTGATAGCTGCTTTAGCTACCTATATGGCACCAAAACAGTACAGGATTCTGCTTTGAACAGCTGAGAGACAGCAGCGTTTCTTCGTCTCAGAAAGGGACCTTTGCTCGTGTGTGTTTGTGACTCTAACAGCTTAGTTGTAGAGAGAGATCGTGTTTGTGTTTTGCTATCCATCAGTTGATCAGTGAGCAAATTGATGATACTCTTTTAAGTATTCAAGGGTTTCTTAAGCGTCTGCCTAGATCGTGAGCACAGAGGGGCAGAATCCATTTTTGCTTTTTCTGGGTTTGTGTGTTTGGGGTTTTTTTTCTTTTTTTTTAACTGTACATTTCAAATCAAGGCCTTCTAGTAAATAGAAGCCTGTGAACTCCCCTTGTTTGCTGTGCTTGTGTGTAATGGGTTACCGGGAATCCTTTTAATGCTGTGTGTCTGCAGTGTAAAGCCTGTAGCGCAAATATGCTGAGAACAGGAAATGAGCATTATTTAACTGTGACCTTGCATCTTTTTCTTCAGCAAGTTGCATTGAGATGAACAAGGCAGCATTATTGAACTAAAGAGGAGCAAAATCCCATTTAACTGCATGCTGGGCTTTGATGTACTGCCAAGTACTGTTGTCTGTGATACCCTCTGGGATGCAAAGGAGACTGTAGCTGTAGATAAGAGAGGTTTTCAACCAAAGTACCTAGCGATAATGTCAGCTTTTATATTTTCTGTGTGAAAGTTACACTTTTAATTCAATACCTAGTGTAGTATTTCTGCATCCTAGTTTCCCTGCAAAATCACCAAAATGTCATTCTTCAAATATGCAGGAGATTTACTGTTCGCTGTAATACAGCTAGACTTCCACCCTCGCAGATGATAATGGCCATGTTGAAGGACAAGGACGCCATGGAGTGGGTCCAGAGGAGGACCACAAAGATGACCAGAGGATTACAGCACTTCTCCTCTGAAGACAGGCTGTGAGAGTTGGGGTTGTTCAGCCTGGAGAAGGATCCGGGGAGACCTCATAGCAGCCTTCCAGTACTTAAAGGGCACCTACAAGAAAGCTGGAGAGGGACTTTTTTGCAAGGGCATGTAGTGATAGGATGAGGGGTAATGGCTTCAAACTGGAAGAGGGTAGATTTAGATTAGATCTCAGGAAGAAATTTTTCACTATGATGGTAATAAGGCACTGGAACAGGTTGCCCAGGAAAGCTGTGGATGCCCCATCCCTGGAAGTGTTCCAGGCCAGGTTGGATGGGGCTTTGAGCAGCCAGGTCTAGTGGGAGGTGTCCTTGCCCACGGCAGCGGGGTTGGAACTGGGTGGTCTTTAAGGTCCCTTCCAACCTAAACGATTCTATGATATAATGAAAGCTAGATTAGCACTTGGTACTTTGTTTACTATGTACAGTGCAGATGCCTAAAAATGTACACACGTATTCAGTAGTGCTTAGCTATGGAGGATGCTCTAAAACTGTCTATAACTTGCCTGTGGAGAATAGGTAAGGCTCTGTGCAGCAAGCACGAGAACAACTGTAGACATCTCTAGTTCCTGCTGCACGACAGTAGATGAAACGGGCTACGTTCCAGATCAATTCAGCAGCCAAGCTGGAAGCTGCTGAAGAAGTTTTAGGATAATCCATCGGAGGCAGTGTTGTGCCTTCGTGTGCTCACCTGTTAGTTTGTTCAGGTGCTAAACAAATGTTGACAGAAGATCCCCAGTGTTGGTCAGATCTGGGAAATGGGCTGGAAAGCCTTAGGAGTCTGGGTTGAGACCTCCAGCACTATGACTTTGTTAGTGTTCTGTGATGTAGCAGCATAAAACACTGTTTTGGTCAGGCTTCTAGTATAAAATTTTCTTGTGATAATAATTCAGTTGCTGGTGGGAGGAGAGATGGTGGATCATGGCTGATATTAAATTTCAATATTTAGCTAAACAGGCTTTACATTGTCACAGACAATATATTAATTTGCACACACGACATGCTTAAAGCAGGATAAATGGGCAAGTAAAAAAGGATAAAATGGCTAGAAAAGTTGTTTGAGACAATTGGATCACTTGTTTTAGAAGCATCCCCCTTTCCCCCTTGCATCTGTATATGTCTTGGTAAATTCAGGCTATCTTAATACTGCAGTTTCCATTGTATATACATTCTGGAGGGAGTAGAAGAATTGAATCCAGTTACATTCCAGGCCTGCAAAATAATCTGAAATGGTTTATATTTTACCAAGAAAAGTAATCATACAGTTTGACACCTTGTCCACCACAAAAGAGATAAATATTTTCACAATGCTTCTAAAGGCTACGTTTTTTGGGCTTGACTGGGACGTAGCATAGCTGATTGTATAGTGTACAGTGGTATAGTATACAGTACTGTTTAAAAAGTCTGTATTGATTGATCTGAGTTCAGGACAGTGTGATTTGGGAGGAAGGGCAGGGACTTATTTTGTCTGAATTTTTGATGACACCACTGAAATTAGCAGTATCTAAAAGTTTTGTCATGACAGATTATCCAGAAGTAAATTATTTGATAAATGCAAGTAATTATATAATAGTTAGCTTCCTGTAGCTGATATGCCTGCAGTGTTGGGGAGACGTTTTCTTTCTGATCATTGCAATCGGATTATTTTTTTCTATTTATATCTGATTATATTATAGAGGAAAACTTTTTACTCAAATCTTTCCTAAAGAAAAATTATTAATAGTATTTGGCAGCTGTAAGTGACAAAAAACCCCCCCAACAACAAACAACCGAATTCTGCTTAGAGCACTGACAACAATTTAAAGTGAGTAAAGAATTGTTGTTGTTCATTTCTTGTATCGAGATACAAAATCTTGCTGCATTAGTATTCATCCTGAGAATGGATGGGCTTTTATGCACCAACATCCTATGCAAATTAGTTCTTTCCTGAGAGCGAACATATCTGATTTGGGAGAATACAGTTGTCCTGCAAAGTCTGCTTTATTCTTTTTGACACAAAAATACTGGGAATTGTTGGGGGGGGGGGGGGTTTGTGTGTTTTGTGGTGTCTTCTCCTCCCACTCCCCCATTTGGCATTGATGGAGAGCACCATTGAGCAGGAAATAGTAGAAGCTTTTGTAAAATCTTAAAAGAGAAAGAGGAAAAGGGGCATTTTCACAAATGGAATTAGGATGATGCAGCAAAGTTTTGGATGTCTGCCAGGGAGGACAGATGCATCATGCATGCAGTGGCTTGCTGACGAGACTGCACATTGGCAGCTTCCCGATCTGTTAATACAGCAAGCCTACAGCCCGAGCATAATCACTGCAAACACAGCACTGTTCGTCTTACCACTTTTGTATTTTTGCCTGACAAGTTTTGAGTCCTGTAAAGGTTGTTGAGACTTTAAAACTTTCATTTCTGTAAAACGTTTTTGGTTTTTTTTATACGAGGAAGTGCATTTTCTTTCTTTCCTTCAGTGAACAGACTTCCCTTTTTCTGTGCAGAAATGCAATGTGAAGTACGGTCACTGCTGTCAAAATAGGACATCAGATTTGGGGTAGTAGTAATGGTCTGTGCCTACTTGGGCTTCTGTTCAAATGTCCCCTACTTTGGAGAACCTGTTGACTCCAGTTGTGTTTAATGGAAGGCTTCACCACTGTGACTAGTGTAATTTTTGGCACTGATTTTCTCATAGCCCTATAATGTTTACTTTAGTGGGGGAGATGTAATAATTTCTGGCTGCTTGTTAAGCAAAAATGCTGCTGCTATTTAAAGAACACATCTTCCAGATAGGAGAGAATTATAATGACAGGGGTTTTTTAAGCCTATTCTGTCTCCAGTCTTCTTCATGAACAGGAAATCTCAAGTTTTGCTTTCTCGCTGTAGTGGTGCCTAAGCATTGTCACTGAACTTAGTTGTTATGGAGGTGCCCAGCTAGTGTCACGGAAATCGCTTACCATCCTATATGAAGTTCTTCAAGGGCTTTTCAAAAAAACCCTTATTTCTCACCTTTAGAGTCAATGCTCACCATATTCCCATGGTTAAGGTCTTTTTGGCTGGATTGTTTGTACCATTCCCCTCTGGGTTTTTGTGTAGTTAGTCTCAACTCCATAAAGGAGTGGTGGAAGGGAGACCCAAAGAGACATTTTAGGCTGTTAGCTTGTAGTGCTGTATAAGAGTTTCAAGATTATTATTATTATTGATTCAACTCGTGTGCTTACCTGAAAGCGAGGGATAGGATAATTGGTGTGTCCGTGCTTTGGCTGTTCAGTTCCAGTAGCCCAGCAATGGTGATGAAGAACACCACTGAGCTGGAAAATGGCTTCTCAAGGACATCAAGTTTGAAAGGAAGAGATAGTTAACAGCCCTAGGATGTCTGAGTACTCAATTTCTCACCCCCAAAGACACGTCCAAACTGCATGGGTGCAATGTGTAGTTACTACTCTTGGGTATTGCATCTGATTAAGCAAACTAATTAAAATGATCTCTCAGTTGATGGAAGATTTGCCTTTAAAGAATGGTTACTGCAAACTGAGACCAAACTTGATTAGAGAACTTGAACTAAGCACTAAAGTGTCACTATAAGGATGCCAGCATCTATGCGGTGTGGTTTACAAAAAAAACCTGGAAAGAATGGTATTGAGCTTTAGGAGCTAATATATCGGAGATCACTAAACATCCAGTGTCTCTTAATGCATTTAGCTTGCCTAATAGGCCTAATTAAGATAGGTATCATTGATTGTCAATAAAGAGGATTAATTATTTTGTACATCTTTGTGTAAGCCCCGTTATGTTAGGCTGAGATTTTGCAGCCATTGAGCAAAGCTGTGGGAGGCTCTCTTGATTGACAGACATTGTGCCAAAACAAAAAAGCATTTACTCTTCTGTAACTAATGAGAGGAGGTGAGGGATCAAGTGGTGACTGATAATAAGAACTGGTCTCTGTACTTTGAGCTAATGAGGAAGAGCATGTATAGCCAAATATGAGTGTGATGTGGAAAGAGATGTATGCTACTGTATTACTCAAAAAAAAAAAAAAAAAAAAGAGAAAAAAAAGGAATAAAGAAAAAAGTATATGGTTGGGATCATCAAAGCACAACAGAGACAGGGCCTTAAAGCTTTTGAGATTTCTTGAAAATGTATCCTGGGGTTATCTTTGTACTGTCATTTGGAGGGTAGAGGAATTGTGCTTCCAAAACCACTAAGGAAGAATAAATACAGTGATGTCTAGTGACAGTGACGACAAGCTTCCTGGGGGAAAGTACTTCACTCGATATTATGAATTTAATTCCTGAAAAAGCCTCTGTTTAAATGCAAAGTACACTTCCCATCACTTGGACATACCTTGTTTTGTAATGACCAAAAGTATGTAAAGGATCTACTGCTGGGTCCTCTAATATTGGTGACCACAGGAGCAACAGCAGGTGAGATAGGTAAAACACATCTGCCAAAATAGGTCTTCAGATGTATATTTTTAGCATTAAGAGTTATTTAATTATAAATTAACTGATTTTGGTTTATGTTTTTTACAAAGTGAACCTGAGGAAAGAACTGTTAGAAACAAATTAGAAGGAAAGAAGTTAGAAGTTATTAATGTCTCTCATCTGTAGGTGTGCACTTGGACCATGCTTTTCCCTGTTTTATTCTTTTGTAGCACTTTGCTTTGAGGCTAAATATGATAAATGCAAAGAAGAGGAAAGCTTTTTGAAGTACTTCTGTTCAGTGTACGTTTGTCACAGAACTGGGAGATGCTTGGTGGTGTAGGCCTGTGTAGGTGGTCACTGTGAAACTGTTCTTTTGCACAAGATACTGCGATTCAGCAGCCAGTACGAGCCGCAAGTGCTACAAGTGTGCCAGGCTGGAGTTGTATAAAACAATAAACACTGTGTTGGAAAAAAGCCCAGGAAAACTGTTGACTTTTGGCATAACTGCTTCCTATTGCAATTGAAGCTGTGTTGCAGTCCTTGGTAAATTTGGGGAATAAAGCCCTGTGTGGAATCCTACTGCAGCAGTGTTGTTCATATGAGTAGCCCATAGAATATGACCTTTCTGCATTTGAAGGAAAGTTAGTGGAAAAACAACATTACCAATGTTGTTTGGCAAAACGAAATAGATTTAGATGGGGCATTTGTGCTCTTCTGTAAGAGAATTATGACTCTTGTCCTGAGCCTGTCTTGTTTCTCTCCTGTGTGAAAAATGTGGAGGCTTTTTCTTTGGAGGGATATCTGATATTTTTGACAGTTCATCACTGTCAGTTTTACTTGTTCCTAGCTCTTTAATGCAGTTACTGTGTAATCATTGACATTTTCCTCCATTATTTGAGTTCCTGGATTTCCCCTATGTTTTTTATGGATTAATTGCCATTTATTCTGTATAGTACTGACCATGTAACTAGCCAAAGTGCAGAACTTTTCTCAGTACTATACTGGCAAAGTAAAGCAAATTAAGGTACTCTTTTGAAACCATGATTAAGTTTTAAGTGGTGATGATGCATCATTGCTCTTCACACAAACTGGGGATTCTTCGATTTTTCTTTTTTCCCTTCTCCCCGTTCCCCCTGCTAGTGTTCTAGAGAGCTCCGAAATGAAAACTCTTTCTCTACCTGGAAATCCCCTTGAAACACATTACATTTATATTTTGTTTGTTTGATATGTGTCCTTTTCTTTGCAAGCTGTAGTCCTGCATTATAATGAGGCAACCTCACTGAAGGAGCCCCTGTTTAGTTTGCTTTTCAGCATTTGTCATGGTTTAACCCCAGCCGGCAGCTAGGACCATGCAGCTGCTGGTGTAGTTCTCCCCCTTTCCAGCCAGAAGGGTAGGGAGAAGAGGGAGAAAAGGAAGGGAAAGGAAAGGGGAGGAAAAAAAAGCCTGGTGGGTTGAGATAAAGACAGTTGAATTGAACAATAACAGAAAAAGGAAAATAACAATAATAATGGTAAAAGAGTATACAAGATAAAGTAATACAAGTCAGTGTCACCACCTGGTGAACTGGTTGCCCAGCCTGTCCCAAGCAATGATCATGGATTCCTGCCCTTCCTCCAACCCCCATTTATATACTGGTCATGGTGTCTATGGTATGGAATATTCCATTGGCTGGTCCATTGCTTTGTCTATGCTCCTTCTCAGCTTCTATGGGAAGCTGGGGAAAAAAAATCCTTGAATAGTATAAACTTCACCTAGCAACAACAAAAGCAATATGCGTTATTGACATTCCTGTTGTATAACGTCTGAAACAGAGCAACCACTAGAAGGAAACCACAGCTGACACCAGGACAGCATTTCACTATAGTTTCCGCCCTTTCTGAATTTTGAAAGGGAGTTCCCATCTCTTCCGTGGGACTCTCTCCATTAATGATTTGTCTAATTATTTCTTCAGTTTATTTGCTTTCTGAGCATCAGTCAGAGAGGGTGGTATGATAAAGGAAAGGCAACATGCAGAGACATGAACTTTCGTTTTCTCTTTTATTTTCTGACAGCAAAGTTGTCTACTATAGTAAAGATCAGACCTCTAACTGTCTTGTTATTATAAACTGCTAAGGTGTTGGTATGGCCTTTGGTAACTTCTTTCACCATCCTGTGACATCCGTTTTTGAGACCTGGGTTTTAGCAAGTCAAATTCAAACTAATACCTGTTACCTTTACACATTAAACAAATGTTTTAGTAGATTTACTTGTCCAGATCTCTGATACTGGAAATGAGCTGTGTTAGAGAGCGAAGACAGTACAGTTTATGTTATGCAGTAAGACATGAGTAATGTTACAGTTTTTAGGGTAAAAATTATTTGGCCCAGAAAATATTTTGCTCTTGAAAATATTGAATGGTGTTCTAACAGATGAGTGCATTCTAAGGTTGGATAGTTATTGAAGTGATGTACTGGAAGACCTGGTTTCTTGCATCTTATTTGCATTTGATATATTCAGTCCTGGCTAGGCATCACTGGACAGGCTTTGCTGCCAGTCTCCAAACTGTCACATCGCAGCAGCGTTGCTGCTGAGCTAGTATAGCTGTTGTCAGCAGAGTGCCTTTGCTGAAAATATTCTGAGAATAAAGATGTAAAAGTAGTTCGATCCTTAATGTAGGATATATGTCTTTTAAAGGAGCATATTGTTCACTCACAGCTTTATTCTTGCACAGTGTGTTTCATGCTTGTTTCCTGTACCTTGTTATTTGTAAGTGGTCTTGCAGTTGTGCACACAGGTACTCTCAGGCTCACTCTCTCCCCCGTGGAAGACAGCCTTTTCTTTCCCTTGTCCCTGTCTTTGTGCCCAAATTCTCAGGCATGTCCTTTTTTCTAGATGTATTTCTTTGCAGCTGCTTCAGATCTTCAAACCTAATTTTCTTCCAGCTCTTGCTAAACTTATCTGTATGCATGGACCAAAAGGTTTGGAAAAGCAACTATCTCAAAGCTGTCCTTTAAAGAATGTTAACTGTGTCACCAGGACATTGAGGGGCATCATTCTTTTGGTCAGGAGGAACCTTTGTAAGTTGGCTGTGTTCAGTCCTATTATATTTCTTGCTGCAGCAGCTTTTTTTTTTTTTTTTTTCCCTTTTTTCCCCTTTAAGAAACATTTAGGTAGATGTTTTAGGGAAAAATGAGAGTGTGGGGCCATTCCTAATACACTGGAGGGGTTATTTTGGCACCACTAACAAACCCTGTGTAGAAAGCTTTCCATATCAAGGGGAGGGGGAGAAGTCCTGCCTCCTGTCTTGTGGATGTCAAAGTAGGCATTTCTGCAGAAGCAGTTGTACGGTATTTAGTCAGATTCCCTTGCTGCTAGAATTGTAATGTGGTACTATGTTGCTTTTTGTAAAAAAGTGTAAGTTATGTCTTAGATTTGACTTGCGCTTCTGTGTGTGTTTGAAGAACTGCCTTTTTGTACAAGTAGAGTTTAGGTATTTATTTGTAACGTCTGATTTGGGCTGTGCAGAGAAAGCCTTCTAGCTGAAGCTGAAATTTCAAATTTTTTTTTTATTAAAAAAAAAATCCCTGTCTCTGTGAGGGCAGACTTATTAATTGAGGTTGATGTTTCTTTCACAGAGGTAAAATACACATTCAGCAGTTAAGGGTCGAGGGGGGAAATTTTCTCCTGAACTCTCCCCATGAGCTCCTTTTTATCCTCATTATTTGTCATTGTTTGCTCTTCAAACTGTAGATCTGAAGCAGAAGCCTTATGTCCTGCTGCTGCGCACTGTTCAGCTGGTTATGTGATTGACACAGCTCGCCTTCTTGCCAGGCAGGAGCCTCTCAGCTGGTACTTGCTTGAACAGAAAATAGGCTTTCTGACAGTTTCTTTAGTTCAATTTGTTAGAGAGGGTTATCAAATGCCATCTTGTTTGGACATGTTAAGAAAACGTTCTGAAGGAAAATTGGTGTTGTTCATTTCTTTCTAATTTTGCTATTGAGGGAAGGTCAATGTTGTATAACTAGGAGTTGCATTAATTCAGTGTTCTTTCTCTCTGAACGTGCTTAGTCTGAAGCAGAAAATCGATAAGTCTTTTCAGCCTTTGATGGCCTGAAGAAGGATTTTACTCATGTGGTGCTGTAGAAGACCCTAGCTTGCTTTGTGTGATCAGTTTGTCCTGAACGGTAATTCCTTTTAGCTTCTTGATGGAAATTTTAAAAATTGTTTAATTATTTTTTAAAAATAAGATCTGAAATGCTTGAAAATCAGAGTATGAAATTCTCATCTCAGTAGGCGTTGTCTACATCCTGGACTACTGTCATTTCAGTGCATACAGAGAAGTCAATATGTTTCTGTTAAAATTTTCTCCTCTTCCCCATGAGAAAATATCAGTAGATGGCACTTCACCAAGACACAGGCTTCTCTCCATTGGTAGGTATTGAAGTGGGATAGACCTTTTGAAGGCCTTTAGCATCTCTCTAAGCTAGTTCTTGTATCCTGTTGCTGTCTCAAGTGTTGTAAAAAATCGTAGCAGATATAAATCAGTACAGGTGATGTTTTTGCATTATCTTTGTTTTAGAGATTACTTGAATTCCTAATTAATTGTACTTTTGCCTGCAGATATGTATTTGAGTATACAAGTTAATGAGCTAGCTTGTGTTTGAACAGCCTCTCTTTAGCTTTAGTTTGCAGAGTAATCTCACTATAAGCACACATTAACAGGTACTGAGAAATAGAGACTTTTATCTCGAAATTAACATTGTTTCACTCAAAATGCGGGGGACTTCTGAAATGGTGTGGGGCACAGCTGACACAGTCTTGTTCCTCAGAGCATTGGAACTGCTTGCTTGTGTGATTTTTTTTTTTAATTTAATTTTTTTTTTCTCTAGATGTTATATAGGGAAGGAAGTCTTCAGAGTTTGTGTCACGAGTAGAGGAGTTGTATCTCTTTCCTGCAGACTGCCCAAAGCTTTGTTACCTTGTTGGCCCTTGTGGAAAGAGGTCCGCTCTTGTTGCATTCCTGAGCCTGTCTTGACCTGGGACTCATCAGACCTAATACCCTCTTATTTGCACAAACAATATTCCGAAGTTTGATGAAATATTTGTGTGTTTCATCTTTCATAGATGTACCCTCTAGGCTTGTTTTAAACCTCATAGGTTTGTGTGCTGCCTTAAAGGAACTGCTAAAATCGGGCATCTGTTAAGTAGCACAAGGTCAGTATGAAGATATGCAATGATTATAGGTAAGATACGGTGTCTCAAGTGGCTTGAACAGACCTATCTAAGCAGTTTTGTCTAAAAGGCTGACGGGGCTGTATCTTTCTTCCTTTGACTCTTTTGTCCTTCTCCCCATACCTCCAAAACACACTGCACATTCCTGCCCCACCCTTTGTACTTGCTCTTGTACGTGTGACAACAGGGTCACCCAGATCAGCTCTGCAATTTGACTGAAAATTCATGCCCTAACCATTTGTTGCATTGCTTGTCACTTGAGCTGTGGATGTGAGTTAGCAATGCTGCTAAGGCAGGCAAGAAGGTGATTCAGCATCTCTGCTAAGGCAGGAGAAAGGAGAGGATTTCGATGAATTTAAGGTGGTTGTGAAACTGTCTGTTTACCTCTAAATTTTATTCCTCTAAAGATGCTTATTTGAAGGGAGTGCTCTTCAAAGCCCCTCACTGAACCTCATCTCAAGGTTTGTCAGAGTTTAATAGGTATGGCAACTGGGGAAGATCCTGGAAAAAAAAAGTCTGGTCTTTGGCTTTGTGTTTCTGATCACTGGGTTTGCAACTAACAATTGGCTCAAAGTTTTTCTAGAGTTTCAGTTGCATAGGGACACTCCTTGTCTTTGGAGGTATGGAAAGTATCATGGGGATGCATAATGATGACATGACAGAGTTGTCTTTGCTTCGTTGCTTGCTTTCTGGTCTAAGGACATTCCCTGCTACTATCCCAGAATACTTCGCGTTCAGCTTTCAATTGAAAACTTCCAGGTGGATGGGCTGCTGGAGAAGTTATTTGTGGATTTCAACTGGCATTAGTTAAGCATCTGAAAGAATAGGTGCAGAGTGCTGGCGATTTGGTTTGGCCAGAGCTTTGGTGTGGTGTGTGGGAATGCGCGTATTCATGTCAGTATCTTGTTCAAATCAAGTATATGGTGAAGACAGATTTATTTTAGAGAACCCGATAAATGTGGGAATATCTTCAGGTATTTTTTACTGTGCAAGGTGAATTTTGAGATGTTATATATGATGGTCATGAAGAAAGAGAATTGGTAATGCCCCAAGACAGCAATTTAGTTTTAATACATATTTGTCTAATGATCTACTGTTATCCTGAACCAACATTAACAGCCCAAATTTTTAGTACTAGTGTTAGATGTAAATTCGTCCCCACCAACTTTCCATTTTCATTGCAGCTGAAGGTATAGAGGAGCTTCCAAATTAGTCCAATATCTTATTTAACTGGACAGTGCTTTTTGGGTTGTAACTATCTTTTTAATGTTTCTAGGGATTTTCTTCCACGAGGTTCTGGAATTGTAACAAGACGACCATTGGTCCTGCAACTCATCACTGCCAAAACAGGTAACCTCTTTCTCTTTTTGGTTCAATGCCTGGACAAAGTGCTGATGCACTACAGCAGGAGGAAAAAAAAAATCTAGGAAAACTTAAGTAGTGTGAAGAAAGTTGTAACTAGACTGTCTGGAACAAAGGCCTGCTGCTTCAAAACTGCATACTCAGGACCAACTAATCCTATCCTATACTGTTTTTCTGTCTGGGAAACCAGTGAAATCTAAATCCTAGAGCATATAGTAAATTTAATCCAGGATCAAACTTGATGCAGCGGAGAAACATTATTACATACAAAATATTTTAGAAATTAACTTTGATTTATTCATTTCTTGATGAGCTTTACAGTTGTATTAGTTAACACACCAAAACTGCTGTACTTTTACCTTTAACTCTTGCTCCAGTGCACACAGATTTGATTCCACACAGCTTGTTTTTGTGACTTGTCTTTTTTGGTTGGGCTCACTGCACTAAGTAGAGCAGAAGGTAGACTAGGGGAGAGCAAGGCTTCTGTGTATTTGTCTGGTCAAAAATAAAAACACAGTATGTGTATAAACTGAGCAATGTGACGCATTGAGATTGTTCATCAGAATTCACCACTTTGTATTCTTCCAAGGGGCACTTAATCTGCTGTTGTGTAGCTCAGTTCCCTGGTTTATGTAAGAGCAGCTACAGTTTTCCATCATTCAGGTTTGTTTTGTTGTTGTTGCTGCTTCTAAACCAATGTAAGCAACAAGATCACCGGTTTACTATTGACTTCCACTTAAAATAGTAAAAAAAAAAAAAAAAGTAATAACCAAACAAGCATTTAAAAATAAAAAGTGCACTTTAAATTATGAAACATGATGAAACTGGGGAGGAAAGCGAAATTGAAGCTGCCTGTAGAACTTTTTAGTCCATCCCTGTATGTGAGGAGTAACCAAGTTTTTATGTGCATTTTTTTCCTAAAATATCTTCCTGTTGCTCAGCAGGAAAGTAGTCTTAAGCCTGCTTGGGCTGCAGGGGTTTTTTTGAATTATTGCTTGTACAGCACAGTCATATTTTCAATGCCTCTAAGAAATTTTCCCTAGTATTTGTACTGTGGAAGAGAACGGAAAAAATGTGGAATCCAGTATTTCTGTGTGCTCAGCTTAGAAACTTCGGGATTTTGAAGTGTGTCATGTATTTATAGTGCTCTCTCTATATAATAAAAAATCAAATTTGTTTTAGTTGGAGATATGAATGGATATGAATGGTGAATGGAGTTAAATCCAGCTGGTGGCCGGCCACAAGTGGTGTTCCCCAGGGCTCAGAATTGGGGCTGGTTCTGTTTAATATCCTTATCAGCGACCTGGACCAGGAGATTGAGTGCACCCTCAGTAAGTTTGCAGATGGCACAAAGTTGTGCAGGAGTGTCGACCTGCTTGAGGGCAGGATGGCCCTACAGAGGGCTGGATCAATGGGACCAGGCCAGCGGTATGAAATTCAACAAAGCCAAGTGCCAGGTCCTGCACTTGGGTCACAACAACCCCATGCGGCGCCACAGGCTTGGGGAAGAGCAGCTGGAAAGCTGCCTGGCAGAAAAGGACCTGGGGGTGTTGGTCAACAGCCAGCTGAATAGGAGCCAGCAGTGTGCCCAGGTGGCCAAAAAGGCCAATAGCATCCTGGTTTGTATCAGGCCAGCAGGACTAGGGAAGTGATTATTGCGCCGTACTTGGGACTGGCGAGGCCCCACCTCAAATACTGTGTTCAGTTTTGGGCCCCTCACTACAAGACAGACATTGAGATTCTGGAGCGTGTCCAGAGAAGGGCAGCGAAGCTGGTGAGGGATCTAGAGCACAATTCTTATGAGGAGCAGCTGAGGGAACTGGGGTTGTTTAGTCTGAAGAAAAGGAGGCTGAGGGCAGACCTTACTGCTCTCTACAACTACCTGAAAGGAGGTCGTAGAGAGGTGGGGGTTGGTCTCTTCTCCCAAGTGACAAGCGACAGGACAAGAGGAAATGGCCTCAACTTGTGCCAGAGGAGGTTTAGGAAGGATATTAGGAAAAATTTCTTCACAGGAAGGGTTATCAAACATTGGAATGGTCTGACCAGGGAAATGGTGGAATCGTCATCCCTGGAGGTATTTAAAAAGACGGGTAGATGTGGTGCTGAGGGACACGGTTTAGTGGTGGTTTTGGCAGCGTTAGGTTGATTGTTGGACTCGATGATCTTAAAGGTCCCTTTCAACCTCGGTGATTCTGTGATTCTATCCTAAACTTACCCCGGCTGGTCTGTATTGCTCTATTTTGTAAAATTATCATTGTCACTTGGTTAAGGGGGCAATGAAAGGGCTTCTCTCTCTGTCTGGTATTTTACCAATTAATATGTGCACATGGTATTACTAGCTTTAGGTAGGCCTCTAGGTTTTTGTACAGGTACCTTCTCTGCTGAAAAGTAGTTCTTCATTATAACTTAAATAATACAACAAAAACTTTAGAAATTCTGGGGAACTGAGCTTCAGCCTAATGTTGTGTTTCCTGGATGTCAAAACATATTTCTCCCTGTGGGAGAGGTTGTGTATTTCTTGTTTGGGATTAGATGCCAAGACCTTTGAAAATGCAGGGTTTAATTATTTTGTTACTTTCTTTAAACTTTGTTCCGTAGTTGTTGTTTTTGGTGGTGAAACTCCAAATAACTTTATCTTTTAAGCCACCTTTATGTTTCTGAACTAATTTTAAAAAGAGAAAATAAAGAATACTGCTTAGAGAAGCATAGTGTTCTTTTACAGGAAGCAGATGCTGGACTGATTTTTATCAAGTCCATAATTATCTAAAATGTTATAGAAACTAATTAGAGGACTGTATCAGATTCTTGCTGCTGTAGCAAGCTTAACTGATCTCTAGTCCTAGGATCTTTCTTGACTCTTTTGACGGTAACTATTCTTAAACTTATGGTATTCCTTGTGAGGGAGGGGGCACTTCCCATATACATACATATAGGCATACAGAGGTGACTGCAAGATACTTTAGCAACATTTTGGAACTGGCTGAGAATCCTTTTGGAATGTGAATTTGATTGATGGAAGAGATTAATGCTTCATTTAACTTTGAGTCATGGCACTAAGGGAATGGCAGCTGAGGCATTTGTGCACACCCAAATAAGAGGAAACTTTGACCACTCATTTTTAAATGGGTTGGACATGTCATGGAAGGGTGCAGTAGGATTTGGTTGTGAGGAGTTATCAGGGGCCCTCCAACATTTGAAAGATCTAACTGGGTAAAGAGCTGGTCTCTTTATGTGCTTTAAAAATGCAAATATGCAAGGGAACATGAAACAATTAAATATGAAGAAATGTATCTTGTGAGATGTGGAGTATTTTTTTTTAGAATTTTGTTTACTTCCTCTTTTTTAAAAACTGTGTAATTAGTACAAAGCTATTTTGTAGTGACCAGTTGACCTCCTTTAATCATTAATGTTTTTTGGTGGGAATGGTACAATTCCTAAATGGCTTTATACCATTTGTGCTTCCACATCCATGCAAATACTGCACTCTGCTGAAATCTTGGAGGCAAAGACGAAGGTTTTAATTAAATATTGTGACTGACAAAACAGACTTTAGTAGTTGTGACTATTTTCCTCTGAATTTGATAATGTGAGAAATACCCAGTAGAATAGAATAAGTCAAAATATGGACGTTAAAAATAATTTACAGTACTCTGAAGGACTCTGACTTGTTCTTGACTATCCTACTTTGAGTCTCTTTAGGGAGTGCATAGCTGCATTTCAAATGAAATTGTAAATGTGGCCTGTATCCAATAAATTACTGCCCTGGCTAAAGGAGAGAGGAGGAATAAAATATCTCCATCTTGTAAATATTTTGAGGCTTCAAGGTGGCTTTCTTCTTGTAGTGAGGGGCTGATACTCATTACTTGTCCCAAAGTAGTTAATTGGCAGTCCTGTAGGTAGGGTCACAATTTTTCATTCTTCTTCTTTATCTTATATTTTTGGTTCAGTTGCCCCTCTTCTACTGAAGAAAAATGGCATATACGATGTCTTGCTAGAAGAGAGAATTCAACCAAATAAGCATGCAGTTTTCATTCTGTAATAAACAGCCCTAAATTCTGTTAAAGCAGCTTTGTTTCCCACTCATAAGTTGCAACAAAAAAAAAGTTCCCATCTGACATCAAGCATGCTGAGCAATGCAGGTGCAGCTTGATACTCTCTGGTCACTGCATTGGGCAATTCCACAGCATTGGGAATGCCTGGTGTCAGGTGAAACAAGACTCTTGTCCCTTCCTTGTTGCTATTTTCTGAAGGAGCTCGGAGAAGAGATTGGTTTTGGAGAAAATAGTCCCATCTGGGAAGATGCAATTCAGTGAGATCTTAGAAGGCACGAGTGTGGACAGGGTGCTGCTAGCTGGGAGGCCATCTGATAGTGAACTTCAGCCTTTACAAGGCAGGCAAAAGGCAGTTCTGATAAAGGAGCTCTGCCATTCGGAGGATATACGTGGGGGGAATTCCACCTACTCTTTCCCCGGGTGAGAAGCTGGATGTGAGGGCACTTTATTTTGTAAGTCAGATGTCCAAATCGGGCAAAAGCTGTGCTGGTTCTTTCAGTATTTGACTGCTGCTGTGAAGGATACGGGAAACTCTTCTGTTCTCACCAGATAGCATTCATTTTAAACGCTAAGTGATATTTCAGCAGTTACCAATGAGCGTAGAGTGTTGGTCTCTCACTTTCTTACTCATGACTCCTTTTCAGGAGGAAGAATGCATTACGTATTCCTGTAGTTGTGCTCTTAGAAGGAGTTTTCCATGTGTGTCTTTAGGATGTAATGTTGGGACACAGCATACATGACCTGGGACAAGAATTTTAAGGCTGCATTAGTGTTCAGTAGTCATGGAGCAACATAACGGAATTCTATGTAAGGTACATTAGTTCCATTTCAACTCTTAATCTTCTCTCTGCAAGTTTTGCCAGTAAGCATGCTAACCTGTAGTGATTTGTCATGTGTTACCATTATTTCTTAAAGGAGGGCTAGTCAGCTGGTGGGCTTCCTTTGAGTTAGTAAGCCTTAATTTATATGTGAAAAATCTATTTCTTAAACATTCTAAGTTTTTGTTTTACAACTTTCAGTATGCTTTCTAGCTTGGTGATTCTTTGGTCTACTACATCAGTAAGATTAAATACCTTTTGTTAGGAGTTAGTTGATACTTATAGATGGTGCTGCTGAGTAAGCTATGGGAAGGTAATGACTTGAAACACATAAGAAGGTCTTGAGAGGTGGGTTGGTGTTTTGTTTTTGTGGTTTTATGGTTGTTGTTTGGTTGTTTTTTCCCTGCTGCCACACATTCTGTACAACCTTAGGCAAGCTGTTCTTTCTCTTGCTGTGCTTTCTCCTGCCTGTGGAAATGAAATTATCCAGATCTCTTGAGAGTGGGTAGTACGCTTTTTAAACCACAGTATAAACAAAAGATGTACCCAGGTTTTGTGTGAAGCATTTGTTGTAGACCTTCTGTTTGTTACATTGCCTGCTATATAAATACTGTTATTTGTTATTTACAAGTTAAAATCTCTTGGCTCTAGGAGATTTATTTTCCTTATTGTAGTAACTGTTTTTGGAGAAATTTCAGATTTGCTTCATCGTCAGTTATTCAGTTTCTTTACTAAACAAGTGGCAGATCAACAGATTTTGAAAATCATTATTGAGATGGACATTTTTAGATGAATGAGCCATATGTACAATACCCACATTTGTTTCAGTTCTGTTAATTAGAACACTGAGTGGAAAGTAAATCACCATAGGTTCAAAAGACATTCTGATTTTTTTTTTTCTGAAGTCTTGCAGATGCTTTCTTCTATTGAAGTTGCTGAGCTTTAATGCAAGTATCTTTTGTTGTGAGACTACTCCTTAAGCATAGCCATCTTTTATTGCCATCTGGTGGCAAAAACAATCCTCTTACAGAAAATGAAAAAATTAGAAAAAAATATTTAGATCAGTTATTTCAGCTAACACAAATGATCTTTTGGACTTCATGAGGAGGAAAGCTTTTGTACGCCTTCAAGGATGAAAAGTTGCCACTTTTCTAGTGTGACTTGGCACTTTGCAGAGAGGAAAGGAAGACAGTGGCTGCCATTTTCTGGATCCCACCCTCTGACAACCACTCATTCAGATAATGAGCAGGGATGCTGTAGACACCAGTAAAGATCTGGGAGGTGTGTACCCCAAAAGCTAAAATGTGACATCACCACGGGGAGGAGATTGTAGTGACTGGTGACCCCTTCCTGAGAGACCCAAGTAGGACTGATGTGCAAGAAGAGGGGGGGTAGTGCTACTGGGCTGAAAACTGAATTAAAGTTGTTAGTGTAAGGTTGCAGAGACTGCAAATCTTCCTTTGCAACTGCAAATCTTCCTTGCTGTGTGTGGGTACTGGTAACAGTGCCTAAAGTAACCTGAGCTGATAGCAGTGACTGCTGAGGTCTGGCAGCACGGGTTTGAGGGCTCAGCCAGTTCTCCTATCAGCGCCCTATGGGGTATGGGCTTCAGCTCATGTTGGGACTAATGAATAATATCCATGAATACCTGGATTTACAAGTGGTTTTGCCTGGAAGACTTTGTGTCCTTGATCCCAAGTTGATGCTCAGTGACAAAAGTGAGCAGTGACGGAATCTCCTCACTGAAAGACTGAAAAATGGCTCTCTATTTGCCCACCTTCAAAAAGAAAACGAAGAAAAGAGACAGAAAAATCGAAGTTCAATTTTAGGAAAAACAAATCTGTAATTAGTTATTAACTAACAATCTGAAAGGTACTTGAGATGAATAGCAGCCAACACAAATTCATCAGGGGGAAAAACCTGCACCATATCAGTCTAATTTATTTTTTTATTACAGGGTAGCAAGCTTGTAAATAAAGGTGTGGTAGGTATTTTCTTTCTTGGGTTCATATGGGTTTTTAAATTATCTCATGTATTTCTAAGAGCTCTTCCATGTCTCATCACATGGTGTACCTAACTTGGCTCTTTTTACCTTAGAGACAGATTTATGAAAGATCTTAAGTGTGTATGTAACTTAAATGCTTTGAAAGCAACAATGGCTATTTGTTATTATTAACAATATAACATTATGCTATCATAAACATCATAATCATAAAAGCACAGGGAGAAATAACTCACAGGAAAATTGGGACAGCATTTTTGAAAATGCTCCTTGTTACACTTGATTTGTCTAATTATTTAAAATTGAAGACAGAAATAATCACTTATAATAACTGTGGTTGGATGCACTAAAGAGAATTATGCTATGGTAGCTTTTTCATTCTCTCTTATCCAAGGTGCTTTGAATGAGTCTGGGAGGGGGAAAAGTATTCTACATAGGAAAAGAGTATTTTAATTTTTCATCTAATTGTTCTTTCTCTTAATGTAACTTCAGTTTTATACAGAAAATTCATTTCTGAAAACGAGACATTAAGCAATATCAGTTTTTCTTGTCTGGCTTCATGTCCATTCACACAAAAATGTAAATAAAATGTTTTCCTACTGTCCTTTTGTGTATGAAAGCTGAAAACTGAAGATTGCAGTAAAGCATGTGCTTAGCCAGTCTTGCTAACGGCATCATTACCAAGGACAGGCTAAGGGCCGAAAGGAGCAAAACAAAGCACTGCTTGTTCGTTTTAATTTTTATTCTGTAGGCTGTGCGTGGCACCACAGGTTATGAACTGTTGTAAAGTCTATTCCTTCAGAACTAGTGAGGCCACAGATGTCACTGGGAGGAATGAGCTGCTGATAAATATTAACACAGCTAAAAAGCAGTAAATGTTTTAATTTGAATTACCTTGAAGCCATTTCTGATAAGGACTCTTTCTGTTACTGAGTGTTAAGCGGAACAGAGAAAAGCTTCCTGACTATCAGCTGAGTCAGTCAACTGATTACAACTAGTCACCAAGTATTAATTATTGAATTTTGAAACATTTTTCTGAGAAAATATGATGAACCACTGGGGAAAAAAAGTAACTGAGAAGAATACATTCTATTTTATGCCAGGAACAGTGCATGAAGAACTGGGACAAAATAAGAACCACTTATCAGCTCTTTTTTTCAGTAGGTAGCTATTTTCCAACTTTGAAATGACAAATTTTACAAATGTGAATTCTCAGATGTGCTAGAGCAAGTGAGGTATTTTTTGTGCACCATGTTATCTTTCACTTTGAAATGTTTTAATATTCCTTGGGTTTTTTTAAATAAACAGTTGACAGTGGAGCATACTGAGCTGCCATTCATTGTCATTCTGCTGCTAGAGCTAAAAGATATTCTGGAATTGTTAAGTTATCAAAAGTAAGAGGTTGTTGTTAGGTGCCTCCCTTATTTTTAAAATAAGAGATGTATTATTTTCATCCTAACAAGGTTTCCCTGTCCCTTGCTCTTTGAATCTGGAGAGATTATGGTATTGTAGCACAGAAAGGACGGTGTTTGTTGTTTTCCCCTCCTCTCTCTCTTTATTTGGCTTTAGTTTGCTTTAACTGTTATTATGATTTCATGTATAGTTTTGACTTTTTTTTAATACAGTTCTGTCAGCAATAGTAATAAAGTGACTTTTCAGAAACAGACTTCAGTACAGATATATAAGACCCTTTATTAATCTGTATTCTTGGATGAGGTCTCCTGAGCTGCTGTTCTTTGAGTACCAAGCAAGCTCTTTGCTTGAAGGCATTTTACTGAGAAACATTTTCTAGGGAAGAAATGCCTAAATGGAACTTTGAGATCAGGCCTTGATTGCGGGATGAAATGAATATGCACAACTCTGTCCAGCCTTTCCCCGGTCCTACTGCTTAGACCTTGTGGGGACAGGATCTGAATTTATATCTCTGATTACCATTTCTGTCATTATTTCTGATTACAGCCTTGCTATGTCAGATAAACTTCTGTATTCTGTTTTGCCCCATTTGAAGGAAGAAACTCTAGTTTTAGAACCCTGAGATGTGGTTTTGTTTATGCAGCTCTAGGGCAGGAAATTCAGAAGGATACAATAACTAGTATCAGTATTTGGATTCAAGAGTCCAAACAGGGATCTAGTGTCAAGTTCAAGTCTAACAAATTAGACTGTCTCAATCCTTGATTCCTGGTTGATGCCTTTTTAAGGTAAGAGAGCAAGTTGTAGGATATTGAAGACTTAGGAATTCATTGTGTTCTCCCACTTCAGCAAAATCACAGCTATAACTATGAAAGCTTTTACGAACTTCTGAAGCATGGTTGGATTTAGACTACAAGAAGTCTTTAGGAAATGAGTTGTGTTTAAAAATGTTACATTGTTTTTAAGTGATTTTACTTTCATCATGAACTTGTAAAAATGTAGAGAACTCCTTTGTTAAAATCGTACGTAACATGGGCTGTTAGATTTTGAAAACAAAGGCTAATAATATTTCATGATACAGAACTTGAATTACTTTTCTTCAGTTTAGTGATGTATTACAGGCAAATGTAGTCAGATGAAAACTAAGAATCCAATTCGCAATCTGTTCCTTATTGTATTAATGTAAACAGTATCTAGTTGAATCTTTCAGGTTGTTCCAGAAGATGACATGCTAAAGATAAAAGCAGTAAGTTATATTGCGTCAACTTGACTTTTTAACTAACCCTTTCTAGTTGTAAGCTGGTTTTCATCTGTAGCATGTGCTCATATATAATGCTTTCCTGATATCCATGATGTCATCCTTTTGTGCATACACAGCTGAAGAATACTAGAGGCTTGAAAGTGGGTGTCCAAGTCTATAAGCCTGTGACATACAGAGTTACTGTTGCTATTTTTCACAGAGTATGCTGAATTTCTACACTGCAAAGGGAGGAAATTTACTGATTTTGATGAAGTTCGTCAGGAAATTGAAGTAGAAACAGATAGAATAACAGGAGTGAACAAAGGCATTTCTTCAATTCCTATTAATTTAAGAATATACTCTCCACATGGTAGGTAAAATCATTCTACTTTATATTTCTGTCATGTAATGTATTTTTTAGCTCTGTCTGTCTAGCTGTCTCCTTTTGTATGTGTTCTCATTGTTCGATCAAAAGTCTTCTGGGATGAAAAAACTTCTGAGATAAAGTTGAACCAAAAGTGGTCTGGAAGAATCCTCAAGTTCTTTTGTGTTACGAAACCACTCTACAGTGGAGAGCTGTTGCCACTAGATCTGGGTAGAACACACATTCTCTGTCCCATCTAATAGTCTCATCATTTAAAAACATTCTCACTCTGCATCAGGATGAAACCAATCTCTCCCACAGTACATATACCATTAGTTAGTAGCTTAAAGATAAATAATAGGAGATGGGAGACTTAGTGGCAAAACTTCTTTTTGCCACCCTCCAAATGAATTCCCTCTTCAGTGATCTAGAAAGTCATTATGTCTCGCTGCCCTATTGGATGTTTATTGTTCGCTGTCACTAAAAATATGTTTAGACAATAGTGGTGTTTGAAGCTGCTTTCTGTTATAGATTGTAGACCCCCAGTGTAGATCAAAGTTAGTTCTCTGGTTGCCATCTGCCCAATTTAGTGAAGGCAATCTAGAGAAAATGTTTTGCACTGAATCTGTCTTGGATACAGGAGAAAAGTGGTATGTTTGGCTGAAGCACTTTATTTTTCTAACCACTTCATCTGATGTCTTCATTGCGAATCAAAGGACAGAAAGATTAAAATAAGAGGAGAGGTAATTAAAGAGATGCTGAACCTCCCTTTGATATACCATGAGCAGCTTTGGCTCTAAACATATGCCCCTGAGCCCTTCTCTGCTATACAGATGTGGCATAGCCAACTGGAGAGGGGCTTAACTAAATGTCCTGCCTCAAAGCTTGTTTGTTGAACATGCTGACTCCAGGAGAAAGCGAAAATTTCCTACCTAATGCTCTTACTTTGTTTTATTAGGATCGGTCTTTTAATTCAGCAACTGTTGTCTGCATTAGCTGGACCCCAAATATCTTTCTGGTGGTTCCTTTCTAGGAATTGCATTTTTCTCATTTTTCTAAAGGATACCCAGTCACCCCCGTACTTTCTGAAAAAAGATAGGATGCTTCTAGTTGGCTTTATGGCCTATACTGTGGAAATCATGCCAGAGCAAAACAGGTTTTCTTAAAGGTTGAAAACAGTTTTGCTGTGTAAGTTAGGCTGGCTATTGACTTTTGGGGAATTTCTTAATTGGAGACACTGTTGAAAGAAGAGCCAGAGAAGGACTACGTTTAAAAAAAAATAATAAAAATTCAATCTGAGCAGCCCGATCTATCTGCTGGTTGTTTTGATGTTCCTCAGTGGCCCGATTCTTGGGTACGTGAGCATCTACATGATGCACTTTCACAACCAGATTCTCTACCCAGCCAGCAATATCTTGCCACAATTCAGCAGCCCAGATGGATTTACTTCTGCACTGCCAATTGTTCTGTTTCCACTGCTTTAACCACCCCAACAGAGCATTTGCCACCATCCATGAATCAGTATAAAGTGCTGGCCACTTTTCCCGTTTGGCAATATTCAAAGCCAGCTGGATGTCTTTCACCTCTGCAAACTGGCTTGATTCCCCTTGTCCTTCAGCGGCTTCTGCAACTCGTCGTGTAGGACTCCACACAGCAGCCTTCCATTTTCGATTCTTTCCCACAATCCAACAGGACCCATCAGTAAACAGAGCATATTTCTTCTCATTTCCTGATAGTTTATTATATGGTGGGGCCTCTTCTTCATCCATCACCTCCTCCTCTGATAATATTCCAAAATCTTTCCTTTCTGACCAGTCCATGATCACTTCCAGAATTCCTGTACGACTAGGGTTTCCCATTTGAGTTTGCTGTGCGAGCAGTGCAATCCACTTAGTCCATGTAGCATCAGTTGCATGATGTGTGGTGGGGACCCTTTCTTTGAACATCCAGCCCAGCACTTGCAGTTGAGGTGCCAAGAGAAGCTGTGCTTCCATACCAGCCACTTCCGTAGCAGCTTGAACCCCTTCATACGCTGCCAATCTCCCTTTCTCAGTTGGAGTATAGCAGGCTTCAGATCCTCTGTAGCCCCCCCCACTCCAAAAACCTAGGGGTCGACCTTGAGTCTCACTTGGTGCTTTCTGCCACAGGCTTCAGGTAGGGCCATTCTTCCTGGCTGCAGTGCAAACCACATTTTTAACATCTTATCCCGCCCGGACTGGCCCCAGGGCTACTGCATGAACTATTTCCTGCTTAATTTGTTCAAAGGCTTGTCGTCGCTCAGGGCCCCATTTAAAATCAGTCTTTTTCTGGGTCACTTGATATAGAGGGCTCACAATTGGACTGTAGTCTGGGATATGCGTCCTCCAAAAAACCACAACACCCAAGAAAGCTTGTGTTTCCTTTTTAGTAGTCGGTGGAGACATGGCTGCTATCTTGTTGATCACATCTGTTGGAATCTGGTGGTGTACATCTTGCCATTTTGTTCCTTAAAACTGGATCTCCTGTGCAGGTCCCTTAACCTTACTTTGCTGTGTGACAAAACCAGCTTTCAGAACGATTTGAACTGTTTTATTCCCTTTCTCAAAAAGTTCTTCTACTGTGTTGCCCCATATGATGATGTCATCAATGTACTTCAGATTGTCTGGAGCTTCACCCTGTTCCAGTATAATCTGGATCAGTCCATGGCAGATAGCAGGGCTGTGTTTCCACCTCTGGGGCAATTGATTCCAGGTGTACTGGATGCCCCTCCAAGTGAAAGCAAACTGTGGCCTGCACTCTGCTGCCAAAGGGATTAAGAAGAATTTATTAGCAATTTCAATTGTTGCACACCACTTGGCTGCCTTTGACTCCAGTTTGTATTGAAGTTCTAGCATGTCCAGCACAGCAACGCTCAGCGGTGGTGTAACTTCATTCAGGCCATGATAGTCCACTGTTAGCCTCCACTCTCCATTAGATTTTTATGTTGGCCATATAAGACTATTAAAGGGTGAGCGGGTCTTGCTGATCACTCCTTGAGTCTCTAGTTCGTGAATCAGGTTTGGATAGGAATCAAAGAGTCTTGGTTAGTGCGATATTGCCACCGATGCACTGTTGTGGTAGCGATCAGAACCTGTTGTTCTTCAACCCTCAACAACCTGACAACAGAAGAGTCTTCTGAGAGACCAGGCAAGGTAGACAGCTGCTTAATTTCCTCCGCCTCCAAGGCAGCTATTCCAAAAGCCCACTGATACCCTTTTGGTCTTTGAAGTATCCTCTCCTGAGAGAGCCTATCCCAAGCATGCATATAGCCCCTGGGCCAGTCACAATTGGATGCTTTTGCCAGTCATTCCCAGTTAAGCTTACTTCAACTTTCAATACAGTCATTTGTTGGGATCCTTCTGTCGCTCCAGAAATACAAATTGATTCTATCCCTCTGTAATTTGATGGTATTAGGGTGCATTGTGCATCAGTGTCCACTAGAGCTTTATACTTCTGTGGGTCTCATGTGCCAGGCCATCAAATCCACATGGTCCAATAAACCCAGTTGTCCCTTTCCTCCACCTGGCTGGAGGCAGGGCTCCTCTAATCCTGATCATAGTATTTGTTATTCACTTCTTGCAGAAATGACTTGACAGTCCCTTCAAGAGAATCAGAGGTAAGATCAAGCCTTCTACTCTGTCTGGAGAACTGCCCACTGGAAACCATAGCGGTACTTTTCCTGGAAGGATCCCCTTTTGTGATTGTTCGTCCTTGCAACTCATGTACCCGTGCCTGTAGAATCAAAGTAGGTTGTCCATCCCACTTTCTCATATCCTCTCTGTGGTCACGCAGGTAAAACCACAGCATGCCTTGTGGTACATACCCTTTATATTCTCTCTCTTGAGTAGAG
>VZSF01003783.1:0-36807 GCA_013398295.1 Chionis minor
GGCACACTGCTGGCTTATATTCACCTGGCTGTCGACCAAAACCCCCAGGTCATTGGGGTTTCTCTTGATGTGCCTATTTTACTCTTGTAGTGATGCATGCAGCTGGAGCCACCTGAATGGTATGATGGATAAGAGTAAAATGATAGAATCCTAGAATGGCTTGGGTTGGAAGGGTCCTTCAAAGATCATCTAGTCCAACTTCCCCTGCCATGGGCAGGGACATCCTTCAGTAGATCATTGTTGCTCAAAGCGCTGTCCAACCTAACCTTTAACACTTTCAGTGATGGGGCATCCACAACGACTCTGGGCAACATGGTCAAGCATCTCACCACCCTCATAGTAAAACATGTCTTCCTTATATCCAGTTTAAATTGACGCGCTCTCAATTTAAAACTGTTACCCCTTGACTTGTCACTACAGGGCCTGCTAAAAAGTCTCTCTCCATCTTTCTTATGAGCCCCCTTGCTATACTGAAAGGCATTAAGATCTCCCTGGAGCCTTCGCTTCTCAAGGCTGGACTACCCCAACTCTGTCAGCCTGTCTTCATAGCAGAGGTATTCCAGTCCTCAGTTCATTTTCATGACCTCCTCTGGGCCCGCTCTAACAGGTCCATGCTAAAACAGGTCCCTAAAGTAACTTCCCAACTATCCCTTCAGGCCAATACCAGCGCAATGGAGGGTGTGGTGGTGCACCTTCAACACGGGCAAAGCTCAGCAGCCTGGCAGCCTCATGCGGGAGAGCTACGTTGCTACAACCCGGCAGAGTTGAACTGAGTTGGAGCAGAGCTGAAGGAAAGCTGTGGGGTGGCCATCAGGCCAAGCACCATGTGCTTGGCATCTTGCCCTGGCGGGAATCGCAAGCAATGACTTGGGCTACTGAGCTGGAGACCAAGGGCTGAGCTGCTGCCCTAGATGGCCATTCATCTGACTTTTGCTTAAAAATCTCCCCATACTGGATTAGCCACACATTTCAGAGACATGCAGGGGACGTTTCTCCAAGCTCTTTCCTTATCCGTCCTCTGAGCTCCTGCACAGTTCCCCAAGCCTCTTCTGTCTCCCAAACCTCCTGTATATAATGCTTCCTGATGCCTTTTTTTTTTTTTTTTAACATCTACTAACCCACTTCTAATCATCACCTTTTTATTTTGGTTCTCATTTTGTCCATTTCTCCTGGGGCTTTACTTCCACTCCCTATGAACGGCTACCTGGTTCCTGAATGGTCTGGCCATGCACTTTCTATGGCAGTAACTCCTGCTGATGTGTTTGTGGTTTGCCAGAGGCACGTTTAGCCCCCCCAGGGCCACAAGCAAGAGGACTTTCATGTGTTGGGGGGGATCCGATTTAGCCTGTACAACCATGCAGCTTCCCACAGCAGCCGGCAAACCCAATAGAAGAGTTTTGGCCCTGCTGTGCTGTATGAAAAGAGCCTGTGAAATCATATCTAAGGTTGTCTCTTGAAGGTGCCCTTTGGAAAAAACTCCTGCCGATGATGTTCAACTCGGGTTTGTAGTTAACACAATGGACCTGCCGTACAAAGCTGCGCGGGACCGCAGGCTGGAAAAGCCCTCTTAGGTCCCAGCTAATCCGTCCCCCCCGCTAGCCCGGGGGATTGTTCCTGACAGCTTGTTTTCTTTGCCCTGACCTACATAGTCAAAAAGAATCTTGTTGCACATTTTTGTTTTGTACCTTGAGGTCTCGGAGGAGCCAAATCCCCTTCTTGGCGGGGCGAGATGTGTTGTTAAACAGTGCTGGAGTCTCCAGGAAAACCATGGAGACGCGGGGACAAAGAGCCCTCTATGGTCCTCGCTTGGCTGCGGGATGGTCCTTCTTCTCTGGGCTTCAGTGGTGGGCGCCGGGACGTGCAGACGCAGGCGATGAAGACGTCCGTGCACTTGGCAGCCTGTCCTGCAATAGAGCGGTCACAGCAGCTCTCCAAGGCAGAAGGCTGGGGGGGAAAACTCAACCACTCTTAATTAACCTATTTTAGATGATGGAGATGAAGGCTGCATTTTATATGTTCTCAGCTGTGCTGTTGTGGGGGAGTGGGTGGAGCGGCAAGTCCTCTTAGGAGTGAGAAGGTCCTCATTTGGGAAAGACATGGCAGCTCCGGTTCAGGTTTTAAGGAAAATAAGGATGCAAAAATTGGGGTGAAAGAGGGCATTTAGGAAGCCTGGGCTGTAGTTTGCTCTTTCCTCACCCTAATCAGCTGGGAGCAATGGGGCACTGAGAGAGTCCTTTGCAGAGGTGAAGGGCTTCAGGTACGAATTTTGGGTGTCCGGAGCAGGGACTGTCATGGACACCTGAATTAATCTGCTTTTCCCCTTCCCCATTGCTGAGGTCAGCAGTGGTTTCTCTAACAAGCAGCTGGAAACCACCTGGGACTCCGAGTCTCCTCTGATAGCTGCGTTCACCTAAGATAAGCCCCTGAGCTCCTGGAGGGGTCCCACACCTCCCCAGAGAGCTCTTGTTGTTCAAGACACTTCACTTACAAAGCCTTTGGCAGATGTTGAGATGGAGCAAGCATGATGAGAAAAACTTGTGGCATGGTTCAGACAAAGCCAGGGGGTTATCTGGGGACAGAAGAAATTTGTGGTGTCTTTGACCCCGAAAGTGGCGTCCCGCCATAGCTGAGAGCATCAGGGCCATGGGGTTCTTTGCCACCTGCTTCCTCAGGGTGTCTCAGACGTCATATCCCCTGTACCGCTAGTTCACCTCAAAAATAGAGATAACGCTAGCAGGAGTTAAATAAATAAATAATTTATGTAGGGCTAAATTAATATAGCCATACATAAATTAACATTAAACATTAATAAACTACTAAGAAAATGTGAATAAGTTAATAATTAAATCTCAGCAGAATAATATTAAATAAATTAGTAAAGACTGCAAACCATTTTTTGTGGTTAATGCCACCTGCCCAGGATCTTTGCCAGCTTTCAGATAAACCTCTTGCTGTCTTGACAACTTTTTCAAATCTTCTGTTTCTGTTTGTTTTTTCTTTTCCACGGCTGCTGCAGCTCTTAGATCTGTTCATTCAGTGGGACTGGTCGACGTATTTGGCTGACTACGGACAACCCACGTGCAAGTATCTTCGCGTGAACCCAATGACAGCTCTCATACTGCTGGAAAAGTGAGTGCGGGTCTGGACACCCAGGATAGTTTTCACCCCCATCTCGCTTTGGACAAGCGCGTGTTTTAGTAGCTCATTCCACCACATACAGTGCCTGGACAGAGCAGCCCGGGGAGCAGGAGGCTGCTTGTCATCCAGTGAGTGAAGATTTCACCTCCGGGAGGACAGTGGGAGCTTGAATAGAAAAATCGTGATTTATCCCACTAACTGGATCCCAGGTTTTGTATCAGAATGCATTGAGTTGGCTGAGGATCTGTCTTTTTGCTTCACTCTAAAGCAGAGTTTTCCTTGTCTTACAACAGACTTCTGCTATAAAGGCGTATCTCAACCCCACAAAATCATTTAAAATTTGCTAGCCTGCAGGCACCCTTATCTCCCTTATGCTGGATTCATGTTGCCCAGCTATGGGACAGGGACAGTGCCTTTAGGTGGCCGTGTGCTCCAAGGCTTGCTCTTAGCAAGGACATGCTCTTTGATAAGGCTGAATCTGAGCCTCTCTGAAGCCTGTAGCTGATACGCTTTGCACAGCTTCAGCCCAAGCCCTGGGGCTGTGACAAGCAGCAGTGCTGGGACATGCCAGGCAAGTGCTGTGTGGACTCTACAGGGCTTTGGGATGCCACCTGAAGCATAGCAAGGAGGCTTGCACCAGTCCGAGAAGCCAGCAGTAAGGAGGGGAAGCCCATGATTTTGCTGCACGCCAAAAGAGTGAGATTTGCTTTGCTTGTAACCCCTCTAGCATGTGGGAGAGAGGTGCCACCAATCACCCATCCTGGCTGTGGTAGGAGGTGGCCTGGATGACCCTTTGTCTGGTAGATCTCAAGTCTCTCGCTGTGAGGATCAGCCCTACTCCTGTCCCTTTGCTACCGTCAGACCTCACAGCTGGTTGCTAGCTGATCTGACAGAGAAGTAACCTACCAAAAATCATAATTAATAATTTTCCAAGGACTGTTAAGTCTTGCATTGAGGAGGAGGCAGAATAAGCAAGTTGCAGGTAGGTTTGCTTAGGTTTACCATGGAATCGGATCCTGAGGAGTTCAGGTTGTTTTTTGGAATTCATCTCTTTCTTCATTGCTTATAGAGAAGAAGTTGACTAGTTTAGAGTTGGGGATATACCTTTAGAAGACGGACCTTGGTGTGTTGCTGAGCTTTGGAGTTGCAACTGTATTATCTGTGGTCCATGTAACCTCACCACCTTCTCTCCCACAGAGGAGAATAGTTAATTTCACAGCAACTCACGACATCCAGATGTTATTAATATGATACACAGGGACTAAACTTAGGTAGTTGCTATGTGTAAAGAACTTCTTTAGATTATAGCATTGTTTTTATACACATATTTATATGTGCTGTGTACTATGTTGTGCTATTCGCAATGTATTCGCAATCTGTCATCCATGATGCAAAAGCGTGAGGTATATTCAGAGCTATCAATAAAATAGTAAAATAAAGCGCTGTCAAAAAAATGAGAACTTGGATATGAAGCAGCTGGAAGAGCCAGGGAATTGGGAGCAGGCAGTGAGCTGAGATCCGTGGTAGTTACTGGGAAGGCATTGGGACAGCAGGAGGGCAGCTCCATTCTCCCAAGGTAGCACTTGAGCACACAGCATTTGTGTTCAGTGGTGCTATTAAAAAGTCACAAACCCCAGCTCGGCTTGCCAGCCTTTTCCCTGAAAAGGATCTCATTTGAAGGGCAATCTCCCCATATCCATCCCATATTCCAGAGGCAGCCCAGGTGGAGTCATCAGGTTGGCACTTGCATCTTCCAATTCCTCGTGCCATGGCACTGCCTGCATGGCATTGCCTTCATGGCGTCACTAGCATGGCATTGCCTGCATGCCCTAGCAGGCTCTGCACTATCCCTGGTCGGGCTTCAGGCCCTTTGGGGAGTCTCCGTGTGTCATCCACCAGCTCCAGCTCCCCTGAGACTCTGCACTGACCTGGCCGTAGCTTCAGGCACGTCCGCTCCCCTCCACACTCCAAGCCCACCTCCCCAGCCCTCTCCGTAGGCAGCCAAGCTTTGCCGACAAGGCGACATGAAATTCTGATACGCTGGTTCGTTTTGTAACCTGTTTTCATCATTATCTCTTTTCCTAATCACACATCTCTCATAGGATATCACGAGTGTAAGTATGCTGCTTGCTTGGGCTTTTACCCTCACCTTGCAGTGACTTTATTGTTTAATTTAAATGGAGCACTAAATGATCTAAATGCAAGCTGTCTTTGAAACGGTTCCCTACGGTAACTTTATCGTCTCAAATGCACTAATTAGAGCTAAAAGAGGAGCTTTTACTCTGTTGCTTTTTTTTCTTATAGATTAATTTAAACAAAGCTTGGCTGTGTTGAAGGTGGTGTTTGTTGACAGGGGTGGGGACAGCGCTGAGCTCTCTCGTTCCCTTCCTCTTACTTTTAATTCTTGCGCTAACAAACAGGGACCACATTACAAAACCGGGCTCGGTTATCGCAGGACTGTGCAGGCACATACTTGAAGAAGTAAAAGTATCGAACCTCCAAACAGCTTCTGAGACGCTCAAAAGCATTGTCTCCTTCTTTTAAAGGTGATATCCTTGGTGTCTGGATGCACCGCTTGACCAGGGACTGCCTGTTTCCTGTAGCCAGACACTGGAAAAGAAGCAGGACAGTGTTCGGCATCGCTGCCTTTGACATTGACCACATTGCAATGGCTCAGTGTCTGTCTGCAGGGCTCTGATGGCAGGACCAGAGCTGGTGTGGTCTTCTTGAGCAGACTTGCAAGCTCAGCCACTCCCAAGGATGCAGTCGCTCCCAGTACTGCCTCGTCCCTGGCACAGCACAACCCAAATTCTGCAGGACTTTGTGTCCTGTAGAAAACTTAATTCATTAATAATACTTAATAGCTTAGTGTCTCTACTTTCCCATGGTGTCTGGAGATACCAGCAGCTCCCGTCCCTCCCAGACACTCATCCCCGGTTAAACGGATCCACCTATATGAGTTTGTTTTCAGATCAGTGCTCTGACTGTAGTGCTTTTTTATCCCAATCCGGCAGCTTTATCCATGCAACTTCTTTCTTATTGTTCAAGCGCATGCAGAGGTTTTCTTGCATACAACATGCATTACTTCAGAAACATTTCATGGACCTGAACGGGTCCCACGGAACCAAAGATGGCTCTGAGAATGCCCAGGATAAGAGGGCTCTTAGGGCAGAGGATGATCTGCTGTAAATTCCCCGTGCGTTACCTGGGGGTAACTGCAGCAGGCAGTGATGGAGAGTGATGGGTACAGTGCTGGGTGGAGGTTTCTGAAGGTACAGGTTTACCGTCAGCGCTTCTGATGTCCCCACGTAGCCTGTGAAATAGAAACAGAGAGATCAGCCCTCCTGGTAAAGTGCTTTGAGACCTGCTGGAGCCTTACAGTGCTGCTGGAGGTGTCTTGCGGGAGGATGGTTATTTCCAAAATTCATGATACTGGGAAACCTCTAGCCTGTGCGACTCGAAAACACTGCTTCCTGTCGGTGCAGTTGCTCCCTGGTTCTTGTAGTGGAGCAGCTGGCAACCTGCTTTGGTTAAAAAAAAAAAAAAAAAAAAAGGAAGGGAAAAAAAGTACTTATTTTCCTGAACAAATGTGCTCCAAGCTATCTTGTTACTGTTGGGAAAACAGCTCGATTGTAATCCTGTGTCTTTGGGCACTTATAACTTTAGCAAATTAGCCTTTGGGATAAAGTTGTTATCCTTGTTTCCAGTTCCAAGCTGAACATTTTTGGGATCATTTCAGATTCTCTTTGGCTCTTTTTAGGAAGATTGAAGCATGAAAAACCTTAGATTTTTTTTTTTTTAAATCAGTTAAATTACTTTCAAGAGGTTTGATTTGTGCTCAGTTAACTCCAAAACCCTGGGTTCATAAAATGCCAGCTTCTCAGGGACTATCCATGCTGTGTCGCAGTCACTTTAATGCTTCATTTAGGTCCCCAAAGCTGAAAACACAGGCTTATGTGACTCGTCCAAAGCCATTTGTCTCTGCCAGGTCAGATTCACCAAGAAAATCATTTACAAATTGTGGTATTATAAGAGAGCGGTGCTGACTGAGAACCAGCAGATTGGATGTTGAGGCTGATACCTTCAAGGCTGATACCTTCAGGAGCTGTTGAAGGGTTGACCCTTGTGGGGTGGTTTACCTTGCCAGCACAAGCCTTGCCTGCGTAAAGCCAACGCTTGGAGCGTGCAACGAGACCTGCCCTTCCTCCCTGCCCCCCCATCTGCAAACGCAAGCGTGCATGAACACCCAGCTTTGCATGGCGGAGAGAGATGGGACTGCATCAGCTTCGCCTTTGGGTCCCATCCCACCACCTGCTCTTCCTCTGTCTTTTTGGAGACCTTGTGGAGACCAGTGTGCTAGTTTATGTATTAAATTTAATTTTAAAAAATGCAAATCTCAGGATGTTGTAAGTTGAGGAAACCAGTGATGGATTCCTTCCTTTAGTATAAATTATATTATATAATATTGTATAATATTTTAAGCTCACAACTCTGAAGCTTTGTGACTGTCACAAAAGCTGCATCTCTTGACTGCATGCAACGCACCATTTCAAATAAGGCCTTAATGCTGTGGACTTGATGCTAATTTTTTAATTTCCTCCTAATATTACAGCGTTGTCATTTACCACTTCATGAGATAACATGGGGACGTAGCAAAAGCTGTTTGGAAGTGGAGAACAAGAGACTTTAGGGTTTCATGCATTTTGGCATTAGAGCTAGAGCCTGCAGTGATATTGATTGGGATTTGTGGGGTTTAAAGCAAAAATGCAAACTGTGTAAAGCCTGCACATTGCTTGGTATGCCCATCTTCACACAAATACGTGATAAAAATTCGGACAGAGCCTTTAGGTGCAGTCACCTCCTCTCTCTGTCAGAGTCTGAATACGGGCATTTTATGTGCAATTCCTTTGTGGGGCTTGGTTGCAATGTTGAGCAGCGATACCTGTGCCATAACCTGTTTCTGCTCTGCACAGGATGAGAGACACAAGCAGAAAAAACAATGTTTTTGCCCAGTTTCGAAAAAACGAGAGGGACAAGCAGAAGCTGATCGACACCGTGGCCAAGCAGCTCCGCAGCCTGATCAACAGCCATCACTCGTGAGGGACTTGAGGACCTCCTGCCTGCGCCAGTCCCTGCACCACAGCCTTCCACATGCCTGGACTTGGGATTCTTGTTCAAAGAGAATATATGTATTTTTTTATTCGCCTGTATAGTATTCATGAAACCTACCCTGATGACAAAATGTTCCTTGTTAAACAGTCTGGGGAAGATAGGCAGCACTCCTTGTGAAGGTGGTGTCAGGAGTCTCCTATTATAAACTCCTATTTTCAGGGGTTTATAAAGTGACGGTAAATCCTGAAGCCTGAGAGAGAAGTTCACACCCAGACTATTTTTTTTTTTATAAGCCAAATTGAAAGAATCAGTCTGACTGCCTTTTGTTAACTTATTCAGTTGCAGAACAAATGAAAACAAAAAATACAGGGAGGAGTCATGGTTTCAGGTTCTTCTCATGGGCTTCTGTAAAGGGAGCACATGTTTAGAAAGAGGGTCACCCATTAGCTTGTCTTGCCAACTTGCATATTGGATTTAGGTGGGAAAAGAGGCAAACTGATTTCCCAACTTTTCTCCTCTTTTTCCTGTAAGGGCTGATTTCTACCATAGGCTGCAGGTCATTGGAGCTGCAACCCTTTCCCGTGCGTCTGTAGTCAGCATAGCCACCACCTGAGCTCCGCCTCTACGACCTGCCGGTGTCTTTTGGACCAGCACCGAATGTAGAAGGGCTACAAGAGCTGCAAGAGCTACAAGAGTTCATTAGATTTGGAAAGGGAGAGCCAGAAGGTAACCTGGCAGGATGTCCTGTGGTGCCGATATGGTGCTGGGATGCTGCTGCTCACATCTAGCACAGTTGGGTAGCAGGAGAGGAGGGATGCTCAGCAGGGATGGTACAAAGGCAGACTGGGCTCTCCAGTGTCCAGGGCACTGCATTCAGGTTTTTTTCCTCTCCTTGTGCTTCTTTTCCATGCTAGTGTCCTGTCTTCCCTCTCCTCCTAATACAGTGCAATGGGGTACAGTCCCTCTGCTTCCCGCAAACACTGGCTTGCGCTGCATGAGGAGCAGCCCTGCAAATGCACCGCTGCCCAGGATGCTGCGTGGGAACCTCTTGGAGGTCCCCAAAGTAGAGGCAGCAGGAGATGCCCCATAGAGCAGCATCACTCAGCAACCCATCACTCAGCAACCCCTGACTCAGAAGCGCTTACAGACAAAATTCCTCTCTCTGTTGTGGAGGTGCCCAAACATCTTCCACTCAAATCAAGACAGCCTTTGAGGAGGACAGTAACTCTACCAACAGGACTTTAATCCCAAGGTTCGGGTTACAGAGAGAGAGGAATTTCGCCCTTATGTTCTCATTACCCTTTTGACTCTAATTACAGCAGGTGAAAGCTTATCCAGGCAGTTCCCCCACCTCACAAACCCTGATGTTAAAGGGAATTAAAATCTTCCTAGTGTATGTTACGGCCCTGGCAGTGCTGCTTCAGCAGGGGCACCAGTCGTGCCCATTTCCTACCCTTGTTTGAAGGTGGTGGGTGCTCAGCTCTCCAAACACTTCTGGAAGCAGAGGTGTTTTGTGGACCTGCAGAGCGAGGTTCCTTCTCCTTCCCCTCCCTTGACTCAGACTCCTGTAGCTATGGCGGGGCAGGACTTGTTCAGATGTGGCATTTGCAGAAAGGCAGCAGCACTTCCTTGGTGCCTTCAGTCCCTCTGCTCTCTGACCACCTGCACTTTTTGCATGGGGAGCTCTTCTGATGCTCAAGCTCTGGATGCACAAAAGGGATGGTGCTTTATCTTCCCTCCTTGTTCCTCAGCAATACCTTTTTTGTTTGTTTTGTTTTTGATAAGGGTACGTGTTAATTAACCCTGAAAGTAAATAGGCAAGTTGTCAGCAATGACTTTCTGGAGCTGTCATCCTGTCCCGTCAGTCTCCAGCCACAAGGACCAGTGGATTATTTTCACTAATAGGAGGGAAGAGCCAAACTTGGCTTTATGGTTCCTTGTTTTTGGCGGGGGGATCAGAGGTTACTTTCTTCTTAATGCCTCTTTGAAGTACATGTAAGAATGATGGAAGAAAAAAAAGCAGCTGAATGGAAGTTAGTGTTAGCGTGGCCGGAAAGGGATCATCTTCGCAGATACATCTCCATACAACCCAGCACAGGCTTTCAGAGAGACAAGTGAAAATGAACTCAATCCATTCCCTGCTGGCAACTTCTTTCCTGCTCTCAGAAGTGCTGGACCTGAGTGTGAACCACCAGCTTCGTGAATGAAGCCACACTTCGTCATGGCCCCTTTGAGCCCCAGGGAATCCCCATCCCAATCTTGGCGTCCTGCACAACGGGGAAGGAAAAATTGCCTGGCTTGCTGGACTGCAATAGGAAACTCTTTCTCACTATATTCCTGGGGAAAAGAAGCAGACCGGTCCTTATGGCCCTGGCAACAACAGGAGAGCCATCAGCTCTCCAGATAAGCTGTGTTCCATGAGCTGCTGGACCATGGGGCACTTTATTCCTTCTCTCCGCCCCTTGGCAGTCCCACCATGGGAGAGGTGTGGGGACAAGAGTGCAAAGGGGGTGTCAAAAGCAGGTGGAATTGGCTGGTTCAAGCATCAGACCTGAGCTCCTACCCAGAGAATGGAGATCGAAACAGCAAAACAGCTACTCAATGGTAGCAGTAACAGGGGAAGCTTCAATCCGCAGGGCACTTCAGTTAAGGGCCATTAAATAGTAACAAGCACTTTAAAATCCTTCAGAATCAAGCTGCTACAGATGCTGGCAATGGCATCACTGAGCATCAGCAAGCATGACAAATAAGGCACAGTGGCATTTCCAGTTTTTATTAGTGGGAGGATAGACTGTCAAACACAATTTTTAATCGCTTTTGTCAGCCACTGGCTTTGCTGCCAGGCGAGGCAGTGCTTTGCAGCCAGGATGATTTTTCTCTCCTCCATGCCAGGTGTGGGATGAAGGGAGAAGGAGCAGGCACCGCAGGGCAATGTTGCCTCAGGTCCCCGAGACATGGGGAAGGGGCTTTATGCTGCTCTTGGTGCAAGCAGAAAAAAGTATCCAGCTTCTGCTGCCGCCTTGAAACTCCATTTTTTTTCCCCCAGTGGGTAACTCCTGTATTTCATTGCACAAGGTAAACCCTCAAAAAATCCCCAGAACAGCTGGGTCTTGGGGCAAGACCTTGTTTCAGATGCTCCAGACAGCTCCCAGCCTTCCCCATCCCACATCTGGGCTCTCTTTCCCATCTCCACTGAGCTTTAGGTAAAAGAGGAGGAACACGACATTGCCATGCCTGCCTGGGATGGATTTCCTCACTCCTTTAAGCTCTGCTTGGAGGGGCCGGGATTGGGATCCTGCGAACTGGATTCTGGCACTCAGGACTTGCTGCTGGGAAAGTCAGGCTCGGCCAAGGGAGAGATTCAGCAAGTTTCTGATTTCGGGAGGTCAAGCACCTAACCGCAAGTCACAGACTGGGATGAAAAATGGCATTTTGGTGCTCTGGTCCTAATTAACTTTTTGTTCTAAGAGATGCAGTTCTGTCCCTTCAAAATAAAATTAATCTTTTAAACAGATTGCTTAAAAAGCCCTGGAAGACATTTAAAATCCCCTCTAAATCTCTTACTAATGATTGGTATCCTCTGATACGGATGGTATTGCTTATGAGAGGAAGGTTGTTGCTATAAATTTATAAAGGGGGTGGGAAACAGGGGCAGAACCCACTGCTGTAATCGAAGATTTGCAACCCCCAAAACAAATAATGCTGCTATTAACACCTCCAAACATTGAACCTTCCTTATTTTTCTTTAAGCAGTGGCTATAGAAAAGACTGGGTTATCCCACCCTCTTCCCCCACCTCTATCCCCCACCTCTTCCCCCACCCAAATGTGTAAACACATTTCAGCACCAGTGGGGAAAGAAAATAATTAACAGAACAGACAAGTTTGGCTTTTTAAGAAGCATCTGCACATCTTATCTTCTTTATAATCTTCAGGGATTGTGCCGGCAGCCCAGAGGTTGGGAATAATTTTATATAAGGTCTCTGAAGTCCTAATTTGCAGCCCAAACCATACCTGTATATGACGGGGATGGCCTCTGTTAGACATCAGCACATGTGCATGTGTGTGAGAGAGTGGAGGAGATTTTTTTTATTTTTTTATTTTTTTTATTTCTAGGGCTGGAGTTCAAGTCAGATGCTCTTAGCAATTTTGCACTTTGTTCTACATCCAGCCACAACTCCAGGCTCTGATGGGGGGGAGGGAGGGGAGGGGGGAAAGCTGGCCGGTGCTGTGTTCAAGGGGCTGTTTTGGTTTTGTTTTCTTAAAAATTGGCTGCTTTTGTGCCACTATGAAAACGGATGCTTGGACAGAAGGCGTGGGTGTTTGCATGCTGGCTCCAAACTCTTTGCAAGATGCTGGGAGGCAGCGTGGAAAGCAGAGGCTGAGATGGATCCGGGGCCACTCCAGTGGCATTGGCTGCTGTCGACACCTCCTGTGCTGAAGTTGTTTTTAGAGTAAAATCTTTTACCCACCAAGGTAGCGATGATGGGAAGTGGCAGGTGAGGGAGGTTTGCAGTAGGTGTCCCTCCAGCATCCTTTCAAACCCCAGGCAGAGACATCTTTGCCCTCGGTTGTTTCCTACCTCTCTGCCACTCCTCAGTTTGGCTTTTCTCTTTAATTCTGGGTTGGGTTTGGTGCTTTTTTGAAACATCAAGTCGTTTGGAGCATCAAATCACCCTCCCACACCCTGTCTGGATGCATGTCCTGTCCCCATTTGCCACAGGGCTGCTGGGGTCTCTGCATCCCATTTCCTGTGCCTCTGTGGTGCCCTTGTGTGTCTTCCCCCCTCCCACCCCCCATCCCAGTGCAACTCGTGTGTTTATCACGCTGCTGGGGAGCTCAAAGGGAACACAACTCCCAAATAAATCTCATCACAAATGTCTTCAAGATGGGCCCTTCTCTGCTGTCAGCTGGGAGAGTTGTGAGTTTGAGGGAAGCGACCCAAATATACCATGGTCTGGGCAGGATTCACCCCCAAAAGCAGTGGGTGGAGATGGGGGGGAGTTCAGGCTGTGACATGAGGACCAGTTGATTTGTTTCACCTCCAAAGATGCTGCTGCTCTGGTCTCAAGCACCTCTTTCGGACCAGGGCCATGCTGGGTGCTCAGGGCCGGGCTGGGGGAGCTTTGGCTGGAGCGAGCATCCATCCCACATGCATCTCCTCCGGCTTGGGGGCAGCCCCCCAAAACCTCCTCGGGCAGCTCAGCATCGTGCTTCTGGAATCCAGTCTGCACTGAGTTGCTTTCTGCCTTGGCTCATCCCTCTGATTTTAGTTTGACATGAAAACACACCCGCACCCTCATCCCCATCCCTCCCTGTCCACTGGCTGCTTGTGTTGCCTTTTCTCATTTTTCTTGGGGGGGAGAAGGACGTGATTTTGTAAACTATAGTGGTGAAAACAGCTTTTTTTGCACAAGTCGTTGCACAATAAGGGGAAAATTTAGTAAATTAGGTTTGACTTTAAAGGGAACTTTTTTTTTTCCTTAAAACTCACTAGCAGAGCTACTGATTAAAAGAAAATAAAAAGAGATGGACTAATTAAAAAATGGACTGCATGGTTTACAGATTAAATTGCGTTAGAAATTAGCATGTTGATTTCAACTGTACATTTATCCTATTGTAACTTCTATTAAACAATACAGCATATAACTGTTTAAATAAGCGCTTGTTCTCACTGTGGCTGTGTGCATCACTGCAAAGGTGCTGCCTTTGCCTTCACCTCACCAGAAGAAAATCCTGAATGCCATAAAAGACAAAATTCAACATCCCTTCTGTAGAACCAGCAAAGATTTCCTGCTGAAACACGTGGATTTACGGATTGTGCCATGGGGACACAACCCCTTAACGCGCCCAGGCTCCCGCAACCTGTGTTGCATTGCCATGCTGTGAGCTAAAGCCAGGTTTTGCCTAATTTGGTGGCTGTTTTAATTGGTTTCTACCATAAACAAGCATGATTAAACCCAAGTCTGTAGTTGAAGAAGTAGCCACCTTGCTCTCATTGGTTACATCTAGTTTTGCAGATGGGGAAAGTAATCCCGAGTAGGAATTACGGCTTTGGAGGGCAGAGCAGAGATAATAGGCAGGGAGGGGGAGTTGCATTAGCTTTCTATGGGAAATCTTTTTGCCCACTCACATTGCATATTTTCTTTCATGGTATTTATCATCCTTTGCAATTTGATGATTATATTAGCCTTTTTTTTTCTGGCCTAACTGCGTTAGGATATTAGATTCCCCAAATACCTCCCAACCCTGGCACTAAACTTGCGGTAGACTTTGGTTTCTGTAGGATGTTTGACTTGGTACCACACAGCATGTTGATTAGGAAATTAAAATGATATAAAATGAACATGACATATGCTAATTAAAAACTGGCTAACTGGGCTATCTCAACATGTAATCCCTAAACAGAGGCACAGCCCTAGGACATCTCCATGGAGTGAGGCGATGCTGAGCACACCAGGCTCAGGGGGGACTTGGGGGTCCTGCCCCTCTGGCAGGGGCAATGGGGAGGCTTGGTGGAAGGGCTCAGGCTGATGATGTGGTTCAGTGTGTAGGAATGAAGGATTTAGGGAATGTTCATGGGCTGGGGGACTCCCTCCTGGAAAGCAGCAGTTGTGTACAAGAATCCCGGATGGATTGTACTCCATGAATTCCTCTAAATCCCTTTTTTAAGCCATATATCCCTTTTGCTTTCCATCACGTCCTGGGGCAGGGAGTCCCATGTGTTAATTCAGTGCAGTGTGGAGACAAAGTACTCCTTGGTGCTTATTTCTGTCTAAACCTCTGCAAGGGGCATTTGCATGGGCACACCAGGTGGAAGAAGATAAAAAGGAAGATGGGAACCTCAACAATTTAATCTCTCCATCTCAGAATATTCTTGGGTGCCATCTGGTAATGGCAGTCACGAACAAAAGGGAAAGTGATAGCAGGTCCAGATAGGACCTCAAAAATGCACGAAGCCCCTCAGGCCCAGCCAGCCCACCCTGGGCTAGTGGGCAAACTCAACTGCATCAGGACCGGCAGCTGGTGCAGCACCACGGATCAGCCTGATGTCACGCTCCATGCGAAGTGCCTGGGTTAAGGGCTTTAACGTTCGTTAGCCCCTGTCCACTTGGCCTGATGTCTTCCGAGTACCAAGCAGTGCGAAGAACAGACTGGATGTGTGCTGGTCCAGGCTCAGGACCGTGCTACAGGGAACGTGCAGCCGCAGGCCGGAGAGACAGAGATGCTCTGCAGCACCCGCAGGGCTGAGATGTGGTCCAGCACCTCTGGGCTCCAATGGGAGGTGGTGGGTAGAGATTCCTCAGACCATTCCGACCAGCGGATCAGCGAGCTGCAGCCACAGGTATGTTTTGGGGCATGGATGTGGGATGCTGCAATGTGCAGTGATGTTGTACTGAAGACTGAGCGCTATGGTGTGGCAGGGCTCTGCCTGCTCCTAAATCAGTGCACAAAGCAGGGCCAAACCTCACCACAGCTGAGTGTCACCCCAGAGCCTGTCGGCTGGCCCCTGCCACTGAGCCTTTCACCCTGGGTGTCCTCAGGACTTCTTTTGACCCCCTCAGCCCATGCAAGAGGCTACCAGAGCAGCGAGCCTGTCATCCCAGCCTGGGGACATCTTGCAAGACCAATATTGGAGGGTGTAGCCTTATCCATCCAAGAAACTGTCCCCGGAGCAAACCCTCTCCAGGAACATGCCCAGACTTCTCTGGAGAAGAGCAAGCTGGGACGGTGCAGCCAAGGCGGCTGCACACAGCACACAGCCCCACATCTCCACTAACACCCCGGCCTGGTGCTGTGTCACTGGGTAGATGCAGTGAGCATGCCCTGGGACCTTGGGTTGCTCCTTTTGGTTGTCCGTGCCTTGCTCTTCTCATCTTTTTAAAATACTGAGTTTCTCATTTTGACGTTTTCTGCGAGGCACTGAGTTTCTGCACTGGGATTTAACATCTCCATGCAGTGGCTTGCTGCCTTGCATTTGCCGCACAGATGGGATGGAGGCCAAGTGGCAAGTCTAGCTGGGTTATCACCATTAGTATTGTTTTGTGGAGTTTGCAGCACACCTCAAGGAAGAAGATCCAGCATAGCCTTAACATGCTTGGACCTGGAGATGCTCCTGCCCTCTCCAGTGGGACAAGACCTCTGGAGGTCTCTAGGCCAGTCTCCTGCTCAAAGCTAATTGCTAATTGCTAATATTGCTAATGCTAGATCACAATGTTGGTGGCTTTATGTGACTGAGTCTTGTAAAACCTCCGAGAATGGACATCCTCCACCTCTCTGGTGGCCTGTCAACCCTCCCAGTTCAGACTTTTTTACCTTCCAATCTGAATAGAACTCCCAAAGAGTGGCTTGCTGTGCTTGCAAGAACAGTGATGGTGGACTTACGTTAAACCTGGTTGTCAGTGTCACCACTATGTCTTGTCCAACAGAACTGATACTCAGCCACTCAGTTCCCACTCTGGCTGCTTTCTAGGGTGACACCAGGCAGACCACTGTACCAGGGGTGCTGAGCACACAGACTGATGACTGTCCTGTATGTGGGACATGACTAGATAGCAAACCCACAGCTTGATGTAGACATCTTCTGGTCCCAAGCCCTTATTCTGTCCCATAACAGCTCGATTCTAGGGGCTGCTGAAGCAGACTCCCTTAAAGAGGAAAATCCCATGAGCTGGAGACAGGCTCATCTGACAACTTCACTTTCCTGCAACCTCAGCCAATCTCATCAAGGAAGGAGGTTAAGAGGTAAATCAAGGTGAAGGCAAGAAGGGACAGAGACAGGAGGAAATAAATGTGCAGGAATATCTGTTGAAAAGTATTTGTCTTGCCTGCCTCGAAGAAAATAAGGAGGAAAAACCCTCTCTGGCTTGTGGTTGCTTGTGGGTTTGGGATTCAACTCTTTGGAAAACAGCTACAGCAAATACAAGAAGAAAGAAAACCTTGGTTGGTGATCGCTGAACTCTGAGTCAGGGTGGTGGCTGCAGGCAGGAGACTGCAGGGGAGCCAAAATCTTCCCAACCAACTCCCAAATTGGTTAAGCACCAAATAATGATGGCCCAGACATCCCCTTCTCTTCGTTGGCTCCAAAGGTTGAGTAGGTCACATGTAGGTCCCTGCGCTCGGGCAGGGGAGTACTGGCCAAAACACCTGGGCATCAGACCTCAAAGCCTCTGTCTGGGAGTCTGCTTCTTGGAGGTGCTGGGCTCATTAGGTCCTGTGGTGTTAAGTTGATAGCAGTCGTGTTTAAATCTCCCCTTTGAACAAGTGAGGATTTTGCTCCCAGACACCTATTTGGAAGCCTTTCTATCATTTCACTTCTCAGATGCTTAAAAGTCTCTGTCCCATGTCCTGCCAATGTTTATCTGAGACCAGTTTGCACTTGCTTGATTTTGTGTCACCTCTTGTTCTTCAACTTTATTAGCTCTTTCCGCTCCTTGGTGTTGTCTTTCTTGATATGTGTAGAGAGATCACCCTGTTTTCTCAGCTGGGGTTTCCCCTGCCCAGCAAAGCCCAGGGGCTTTAGACTCCCTGTCCCTGTCCATTTTCTGGTTGCCATTTCCTCTACATGTTCTCATCTCCCATACATGTTCTCATCAGAGCCTCTCTTTCAACATGGTGGACCCAAAAGGTACATGCTCCAAGGAGCTGCCAGAACTGACACATACATGGGCATTAATACTTCACTGTCTTGGCTAGAAATGTCTCACCAGATACTAAACACACTCTGTGTGATAGAATTGCTTTGTTGTAGGCAGTGACCCTCACATCCAGATCTTTCTTCTCGTTGGCCATTTTGCGCTGAAGGGCTCTTTTCTTGGTGCATGACCCTGCATTTTGTTCTAACAGCTCTCACCCTATTGCCTTCACTCTGCTCATCGTGGTTGTTCAGTTCTTCCCAGTTGACATCCCCGTGATACCTGTCAGCGGTGATGTTGCTGTGGTGTGGAGGGTTTGCCAGATTTCTTCTGCCATGTGTCAAAAACAGTTCTGGCAGGTTAGGGAAGATTGTGTGAGATGAATGGGAGAATATGGTCATCTTCAATGAACTTCTTCCCACCCCGAGAGGAAGGAAAAAGTGGGCAGGTGGACACTAGCCCAGAAGGACCACCAAAGTTTGCAGGACTGAAGAGTTTAAAGAAAAAGTGGAGGAAGAAAGCTGATAGAGACAGCTGTCATCACATGCCCAAAGAGCACGGGTGAAGGAGGTTGTTAGAGCAGATAAACAAATATGAGAAGGGAGCGGAGCAGACAGCCCAGAGATAGCACGACCTGTGATAAGGATGGGTAAGGGAGATGAAGCATCTAGGGAAGGGATTGTACCTCCACTGGCAAGAAGACTGGATGAAATCCAAGAGGAATGAGCACAGAGCATTACGTATAGGAGAAGAAATGTGGGCAGGGAGACACAGGAGGTGGAGCAGCCGGATTTGGGATGTGAAACTGGGTCATGCCAGGAGTAAAACAGCACGGTGGTCACAATGCCAAGGGAGGGCAAGGATGGTCAAGCCAGATGGCAATGAAGATGCCGGTGGTGGGAGTATCGTGTGATGATGCTGTATGATGGGGAAGAAGCAAGATGGGACCACTTGGGGTAAACGGGACTTTTCTCCTTTCCTCCTTGATGCTTCCGTAGTGTTTTCCAAATGTACCACAGTGCATCCAATCCCCAAGTGGGACCGGGTGGCATTCCTCCTGGTGACAGCCCCTTCATCTTTTCTCTGTGCCGTGATTATGAGGCCCACGTGGCTTCGCAGCCCCGCTAATTGCATTCTGTGGGGCAGTAATTGAATGAAGGCTCACGAGAGCCATGGATCAAAGGCAGGCGCCCATCAATATCTGCCTGTCCCAGAATCCGATTAGCGGGGAGAAGGCATAAATCACCGCTGCCCCTCCCTGACCCAGCAATACTTAATGCAGGTAGAGCGCCCAGGCTGGTGTCAGGGAAATCTGATTTGCTCACGAAAGGTTAAGCAACACTGTGGATGAAAAATTATTGTGATGCTGTGTCTTCTCGGCAGTCATTCATCTCTGCACTGCTTGCTGTGGGATGGAGGGGCTGCCCGAGTAGGCGTTGGGAGATGATTACTCAACGTCGCTGAGACGTGTGAAGTGTTAAAGACCCCCTGGCGGGGCACGGGGCAGTCGTTTGTATTCATTAGCCAGCCCACTGCAGATGTCGGCTCACTCTTTGAGGGGACGCAGAGAGACACGCTTGCTGCCTGGGTCCTCACTTACAGTCCTCGGTGAAGTGGCAGGACCTGATTTCTTCTCCCTTGGTGGCCCTGGGCACTTGTTGCTCCACCACACAGGGGACTCCTGTCTGAGGAAGGCAATCCTGTTTCTCCTTCATCCACAGTCCTAGTAACAAAACCATTCCAGTGGGGTCAGGCAGCTGCTGCCTGCAGGGAACAGGTTGTGTGGAGTCTTTTTCACTACTGTCTCCTTTTTAGGCTCAAGCTGCAATGGCCCCCAGGACTGCGCACAGTACAGGGGCTGCTCTACATCACTATCATTTGCAGCTCTGGTAATGTTTCTTCACCATGAGGTACAAAAGTCCTGGCTGAAGGCAGCACTTGGCTCTTCTCCTCCCCAGATCTTTGGCACTGAGCTTTCACTCTACCCTACCAGCCTTTTAACAAGCCAAAGCTGCGGGTTTTCCAAGGCAGAGCCTGGTGGGTGACTGGATCTCTTCATGTGTTTCTGTTCCCATCTGTCCAAGAAGGGATGGGCAACAGCTTCTAAGCCGTCATGTTTGGACAGGTCTTCCCTAGTCTTGTCTTGCACTCTTCCAGTTCTCCACAGCAACAGCATCATGATTCAGATTAGAAGAAAGCCAAAGAAGAGGGAAAGGCGTCCTTCAGGTGAGTATTCTTAATATTGCCCGCGCTGAGGGATGGACCCCCTGCAAGGCCAGCTAGCAGTGGCTCTGGCAGTGGGTGCTCCTCCCCCAGCCCCACCTGAAGCTGCAGCTTCTCCTGCTCGCTGCAGCACAGCTTTGGAGCTTCTTGAGGCAGTGAGGTTTGCTTTACAAGGGAGAGATCACTGAGAACCTAATATGTATTGTCCAAATTTGCTTTTGGTGAGTATTAGACATATACCAATGGGTTGTAAAGAAGAATACTCTGGCTGACATTCCCCGGGGGGTTGAGACATGAGCATAAATTTATCTTGTCTGGGTCCTTCCTTGACCTCAGCTCCACCAACTCATGAGAAAGCAGAAAGCTATGTGAAGAGACTGAAGCAGCTGCTGGTAGGGTCTGCCTGGACTGGCTTCTGTTGAAACTGTGGCTATAGGAGGTGGAAATCCCTGGTTTATCCATTGAGCACCTGCTTCTGGCCTCAGCGTGACAGCTTGTGCTATGAAACCCCTCCAGCTGTCATGTGCACCCCTTTCGAGGTACAGACTGGGTACGTCCACTTACATCCATCTGCTTGGAGGGCTGAGGGCCGGATGTAAAGTAGCCTGCACTCACTGTGGTCAGAAAAATGTGGTTTTGCATCACACTGTTCACAGGAGGTGGAGCAGATCATGGTGCAACAGCCTGAGACCCTGAGCTAAGCATTTACTGCATGTCTGTGATACCCAAACCCATGCTCCCTGTCCCATCACAGTCTGTCATAGAATCAGAGAATCATAGAATGGTTAGAGTTGCAAGAGACCTTAAAGATCATCTAGTTCCAACCCCTCTGCCATGAGCAGGGACACCTATCACTAGACCAGGTTGCTCAAAGCCCCATCCAACCTGGCTTTGAACACCTTCAGGGACGAGGCATCCACAACTTCTCTGGACAATCTGTTCTAGTGTCTCACCGTCCTCACAGTAAAGAATTTCTTCCCAATATCTAATCTAAATCTACCCTCTTTCAGTTTAAAGGCATTAGCCCTCCTCCTATCGCTATACTCCCTGATAAGAAGTCCCTTCCCATCTTTCCTGTAGGCCCCCTTCAGGTAATGGAAGGCTGCTATAAGGTTTCCCTGGAGCCTTCTCTTCTCCAGGCTTAACAACCCCAACTCTTTCAGCCTGTCCTCATACCAGAGGTGCTCCAGACCTCTGATCATTTCGGTGGCCCTCCTCTGGACGTGCTCCAATAGGACCCTGTCCTCCTTATGTTGGGGGCCCCAGAGCTGGACGCAGCACTCCAGCTGGGGTCTCATGAGAACAGAATAGAGTGGAGAATCACCTCCCTCAACCTGCTGGCCACACTTCTTTTGATGCAGACCAGGGTATGTTTGGCTTTCTGGGCTGCAGCGCACTTTGCTGGCTCATGTTGAGCTTCTCATCCACCAACACCCCGAAGTCCTCCTCAGGGCTGCTCTCCATCCATTCTCCGCTCAGCCTGTGTTTGTGCTTGGGATTGCCCTGACTCAGCTGCAGGACCTTGCACTTGGCCTTGTTGAATTTCATGAGGTTGGCACGGGCCCACCTCTAAAGCCTGTCAAGGTCCCTCTGGATGGCATTCCTTCCCTCCAGCGTGTTGACTGCTCCACACAGCTTGGTGGCACTGGCAAACTTGCTGAGGGTGCACTCAATCTCAACATCCATGTTGCCAACAAAGATGGTAAATAGTACCAGTCCCAGTAGAGACCCATGAGGAACTCCACTCATCACTTCACGCCACTTTGACATTGAGCTGTTGACCACAATTCTTTGAATGCAACCGTCCAGCCAGTTCCTTATTCACTGAGTGGTCCAACTGTCAAATCCCTGTCTCCAGTGTAGAGACCAGGATGTCATTTGGGACAGCGTCAAAAGCTTTGCACAAGTCCAAGTAGATGATGTCAGTTGCTTTTCTCTTATCCACCAATGCTGTAATGCTGTTGTAGAAGGCCACCAAAGGCCTTCTGTCATGTCCCGCAGAGAGATATCCTGCTCCAAGGAATCTTCCTTCCTTGCTATGGAAAGGCAATTGCTTAAGAGATGCAAAACGTGGTTGGGGAATTACCTTCCTTGGTGGGACTATTTGGGAGTTGGGAGGTTGTTGCTCAATGGGTAAAATATGTCCAGCATGGAGCTGGCAAGGTAACCGAAGCATCTTTCTACCTGGCGTATGGGTTCAGATCCCTTTGGATACTTCAGGGCTAAAGTGGCTGAGAATATTTTGTTCATCTCAAAGTGGGTGGTGGAGGGAGGCATCTCAAGAGCATTTACAGATAGGAGGTTGCAACAGCACACCTGGGCTTCAGGTTGCATGTGCTGTCCGAAGCATGAAGGTGTTACCAGGTTAATGGGTGAGTGCAGACAGCCAGGGGTGACACAAACCTGCTACCTGTATTTTGTTACCAAGGACCTGGTCAAAAGCACTCCAGAGCTTCGATGCAGCATGGAGCAAGCCCTTGGTGTGCAGAAGTGATGTGAGCAGCATCAGTCAGGATGCCCTTCGTTCTCCACAGGAACCACCAGCTTCCCAGGAAGCGATGGCTCCAGTGCTGCTGAGCTTCAGCGAGGTTTGTTTCCCATCCTCCTGAGCTGTTTTGTCTTACCAGCAGATCCAGGAGAAGTCAAGCAGCTCATCCACACAGCCACGCACTGTGCACTAATTTCTGCTTCAGCCAAAAATCACACTTCTCCAGCATTGCTTGCGAGAAGACAACTCCACTGTCAACTTGGCAGAAGGAATGTGAAGCCAGCTCATTCCCAAGGGCCGACTGGACTACACATAGCCTTCAAGGTCACATCCTGGACATCCCAGCATCAAAAGCTTCACTGTGCTGACCTAAATAGGCAGAAAGTCACCATGAACAAGAAGTCCTGGGGATGATCCTGCACATCCAGACCCCAGGAGTGTTGAAGTTGCAGCTTTCCTGTCTGGCTCCCATATTCCCTTACTTCAGGAGAGGTTTGTGAGCTTTGTCTGCAGGCAGACCATCCCAGGGCTCATGCACACGTGTGGCGGCATGCAGCAGTAGATAGTATCTCTCTGGGGTTTCGCCTCAAGGTACTGGAACGAGTGTATGAGTGTGCTGGCTTCATTGAAAACCAAGCTTGGTGTTGGACACTGAGCACAGTATATGTCAGAACTGGCCTTTTGGGGTTACCAGGGCAAGATTTCTCCACCACTTACTTCAGCTTAAGACCAAACCCTCAGTCCTAACCGAGGAAAACATTTCACACCTGCTCAAATGCTTTCAAGCCTCTGGGACGCTTTCCCGGGGTAGGGCTGCAACAAAAGCCCTGAGGCTGTGTCTATACCAGTAAATTAAACAGTTCCAGGGTTCAGACACCAATTATCCTCGCTGTTAAATTATTAGCACTCACCCAGGCAATTCTCAAGCATGGTTCAGGAGTGTGCGTGGCCCAAGACCCTTCCTGATAGGCAGGTTGGATGTGGCCACCCTGTTTTGGCAGGTAGGGGAGATCAATTCAATGGGCAAAGGCTTGTCCCTGCCAGATGGCCTCAAGGCCGGAGGATGGTCCCAGACATGTCCATCGTGCCAGTGCAGATGTAACCTCTGTGCTTCTGCAGCTCAGACATGGTCAACCAGGCTTTCATTTAGCAAACCTACAGCTCAAGTCTTTACAGCTTGGATAGTTACCAAACATGCAGCCATGAATACCTAAGTGATAGTAATTAATTATAATTGCAGACATTCATATTAATTTACAGTATCATAACTTCAATTTTATTTTTTTTTCTGGGATGCTTGTTTTTGCTGATTAAGGTCATGTCTGCAGCAGCTGGTCTTATAACCAGGAAAGGCCTAATTCCTGGCAGCAGGGACAAGAAGCAGCCCTTGCCTTTCCACAAGCTGGTGAGACACAGCCGGCTTCTGCTGTGTCTCCCAGCCCTCCTGGGAAAGCCACTTCCCCCCTGAAACTGGGACCTAGCAGTTCATGTATCAACTGGCACTGGAGAAATGTCTGTTGCCATCCAAGGTTGCCCAAGCTGCCTGCTCATCCTCTCCCCACACCATGCACCTCGTAAAATCCTCCTGCTTCCCTGGCACTTTTGATCTGCCTGTCTGCTGGGGAGGTGGGATGGGCGGGCGAGATTTGCATGCTGGAATTTCGACAAGGAAGTTCCCTTGTGCAGAGGGGACTGACTTCTTCCTTGCTTTTTGGCTTCTTATATTTTTGTTTGTTTTTCTAGTAAACTAGTGGACAAACTTTTATTATTTCATTCCCCCAAGGACTACTGGAAAGCAGGTGAATGTGATGTGGGACCCCAGAGTCACTCTGACCCCATTCCCATATAGATAAGCCGAAGACTAAAGTATGTCTTACGCTCTCTGAGACACACCTAGTTGCTTGGCTCCCTTCTAAATATTTTTTTGCAGCCGTTCTCCCCACCCCACTGGGGAAATTGCACCCAAGGAAAGCTGAGTGTGTTTGCATCTGGGTAATGCTATGCGCAGGTAAAGCCGGGGAGAACTGATGCTCAGCGAAACCACTTTTCTCATCAAAAAATGATGGAAGAGAGAAGGTGTAAGCTCAGTTCTGTTGGGCATGGTCCAAGAATCCAGTCTCCCTCTCCAGCTTGGTGCTGCTGAGACCTCTGAGCCCAAATTTTTAGGCTGCAGTACTGGAAGGACACAGGCTGGTCGGAGACCGTCTGAAGCTGGGCTGCAAAAGAGACCAGAGGACTGGAAATCACGGCCAAGGAAAGAAGATCAAAAGGCTTGCAGTTGTTTAGTTTAAGAAAACTTTATAACAGCCTACAAATATGTAACAGGCTTCTGCAAAAAGGAAGGGGATGAACTGGTCTCCTTGTTCACCAGGAATGTGACAGGAGGTAATCGGCTTAAACTACATCCAGAGAGGCTGAAGTTAGGAGGACATTTTCCTCTCCATTTTTCTATGGAGAGGACAGGCATTTGTGCTGGGGGCTGCAGCAAAGCAGCATCTCCATCCATTGAGGTTTGAGAAGAGGGAGGACCAACGTGTGTCAGGAGCAGTTTGTGCTGGAGCAGATGCTGCACAGGGGCCCCTGCACAGATCTGGGACCAGCAATGGGCTGAATGCCACACTACCACACCAGAAAAATGCATCTGGAGAGATTTTTGAATCGTGCTTGGCACTGCAGAGCAGCATGGGGAGGAGGCAGTTCAGGTACTCCTGGCTTCAGTGTTGGGAGGTGATGGATACTGCTGCCTGGTCAGTAGCAAGGATGCAGGCTGGACTGTCAAAACAATCTGGTGAGTGGTTTAAAAACATTCCTTTCAGGGTTTTCTTTCTTGTTTGTCCAAACGCCGTTCTTTTCAATGATCCTGTGGCTAAGTCAGCTGGGAACAGGGCTTCTTAAAGCAGTTTTACTGCTGCAGACAAAGTAGTATCATCACCCTCTCTTCCCTTGAGTCTCCCCCAATGTGCATTTTTCTTTTACAAAATTAGAAACTAAGCAGTTTACTGCACTGTTCATGAAATCTGGGGCTCCCTGAATAAGATTGCCCTTGAAGTCCTTCCAGCCTTATCACAGTAATATAAATGAGGGGTTTGCCTGTCCCCTGTAAATGAGTTCCTGCTGGACACTGGGCAAGATTCAGCTCCCAGACTCCCACACCTAAATGTAGAGGTGAATTTTGGTTGCAGACATCTCAGAGGCCAGTGCCAATTTTAGAGTCCTGGGGAGCCTGCTTGGCCTCCAGTTGTTGTTCAAGGAGGATGAAATACTCCCAGAGGTGCTGAGCTCTTACCATCGGCTCCACATGGACAACTCGGATACCCTGAGCACCTCAAACACCACTTCATACCTCTGTATGAGCAACTGAGACTTGCCTTAAAGATCTAGTCTGTGTGGTCAATGCAATGGAGAGCTATCAGATGACCAAGCATAGGTTGGCATGAGCTGAAGATCTCCATAGCCTAGGAAATATCCCAGGAGGCAGAACAAGAAGGAATTTGCTATTATCTTCTGTAATGCCCATGACTATGCTCAGCCATAAGGCAGCAGGACCTGAGCATGGGATGTGGAGGGCCTTTCCAGATGTTGTGAAGCACATGGAGGATCACCATAGAGCATGTTGGTTTTCTGAGCAAGGTGCAGCCACGCTGGCATGGAGATGTACCACACTTGGTGAAGCTGCTGGAGCTCTCAGCATGACCATGAACATGGGGCTGAAGGTCATTCTTGCTCAGATAGCTACTCCCAGCTCTTTATGTGTTGTCTGCAAAGCAAATGCCTTGTTCAAACACGCTCCTCCATTGGCAAACAAGAAAAGAAAAGCAACAAAATAATTCTGCTTGGGGCTGGGAGTGGAAAGCTGCTATGGCTTGACAAAATTGAACTGCTGTGAGCTAAGGTGGGAGGGGAGGTAGCAAACAAGGGTAAGCCTTCAGATGCTGATGTCTTGACTGGTGACTAGCATGGAAGTAGCTATACATCCTTGTATCTCTGTCCATGATCCCTCTTTCCTTGTAGAACACACAGTTGCAAAACTTATTTCTGTGAAAGGAGTGTGTGGTGTGTCCCCATCTCTCCTGCAGGACTTCGTGAAGCAGAGGTGCTCGAGCCATCTCCAATCACAAAAGCAGATGAGCTAGGAGAGTAAGGAACTTGTTTGCTCTGTCTCATTTCTGAAGCCCTGAGGTGGGGCTTTAGGTAGAAGCAGTGTTTTCTGCAAGTATTTTCTGTGAGTAGAGTTGGACACATTTTCAGGCATGTGTCCCTTTCTGTGGGTCCAGAGTAGAGCACACTTCAAGCTAGGTCCTGGCTGAGGATGACTGAGTGTGACTTAATGATATCGGTTGGACAATTAGGCAAAAAAGGTGGTTGTCAGGCAGAACAGTAGGTTAGGAAGGGCAGAGATGATATGGTTGTTAGTCCCATAAACCAGAGAGAAAATAGAGGCAATAACTGCCTGTGAAGCAGAGTAGCCGCTGCTGGGAAAGCCTGTAAAACGCTGTGAGAGCAATACTGCTCTTCAATCCATCATGTTTAGTGCCCAGCAGTCACAAGATGTATTCTTGTTTTTCCTCTCCATGGCATTTTTGCTGGTGGTGAACAAGGCTGAGGTGTGAGTTGGGATAGTGGGGCAGAGGGGACCATGGTGATTCTCATGGTGGATAGAGCAGGGGCTGGTCCTCCTTGGGTCACCCATCTGTACCCAGGGCTGAAAGGGAAGGGATCACCCCTTGCTACATGCTTTGTGTCACCTCTCTGCTGGGGCTGGTGCTTAGAGTGTGGCTTAGGACCCCTACCAAGCAAAATCAAGGGAGAAAAATATCTGAGAAAAACATTCCCAAAACTGATGAGAAGAAAGAATACTGAATACCCTTGCTGCTATTGGGAAGTTGATGCCCATGCTATGAGGACCCTGAATACTGTTTTCTCATCTGAGCACGGGAGAGGAATTTATTTCACCCAATTTTAGATTCCGGGGATCTTTCTAGAGCTGAAGGACAAGAGTAGACCTTCCCAGCTGGGATTCACCTGGCTGATTTTAGGTGGCTAAGTCAGGATGAGATGACCTGTATCACTCTGAGTCCAGAGGAAACCTGAACAGATGCTCTTGGGTGAAATGTTTATGTTCAACCAGAAAAAAACCATGTGCTGCAAATCTTAATGTATTCCCAATAAATGTCCTTTCTAGACGAAAGAGTATGGCAGTCCCCTATCACACTTACCACCCCAGAGTGTATCAGCCATGTTCCTTTACCCCTATCTTCTTTTTATTGCATTCTCTCCTCTTGGTGAAATGGAGCTACACCAGGCCATGAGGCACTTCCAGGGAGAGATTCATCCCATCCTGAGACATGGGCACTTCCTTTGGAGGGCAGATCCTGACCAGTCCTGGGAGGAGATGCCTCCACCTCTGAAAGCACCAGGGGACCTCAGAGAGCAAGCTTGGAGCAAATGCCTTGTTTGTAGACAGCTTCACATAGGTGGGATGAACCATACCCACTGTCAGCAATGTGTTCCCGATGTGACTTTTCCACTGTAAAGTATCTCCTCCAGCTCACAAAACATATTGTCCTGTGCACTCCCTCCCATTTCAGATGATGTCTCAAGAGAACTCCTCTAATAGACACTGGAAGAAAACTTACAAAGGCTGGAAATACCTGATGAAAGAAGAGATTTCTTTTTAGGCATGATAGTCTTGCTCTGGACCTCCATCCCCAGGGATGTTATGAGAATTTAAGCATGGAAACATTGAACACCAGGCAGCACAAAGCTGTGCTAAGTGTTTTTAAAAGTTTAATCTTTTACTATGGTGGTGAAAAAAGGTAGGCTAAATTTGACATGTGACACCTCTTAAAGGCCTGGTACCCCTGGTTATTCTTCAAAGTGTTATTGGACAGTGAATCTGAAAGTCACCAAGGCTCAAAAATTTATCAAGGGTCAAAGAAGAACTGGATGTGTCTCAGGGTGATCAGGGAGAGAGCTGAGAGAACTGATGGTGCATTTCAAGAGGGGGTCTCAAAGAGTTGCTGATGGGTTTCAGGAGCGATAAGGAACCCAAACCTGAGGTCTCTGTTCACTCTGCAAGTACTTGACTGCCAGTACTTGTCTCCCAAGAGCATCATTCATGGGAAGAGGTGGGAGAGTGTCCAGTGACAATTGTCCAACATTCCTGAGCACAGCAGGATGTGGCTCTGCTCATCCCAGCAAGGTTTGTAGAGGGCTTTGAACGAGGGGGCCTTTCAGTGTGTCCATAGGAGGAAATCTTGAGAAGAGCAGGGAGGGGGAATTGCCTCTCCCAAAATGACCTCTCTCATCCAAAGCGGGACCAAGCTTCCGAACAGCTGATGCAAGTAGGTAATGTGAAGACTGGTGAGTGGGGCTGAGCTTTCAGACCAGATATCACCCCTTTAAGATATTCAAGCCAGACACCACACATTTCATCTTCTGCCTGTCTAATACGGTTCCCCTCCTCTTTAATCTGCCTCCACAGATGGGTATCTCATGACATTAATTTACTTTTTCCTTCTTTCTCCCCTTGCTGTCCACTCTTCTCCTGGAGCTTGGCTTCTGCATAGGAGCAGAGAAAAGGGGAATACCCGCAAAATCCCATTTTTCCCTCAGCTGAGGGCAGGTGCTGAGTGGGGTCCCACCACCCCGAGGTGCTTGCGAGCCCAGTGGCAGGGTGTGCGTGTGCAGGCAGGGAAGCCGGGGAAAGGAACAGTAGCTTTTTCTCTTGCCGGTGACGCCGACGTGGTGATCAGAGGAGCTGGCCAGAGTCCTAATGAAGATAAATGAATATCCCCTCTCCTCCGCTCCTCCAGCTTTTATTGATGGGCTGCCGGGTGAAAGGCGAGAGCTTGAATGTTCATTTAAGCAGACATCACGAGTTTCTTTGGAGGGGAAGGTGTAAGAAAAACCGCCTTGTGCTTGAAAGTTACTCCAAGATGAGCACGCTCAGCTTTACAAGCCTTTCTCCATTCCTTCCCCATCCATCACTTCCCAGGAGCCCTTTGTAAATGCAAATTGCACTTTGATAGAAATAATGCACTGAGCCTCTATTAGTGTCTGTGTAATGGAGAGGGCTATTTTAATGCAATCATTCTTGAAAGAAGCTCCTCTGTGCCTTATTTTAGGCTGTGTATCAAAAACCAATCTGAAAACACACTCCTCCCCTGCCCTCCGCTCTCTCCCATCTCTGGCCTTTGCAGGCGCTGGGATACTTTTTATTTTGGGCTTGGGATTCATGGGGCAGCCTGGGGGTTTGACGGTGTGAATGACAGCTCAGGGAGACACCCCGTCTGACCTGGTCCTCAGGACAGGGCTTGGTGTCCCAAGGTGGGATGCCTGGACTACGGGATGGTGACGGTGAACATGGTGGTGTGACAACCTGCATCCTTTGGAGCTTGCCATCTGAGGAAGGTCCAGCTGTGATTTTAGGGGAATGAGATGTCTCATCGCCTGGAGCTGTTTCTTCACAGACTCTCGTATGTGCTTTCTAGCAGGAGGGAGCTTGTTCAGTCCCAGCTATGAACATCTTGTAGTGTGATGGAGAGTATGGATTTGCAGAGCAACCTCTGAGATCCCCAGGATGTTTCTGCACTCAGCAAGCTGATTTTCTCATGTCCCAGCCTGATCTCTCCCTCCCAGGGTGTGCAGCAGCAGCTCCAACACTGAAATCAGTTTAAGCTGCTTTAAAAAAAAAAAAAAAGAAAAAAAAGAAAAAAGGAATATTTTAAGACATTGAGATCCCCCTCCACACACACACATTGGGAGGTCAGAAAAAAACTGCTTTGAACTGTTTAAAAACAAATCTGAGGCATCATTCATCTTCATTAATGAGATATTTAACCAATTCCTTTTAATAACTTTTTGATCTATATGCCAAATGAAAAAACATATTTTGGTCTCATTTTCTGCTTAAAAGGCCATTATTTTGGTCTCATTTTCTGATTAAAAGACCATTATGCTCCATTCCCCTTCCCACCTTAACCTCTAAATCCTGCTTTTTTCCTGGTATATCATCCCACTCTCTTGGAGCAGCACAGACGCCTTCTCACACCCTCCATGTGCACCACTGTGATTTGTGCCAGCAAGGGTCTGCCCACAGGTCAAGGGAAAGGAGGTGGTTTTACCATCTCTCCTGGGTCTTCTACAGTGCTGCTGTGCAGGATTTAATCTCCTGGAGAGGTTAATCTGGGTGGATCGGTCTGTCAGCAGCCTCCTCCTACCTGTTTGGGTATGAATTATACTGGGTGCTGGAGTGGATTTTCTCCCATTACTGGAAGTCAAAGCTATTCAGTAGCATAAATTTGAAGCCCCCTTCCAAAGGATAGCTCCAAAGGTGTGGTCCTCCAGCACCTTCCCAGAGGAGATGAAATATTTAGTGCCAGTCAAAAACACCAGAGCAAGCTGCAGAGCTGCTCTTCTGAACTCCAGGGTGGGGACCACCACTTTTTGGGGATCCTCAACTCCCAGCAAGAAAGATATAGGGAGAGAAAAGTCTTTTCATAAATCAGAGAAACAGCGTGGAGAACAAAGGGAGGAAACATAGAAAGCAGAGTGGGTACTTTCCTGTTTCTCGAAGAGCAGAAGAGGAATGGGGAAGGCAGCATCGTTAAAGTGAAATCCCCGACTGGAATGACAAAAGGAAAATAAATTAAAGCCAGATTTGTTCCCCTGGGCTGAAGGAAGGAGGATCCCTTTTGGTTTGTTCCTTCTTTCTTGTTTCCTTTAAAGACAGGAGATCAATTGCAGGACTTAATGAGAACCGTCTAGTGAGAGAGGTAGACAATGCGAGACGGAGAAGGATGTCCCAGCGCCCTGGAGATTTTACAGCAGCTTTGAGCATCGGGATCCATCCCTGTAAGTCGCAGCCCATCTCCAGGCCGCGGCATTGTGCAATGTGAGCATCGTGCGACACTGAGCCTGCACAGCCTGAGCAGGGATCGCTGGCGGCAATCTGTCCCTCATCCTGGGGGACCACCGCATCCATGGGTCCGTCCTCTGGCGCACACCCACGTTGCGAGCTGACGATGCAGAACACAAGGTGCTCATGGCTGGTGGTGTGTTGGGATCCTTTGAGGCTGCCGTGATGGTGATAGCACTCACAGGCACGGTCACCCTGAGCTGCTTGCAGCATCTCTGCCCATGACTCCTCATCAGGATCCTCCCCGTTCTCCTGGTCAGGAGGATGTGCCAAACTGGGCTCCAAATGCAGGACATTTTGGGGCACAGATTTCATGTTGAAAGTAACCTTGGGTGCAGAGTTTCTACCAAGAGCTAAGGAGGACTTACTGGGACGTCCCCTTGGAGGGAGAGGAGAGCTTCTCCTAGGGAATCTGATCTGGGAGTGTCCCAGAGAGCATCTCAGCACTCTTGGAGACCCTCAAGGGAGGCAGGGGTGCCCAGAAGAGACATATACAAATGAGCCTGCTCTTTGCATGCTGAACTCATGCCAACATAGATGCCCCATCTCTCCTAGGTTTAAATCCCATCACCTATTAGAAGGTAGGGAAGGATGCAGTGGGGGGAATAAAATCCCTGATCATTTTCCACATCATCCCAGGAATTCCCACCCCCTTCCCCAGTTCTATGGGCAGCAGTGAGAGCTGGAAACACTTGGACACATCTGTGCCTCTTGTGGCAGAGCAAAGCCTCCCGCATCGGTGAGGAGCCGCCTCTTCGGAGGCCTCAGCACCCGGCCCTAGGGATGCATCCTCTTTCAGAGTGAATTATTTTCTTGGTCACTTGATAGGTCTCGAGCTCAGCACAGTCCCTTGAGCTTCAGCTGGAGAGAGGGACCTTTCATGGGGCAGGTAAGGGGGACGGGGCGGGGGACGGAGAGGAGGGGGAGCAGGTCTGCGGTAATAGCTCTGAACTTGGCTTGGGAATGTTAATGAATGCAAATGAGCTTTTAGCTGCTGGGTCACTATGCGGTGTTTTGTGCAAAGGTTTTGTGCTCTTAACCGTAACTGTTCACGTGCCTAGCTTGAATGGCAAGGGGTACCGCGGAGGCTGAAAGGAGGAGCAGGTACCTTCTCACACCAAAATGTTAACAACTTCCTCCCCACGCTGCTTGCCAGCTCCAGAGATTTGATATGGTTTCACCTGGGCCTTGAAAAACCCTTTGCAAAGGGTTTTTTTCTGGGGCCTAATCACCCTGGATATTTAATACTCATTTATGGGTTTGCTCACTGTCATGAAAACAAGAGGACAGGCAGAAGGGTGACAACACCACCCAGTTATCCTGTAGCAGTACCCCCAAAACAGCTCAACAGGGCACTCCACAAAGCACCTGGTTAATGGTAATAAAAAGCACCTGGACGCTGATAATTTCTGTTCCCATCATAAATCCAGGCTACTTTATGCAGGAAGATGAGCTTTGCCTCCTCTGACAACCTGAATGTGACTCAAATTGGATATGAATTTCTTTCCTTGTTTTTAACTGGGAGCATGGAGTGATTCTGGTTTTAAGGAGGTTTTCCTTAAGAGAAAATTGAATTCTGCAAGGAGAATGGGAAAACCTCCTTGTCATTCAATGATCCTAAAGGTGGGCTAGAGAAACCATAGGTGTGTGTTTCAGGAGATGGAGAAATACTTGGAGAAAATGTCATCCTGCCTCGTCTGCCAGTGAAATGCAATTTGTTCTGTGGGTTTTAGTGTGACCGTTGTGTTTCCTCTTAGTTCTAAGATCACATAAGCAATTTGCATGATTTAGACTAGTGCTTCTTGAAAGTGGATGAAGCGTTTTTGAAAGAAAATAAGACATGCTGCTTTCAGCTTCATTCCATGTATCCTTGAGGGAAGTGGAAAACTTTGCTAAACTTCCCAAAACTGATTCTGAAAAATGCTGTTTTATTCCTTTTCCCCAACACCTTTCCTCTCTCACAAACCGCCGTCTTATTTTCTGGACACAATGAAAGATATGCCTTCCTCTTGCTTTGCTAAAAGAAAAAAAAAAAAAAAAAAGAAAGAAAAAAAAGTGAATTGAAAATTGCTGAATTCTGATTAAAAAAAAAAGAGCTGGTTTATGGCTTTTTTTCCTCTTTTTGAAAAAAATATCAGTTATCACTTATGCCTAACTGGGATGCCAGCCTGGTGTTATCCCACTATGGCAACCGACACCCATCCCTTTCCTGCTTTTTCGTGCTTCTTCTTGTCCCCACGGATGAGTGAGCTCCAGCACCATCCTTTGGCCCTGGGGCACCATCCTGCACCCCTGTGCACCCACTTTCGAGCAGGTTGCAAACCCAGGAACCCCAAGTGGGGTTTCTACCCCAGCATCCCCCTCTGTGCCATCATCAGGTGCTTGGATGCTTCACCCCATAAATCTACAGCAAAGGGCTGGCCCTGTTCCAGAGCATCTTCCCTCTGTTTGAGGCTTCTTGGCCCAGAGGGATGCAGGTGGTGCAGGCTGGGAGGGTGCACGGTTAGCAGGGGGGGTGTCCATACCCAGTGCAGGCTCTGCTGGGTGCTCTAAATGCTGGGTGCCCTATCCACCAGGCACATGCACCCTAAAGACCCTGACCGCCCCAGCTATGGGTGAGCTTGGGAGTCGGCTGCCATCTTTGGCTATTTGAGCCAAAAGAAAAGAAAATTTAAAAAGTGGAGGGGAAAAAAGGGTTTTGAGGGGTCCCATAGGAAAGAATCTCCTCAGCGGAGAGCCCTGTTCTGCTGCTGGGCCTTGTCTCTGGAGGGCAGTGTGTGCCCGGCACAAGCCGAGCCCTTCGTTTCGGCGCTCAGGGAGACAATGAATCCCACGCTGAACTTCCTCTCATTTGAGGCTTGATGTGTTTTTCATTTGGGTCTTGTTTTGTTTTCTTTCTTTTCTTTTTCTGCCCCCTCCCCCCTCCCCCCCCTTCCTTATTTTTCCCAGCGGGATTTAATAAGTAGAGCAGGCAGGACTCGAGGGACAGAAGCCAGCAGCAGGGCATCACCATGGGTAGGTTAACGTGCGCATCGGCTCCAGCTCTTTGCTTGCCACCGATCTAAAATCACAAGCTGCCATGTAAAAGCCAATGGTCTCCACCGCTCTCTTTCTATGAATTTTTTTAACTGTTTGTTAAAGGGTTTTGGAGGAGTTTGGGAGAGGGGGCAGGAGCAGGGAGAGGAAAGGGAGCTGGTGGGGATCTTCAGTGTGGAGAGAAGGCTGAAAGTCCAGGATAACAGTGTAAATCCTGGTGTGCACCCAGCATTTTCAGTGAGGAAAACCTGGTCTTAGAAAGAGGTTCCTGAGCAAACTTTGAATTATTCCCGCTCAGCGTGTCCTTGAAGTTGTCTCTTCAGCAGTGTTTTGTATTAAAAGGTCTGGGATATAAATAGTGTTTCAGCAGCATCTTCAAAGTCTCATCTCTTGAAAATATATACATGCACACATGTACCCTTCACTCCCTCCCTCCCTCCCAGCCGGTCGCTGTCTCGGATTACCCTGGCATTTTCTTTTGAGATGAACGAAGAAACTTCAACGTAGTTTATTTTCCTTCAGAGCAGGGTAAGATGTTTCTCGTTATGCCTTTTTAATTTTCTAAAAGGCTGCATGGCATGTAGAATAATAGCGGCTGTATTCTTGCAATGATGCAAAAATCCTTTGCAGCCCACCCTTTCGAGTAATTATCTGCCGCTCGAAGAAGACCCAGGCAGGGGACAAGCCAGATGGTTTTCAAAAAGGGATGAGATTTGGGAGAATGGTTTTGCTGGTAGCAGAATAAAAAAGGAAGTTTGTTAGGAAAAAGAGAATAAATACCAGCCCGGGCTGGCGGACTGGGTTTTCAGAAAGGCATTTAAACCAGATTTTTTAGGGCAACGTTTTGCAGAGATACTAGAAAGGAAGATAAAATATGAGACAATCCAGAAAACAAGAAAGAAATTTTAAAAAATGAAGACACTCAGGGAAAGAATCTCTTCTTCTTGAAAAGAAATTTCATACCAGGAGACATTAAAGAAAGACTCTGGATACCTGGGATTATTCACAATGTACAGAAACTATTGCCAGCTTGCAGGGAAAAACAGTTGGCTCCCCACTTATCTGACCCAGCAAGGAGCTTAGGTCTTCCTATTTTCAGAAACAGGGGAGAGAAAACATGCAAAATGTTCCTAACTGAGCAAAAAAAAAAAAAAAAGAAAAAAAAAATAAAGCGACAGAAGCTCAAAACTTACTGTGTGCAGCCCCCACTGATGCCCTGGAGTAGGGCTCCCATGGGATGCCTGCCTAGAATTTGGGATGCTCTGAAGAGGCATCGAAGCATCTGGCCGCTGGATTATTGCCCTGGCATTTGGTTTTGAAGAAGGGATGGAGGGACAGGATGGCTTTTGGGGAGGTAGAAAGGGGCTGCGAAATGCTGTTGCAACGTGGGGTGGCACCTGGGGGAAGAAAATTTAGAGCGGATGGGAATAGGGCTGCGGGTGGGACAACCCTGAGGGGCTGCATGGGTGTCTCTGGAGCATCTTCCCGAGAGACCATTCAGAGCTTAGCGCCGACAGCCCATTACGAGCAGACCCACACACCCCGCTTCTCATTTTGTAAGATGTAAAACATGAACTGAGGGGTTTTATTTTTATTTTATTTTTGTGTGTGTCTCTGTGGCCGCCCTCTATAATAACGCCTGGAGTTGGACCAAGCCGCATTTCTTTTCCTTGGGAGAAGGCATATGCACAAAAAGGGGAATATCAAAATGATCTCGTTTCTGTCTCTCTTTGGTCTCATATTGAACAAAGGACAGATGGAAACAAGAAAGGAAGAAAAAAATATCACCTGTTCCCATCCAGTCTTAGAGAGATCGCGGTCATTATCTCGGCAGCTTCACATTTCCAAAGGGGCTTCATTTTTCTTTCAAACACTGGCATCTTGTTAAAAAAAACGAGAGAAGAAATCCCCCATTTAGGTCCCCCCCAAACCGAATGGCTTTTCCTTGCCTTTCCCTGCCCTCCCCACAGCCCCAACTTTAACACCTGGGAAAAGAAAGTCAAAAGGAAATCCAACCAAAACAAAAATAAAGGCCCCCAACCCTGGCTTTTCTCGATGGCGTTTCTCCATCTGACAAAAGCCTTTGGTTTTCTGTCATTCTTTTCATTTCCTTGATGGCTCCCCAATTGTCAAGCCTTCAAGAAAATGCACTTTAGCTCTTTGTCCCCAAATGTAATTTGATAAACTCTTTGCAGTAACATTCTGGTTTCCGAGGCTTTTCAAAAAAAAAAAAAAAAAAAAAAAAAAAAAAAAAAAA
>VZSF01003783.1:46355-252342 GCA_013398295.1 Chionis minor
GGTGGCGCGCGTGGCGGGGGCCGCTGTGAGCTGGGTCGCGAGAGCGGTGCCAGACGGCTCTTAAAAGGGCGATGCGACCGGCGGGCAGCGGGAGGGCACAGCGCGGCGTGGGGCGGAGGGAGGGGAGTGTGTGTGGGGGGCCCCTCTTCCCATTTGCAGGCTCCCAGCGAGCCGTGTTGTGGGGGGACCCCGCGGGGTTCGTGCTTGCTGGGGGCGTGTGTGTGTGTGTGTATGTGTGTGTGTGTGTGTCTCTCATGGCGCTGAGTGTTGCATTGGATTTCAGGGAAATTGGGTGCTGGTGGGGGTCCCGGGATGAAGCGCGGGAGAAGACTGAGTTGGCTGGGGGAGGCTGAGCCCCTCCTGAGGCCTTGCCCCACCTCACCCCCTCGGTGGCCCCGCGGTGAGACCCTCCTTACAAGCCCTAAGTCAGGCAGGTCACGCAGGGCAGCGTAGTTTCGGTGAGCGCTGAGCCCAAGCGGATGTGGGGGACCATCCTCACGTCCCCCCCCCGTCAGCACAGGTGGTGGCAAAGGTGAGAGCCTGCCCAGGCTGGCTTGGTGGCATGGGTGATGGCTTTCACATTCAGCCCTCCCAGGGGAGAGGCTCTTTCCCAGCTGAGTCGGGGCAGGCAGTGGATTTGGGGTGAAGATAATGCGTCTGCCCCCCTCTCTGCGGTACCCAGACAGCATTGCTGGCAAGGGGAGTGTGGTCCCCAGCGCCGAGAAGCTGTCCCAGTCCCTGCCCCGGGGCAAGGTCTGCTCTCCTCTCTCTGCTCCAGCAGGATTTCCTATGTTGGCGTATATATTTCTATAAAATCCCCACCAAACCAAATACCTCGCTCTTTTCTCCTGGGGGAGAAGACAAGAAAACAAACATACCATGACACCCATTAGTGACGTTTTTTAATGTGCTGGTGGCTGGGTCTCAAGTGCTACCGCAAGAAACGCAGTGTCAATCCCTAGCCGGGACCTGGGAAAACTCCATGTCTGCAATTACACCCCCCTTTGCTTGGGCTACTTCTTTTTTTTCTCTGTAGGAGGGAGATATTTTTCCAACCTTGCTGTCAAAGAGGAAGGGTGATAGTTCATGGGGCTCCTTCTATCATGGAGCATAATTTGCGGCAGGAGAGGTACAAGAAAATGGGGAGCAATGCTTTTTCCACTGGCAGTAGGGGGAAGGCAGCAGCTTTGGCTCCTATTTATTTCCTGTTGAGGGAGGTTTTAGCGGCAGCAGCCAGCAATTTGAAGGTGCTTCTATGCTCCTTTGCTGCTTCTTTTATGTTCTGCACAGCAAGATAATCTTTTGCTTCTGAAAAGTGGGTAGCTGAAGGCCTTTGGTTGCAATTGCCTTAATAAAACCGCGGAGCTGGGGCCTCAGGAACAGACGCTGGGGGAGGCGAGGAGAGCGTGGGTTATGGGAACAGGGTCATGGAAAAGGGAGGCCTGACCTCTGTGGTATCCTGATGGACTTGTAATTTGTACCACAGCTCAGATGGGGAGTGCTGGCACCAGCAAGGAGCAATACCAGCAGCATAGAAAGGGGAGAGCCTCTCTCCCTCAGTATTTATAGCTGATTTTCTCACTTTTGTGTTTTTACCTGGTGGGAAATACATGTCCAACCCTAAACTGTGAATCCCAATGCTTTCGGGTTTTTCTGAGACCAAAGTCTGGTCTTAATCCCCATTCGCCTCCTCAAAACCCTTTTGCCTTCCCGATTTTTGGCATCACATGTGATCCCAAGGTGGCAAGGATCCTAATCCTTGCTTAAGGGATGGCTAAAGTCTCCTGAGAACAGGTACTCTGTCAAAAGACTGTCCTGCGATGACCCTTGCCAGCCATGCCTGCTCCTGCTTGCACACCTTGCCTCTGCTTTGAGCTCTAGCATACCCAAGAGCAAACGCTTTCAAACGTATCAGCGGGACTGGGAATGCTGGAGTAGCTAATTATGTTTTAAGCTTTCTCTTTCAGCAGCATGGGGTTCGGTACCCTGGGCTCAGCTGTTTCCCTTCCCTTTGAAAGTGGGAGGTTATTCTGACTCCTTCGCTTGGTCTCCTCTTAGTTACTGTTTCTGTCGGGCTGAGCATCTGGTGCGTCACGCACCCTTGGGTGCTCCCTGAGCCTGGCAGCCGCTTGAATCTCCTTCTCCCCTACGCAAACCATCCCTTGCCCTGGACTGAGTTGCGCACGCGGAGATAAGGTGAACCTGCTTCTAACAGGAAGAAAATAGATCATTTTGTTCTTGGTGAGATTGCGATGACCAGATTAAAGCTTTTTCCAGGCTAGGTGCCTTCTGCCTGTGTCTTTTGAGTTCATTAGCCCTGAGCTTTTGTTGCTGTTAAATGGCGTTGACTTTGAACTCTCCCCACCCTGCTGCTGAGACTGTGAGAGGTCTGAGGTGGAAGCATTAGATTTAAGATTTAAACTTGCTCCTTCTCAGCAAAAGTTTTTCTCTTAGGTACCCAGTCCATACCTTCCTCCTGACCCTCTGGGGAACCAAGCAATGAACCCATTGGGAGAAGACCATGTTTTTTCCACACTTCACCAACTTTCATACTAAGGATGCTAGTATTAAAAGAAGTATTAAAAGAATTGGAGCAGTCTGAAAGCTCCATGGAAAAAAGCAGTAGCATTTCCTGGGAAAACCTTTTATGTTGCTAAAAATTCAATTTAAAGCATTGTGGGGCTTTCTGGATCAGTAGCTCCATCCACCTCTTGAATTCTGTTTTCTACCCCATCTCTGAGCTTGATCCTTCACTTGCTCTTAGGTGGTATCTCCTTCTCTGGTCTGGTCAGAAATTGTACATGAGGTATAATTTCTTGTGAGGCTGCTTGTGGTGTAGGATGCTAGCAAACAGGCTGAAAGGTGGAGCGTAAAACCCCATGTGCTCGCCCTCTGCTACAACTCCAACCATTGTCCTTGTCGTCTTTCTAAAAGCCAGTGGAGTTGCACTTATTTGCAACAGCAATGGCAGATACTCTTTCATCATTCCCTGGCAGTTGAGCTGTGGTCTCCTCTTGCTGGGACAGATTGCCACTGAGACAGGAAGACAAGCTCTAGCAAAGAGCTTTAAAACAAACATGCTCAAGCACGAATGGTAGCTTGCCATTGAAATTGGCTGTTTTGCTGGCCATGCACTGCAGAGTTTCCAAGGAGATTTAGCTCTTCAGTGTAACTTCAAGACCAGAAAACCACAGCTGTCACTACTGGATCTGCTGTAGGACACTTTGCCCATGATGGTGATGGGATCAGAGCTGGGTCAGACAGCTCAGGCTCTGGAGTTCTTCTCTCAGGTTTGCTGTTTCCCTATCTAAGCTCTTTTTCAGGATCTTGTACAGATTCAATATCCCCTTCCATAAAGCAGATGAATATCCTCTTCTCCATCCCAGAGGCATTAATCCGGTAGGTGTTGATAAAGGACTCTGAGATGCACGTGTGAAAGGTGCTCAGGAGGAACAAAGCCGTATTAACAAGCTGGTAGCTATGGCAGCTCTGCTTTCTCATCCCCTATTTATTAAAGCTCCCCTGCAGGAAGCTGTCAAAGTTAATATAAATCGGAGAAAACTTACCCCTTTTGGGAAATAAACTCTCCAATTATTAGAGAGGGGGTCTCTGGGTATAAAGTCAACTTTGCCCAGGGACGTGACAGCTTGTGGGGTGGGACAGAGGGTGAGAAGGGGGCTGGGAGTGGGGCTTACCTGCGTCAGGCGTAGCGCTTTACTGCACATGTCGTCAGTGTTGGCTCTGTCCTTGGCCTGAGATGAAGTTGGGCGATAAGAACAGTTTACAAGTAGTAAACAAAAGCAACCCAAAACTCCTCAATCTCCCTCCTGAGATAAATATCTACTGAGAGGCTGTTACTGCTGTTGGGTCATGGAGTTTATGTTGATGTCAGAGAACCTGGGCCACCCGTGCTGCAGTAAAGGCAACTTGTTCTTCTGTGGTGGCATTTTTTTCTCAAAATCACCTTGTAGGTTACTGGGAGGAGCAGCCACGCTGCTTTCATGTCTGGCTGAGCATGGGCATGTCTTTGCTCTGGCTTTTTGGTGGCAGATCTCTGCCCTTTCCATCACATGAAGGATGCATGTTGTCCCTTGGGGTCAGATGTGATGTGTCCCGATGGAGGGGAGCTCGTGCTCTCCTACAGTGACTCATGGGGAAGGGGTGACTGGGGACAATGCCTGTCTGAGGGTGCTCCTTTTTCCACACTTCTGTCTCCAGTGCTCTCCCCACCCTGCTCTTGTTTTGGTGGCAGAGCCATGCCACCTGTGCCGTACCCTGTCCCAGCCTGGCTGTTCACTCAATCCTTTTCACATCTCACCCTAGATCTGTCCTTGTAGACATCTTGAATTCCCGTTTCTACCTGTGAGTTCCCATTTATACGAGTGAAGCCCCAGTGAAATCAGTGCAGCTGCTCCAGATTTACCATGTGTATCTTTTGGAAGTGTCAGTCCCTGGGTCAATATGAGCTGTAATGAAGGCAAAGCAAATCTGCTCTTTGGCATGGTGATAGCATAGGCTCTGGTTTTATGGGGTGTAAGACCAGTGGGAAGTTGAAGTTCAGCAAATGGAGAGGGAGGCACTCCTGTGCCTCTGCCTGTGAGGGACCCCAGCATCTCGGTGGAGAAACAAATGGGGACTGGAAACAGCCAGGATGCACAGCCCTTAGGTTTTAGGTTGGGACTGAGCAGTGCCCAGGGCCAGGAAGGAGTTTCCCCATGCAGGATACGTGCTGCCGGCGTGGGTGTGCTACGGTGCACAGGGAAGGTGGGACTCAGACTTTCCTCGGAAGCATCCAGCCTTGGCAGGAGAGCCCTGGACTTGCCGGGCCCATGCTCTGTTCCAGCATAGTAATCCCAAAATAGGCACAGCTGGCTTAAAAAAGGAAAAGAAAGAATAAAATAAAAGCAGTCCGTGGGCTGGGTAGACATCCTAGACCCGGAGACTCGAGGAGGAAGCAGACAGTGGTGCAGAGAAACGGCCTGTTTTGTCTCACTGTCCAAAACTACATCATTCATTAACGCACCACAATTAATGTTCTGCCTCGGAGGCATACAAGTGTTGAGCTTATTAGCACCAAGTAGAAAGGTCTGAGGCTTTAATATAGTTTGCAAGAGGATTAAGAACACAAAAGGGGCCATAAATTTACAACCAAATATAAACCAGCTGCTGTGGGCTGGACTGAGGGGGGGGAGGGAGGGAAGGAGAGAGATGGGGGAGAAGGGCGGGAGGAGGAAGGAGGGATGGAAGGTGGCGGGAACGTACCTTTCATGCTACAAAAACCCCTGACCCAACTTGTTGAGAGGGATTTTTTTTAAAGTTTTTTTTTGTGGGTTTTTTTTTTTTTTCCCTTTTGCATTTCCAACCAGCCCTGTCGCCTTCCTCTGTGTGACTTGTAAATCCCACGGTGGAAAAGAAACCATCCCCTTCCATCCGAGTCCCCCCCCACCCCCCCCTCCAAATCGTATCAATCAGCTCAAGCGGGCTGGATTCCAGCTGCCATCGGCTGGCCTGGCTCCAGCCTCTTCTCAGCGTGTCCATGTCGGGCTGTTGCCCTGTGAGCTTTATTTAACCTATGGGCAAAAGCCACTGGAGCTGGAGAAAAGGCTTTCATTGATGGAGGAGGGCTCCCGCTCGCGGTCTTGGGGAAGAATTTGTCAGCTAGGTTGGCTCATTGACTTTAGACCAAATAACGCTGTCATCTACAGTGGTGTAAATCCAGAGTAATTCCAATGGATTAAAAAAAAAAAAAAAAGGCAAAGCACAGGCACTCCTGGCTGAAAGACAAATTTCATGCGTTTTCATAGCGCCTTCCACCCCAAAATGACCTGCAAGCTCAGACCCTGCTTTGAGAAGCTGTGCTATGTCGGAGCATGGTTACAGCTCAGGACCTGTATAGATACCCTGTGAGCTGAACCTCTTTAACGTAGACTGCTCTACCTTTTTGTGTTGACTGGGATGGAAGTTGTTGGATGTCCTGTGAGGCATGGAGAAGATGAAAAACCTTCTTAGGCTTCAATGCTCTGTGCTGGGTGGAACTGCAATCTGCAGCCTGTAGCTCTACATGGGTCCAGGCTCCACTTTAGAGCAGGAATGGGGGGTGCCAGGAGCTAATCCCAGACATGGGGGAGACATTTTCAGACTCAGGATCCATCCTACACTGTCTGTATAGCTTTGTTCTTCTACTGCATCATACTCCATCCTTCTAAGCCGCTTGAGAAACCTGCTGAGTTGTGGTTCCTAATATCCTGCTCATCCCTCTGGGAACTGAGTGCTTTGATTCAGATTAATGATGCTCTCCATTACTTCTCAGTGGCACTTCTACCACTACATCTCTCTGTCAGTCAGATTGCTCTTAAACTTTCTTCTACTTACTTTTGTAGGGTGGCCTTGGGTCATCTCAGCCCTCACCATCTCCTCCTTGGGCTTAGTTTAAAGCTCAGAAGAGGCCTCTGATAGTCAGCAGGAGCTCATGTGTTCAGAAGTAGGGCCATCTGCACCATCAGATGTGTGCTTATCCCCATATGATGCACAGAGCTCTTACAAGACATTATTTAGAATTTTGGGGGCAGAGCTGCTGGAGGAAGCACTTTTCCAAGCATCTTCCCCTATTTCTGCCAAGAGGCAGATGTGGGCTCAGAAAAGTATTTATTTCACCTTTGGGATGGAGCAGGCTGCATCATGGGGTGAGGGTTTCCCTCTCATCCCCTCTGTGAGCGCAGCTGCCCGTTGCGCTCTGCTCAGTTCCCAGCCCATAGAGCCCTTGTCATGACAGAGGTCTGAGTGCTCCCATGGAAGAGCACTTAAGGATGGTTTCTTTGCCATATCTGGCCTTGTCTCTAGGAGAGTCCATGCTGTGAGTTACTTAAATGTATGGGGTACCTTCCCTTTCATCCCTGCTCTGTGCTCCAGGAAGATGCAGGAGGTCATGAAAAAATGGGTTTTTCTCCTAATATTTCTCCTCCATTGGCTCCACAGTGGTGGGCAGGGCACTATCCCTGCTGCCTGGGCAAGCTGCTCTCATCCTCTTTGGCTGTGGGCAAACTGTCATCTCCCCACCTCAGATTTGGGATTTAACATGTGGTCCAAACCCAAACAGGCTAGCCCATCCCAGCTTGACGTGGCTTTCTGATGCTGATGAACAGCTTATCTGACCATGCAGCTGTGTGCCTGGTGGGTTTGCAAGATGCTCCTTCTCCATGACTCCAGCAAAAGATGCCAGCCACAGGCAGTGGGTACATGCCCTGTTGGACCTCTTCTTGGACAGCTGATCCCACCTTTCTAATCCCTTCTGGCTGGACACAGCTCCTGTTTCTTTGCCACGCTATCCTTTGGTGTGATATCTTCTTTCTCTTTGCTTCCATGTGTTTGATTGCCTCCTTGAAAAGTGGTGACAATATGTAAGGTGAATGTTGCTGTTCTGAAATGCACTGGTTCCTCGTCAATAAATGGGGGGAGGGCATTTGCAGCAGCACTTCTGAGATGGTGTAGGCATGCAGATGCTGAAGAGCCGCAATGTGTTTAGGTATCTCTGTAAAGTGGGCTAAGAAGCCTAAATTGCTGAATGTAGCTGGTTGAATTTTGCTGTTGTTGGCATTGGGTTTTTTTTGAGACGCGAGGCAGTTTTGCAGATGGGGGTGCTGAGGCAGATGTAGGGTGTCCTGCTTGTTCCCTGCTCTCCCCCCACCAACCTGTGCATCACAGCCCGTATAACTGATAGCCCGTTAAAGGGTTTTGGATCAAAAGTGAAGTCTCCCATGCCGTGTGGAGAGTTTGTGGGAGAGATGTGCGGACAGAGATTTTTGAGCTGTTGGAAATCGGGGTGTCTGGGCTTGTTTTTATTCTGAACTCAAATGGAAATATGAAATGCTAGAGTTTCTCACAACTCTAGATGTTTAAAAATATTTTAAAAATTAGGGGTATGGGCAACCCTGAAAGGTGCATGTTCATCATAACATGGCCCAAGAATGCTGAAATGATCTTTACATTTCTTCCCAGCACATTTTTTGGACAATCATTAAAATTTCAGTAAAACTGCCTTTCGCAAAGGCACTCCATTTCTTTTCTTCACCTGGGATGAGTTTGGAGACAACACCTACTGTAACCACACTCCCTTTGGAGACAGGTTGCAGAGTTCGTGCGGCTTTTGCGTTTCTCTCTGGGAGAGGTTGCTGCCTTTAGCTCCGCAGGGACACCTGTGCTTCTCACCTGCACTCTGTGAGCAGCGCTGTGCTTTGGTGAACAAACCCAGCATTGCTCATTTTGGGGGGTCAGGGGCTGAAACTCTTAACTTGTCCCTCTCAATGGGCCTGAATTCCTCCCATGATGGAGCATGGCAGGAGACCTTGGAATGGTCCATGTGTGCTGTTTTTCAATTACAGCACGGGGAGAAAAGGCATCAGCTCTTTGCTATGTGCCTGTGGAAGGCAAAGCTCTTTAAAAATAGTCGGGAGAGTGTCAGGGCAGTGGTGGGGTTTTGTGGAGGCCCTCTACTCTTTGTGGTGTCTTGCATCGTCTTCACAACTTTTTTGCAGTGTTTTTGCCTTGCTTGTGTTCCTGATGCCAAGGCAGCCTCTTGCCCATGAGCCTTCTCATCCCACTCCAAAAATATCATGGTTTATAATCCCGCTGGAGCATGACAGTGGGCTCCATGTTTGGCAGCCCCATGTCTGGTGTCAGAGAGAGGCAGACATCCACTATAATGTGGTGACAGGACAGGGCCGGGACAAACACCGCCTGGCCTTTGAAATGTAGCAAGAAATAGTACGCCTCCAGGTTGAGATGCTGCTTTGGAGGCTTCCTGACACGTCCCGCCAGCCAAGCCTCTGATGGGTGCCAAATTGGTTTGTGAAAACCTCTCCGTACTAATCATGCCTTCTTTTGGTCGGGCCAACAGCTCTGGCTGGCGTGGGCTGGATGAGATGCAGGTGTTTGATCCCAAAGCGTAAGTTTTTCTCCTGGAAGGGAGAAAGGAAAAGCTCTGTTCCCTCTTTGCTGTGCTGACGTGCCAGGTGGGAGCAGGGGACCTGCAGATCATGGATGGCAAAAGGCAGGGGCTGAAACTAGTGCTTGAAGTGGGGCAGCTTGGCTGGCACGAAGGAGGGGTAACACAATGAAAAACACCATCCCTGCTAAATCCTCTTCACTCCAGCCACTAAACAAAGCCTCTGCTACACGTGAAAACGCTGTGGGTTGAAGCTCAGGGCTCTTCACTTCAATGTCCTCTTCTCTTTGGTGTAGTTTAAGGATGGGGCTGGGGTATTCTTCAGCCGGGACTGGGGGCGGTTCACTGTCACACAGAGCTGGACCTCTCCAGGAGATCCTTGGGAGACACTACGAAGGAATTTTCTGCCTTAGGAAGACCATAAATCCTTAAATATCCTGTTTCCACTATGAGACAGACTCGGAAGTTTCCAGCCAGGCTCGCTGGGTGGTGGTGTCTCCCTTGGTGTGGGGTAAGTGCGCGTGTGCAGGTGTAAATGAATATGCTCAGATGGAGCAAATCCTGAGACTTGGCTTTTTTTGGGACATATCAAAATGTGAAAAAAATGGGGGCTCTTTCCAGCATCCCTAAAACATCCTGGCCACTGCCTGGCACTGCTGCCAAGGCTACAGAACTGGACTCCCACCATGGCTAGGCTATTGCATCTCAGTGTTAGCAGAGCTGGGCATCCCTTTAGAGCTGATTTTGCCTCTTGGCATCTCTGGAACAACTTTTTTTGCACTGGTGCTCCTTGGCTTTGCCTGGTCTTGCTCCACTGAGTGGCCGAGACGTTCGGCTTGGCTTCACTAGAGGGCGCAGGAATTTTAGGCTAGAAATGCGTGGAGGTTTGTCAGGGAAAGTTGGCTGCCTTTTCCTCCTTTTTAATCGACTGGAAAGATGCAGGGTTGAACTGGAGGTGACTGGAAGGGGATCCAGACTTGTGTCTGGCTGGGGAAGGATCCGCTGACATCTGGGATTAGGCGGCGTGGAGCACAGCGGCGGCAAGCGGATGGGACGTTGCAGTGAGCCGGCAGCGTGGCCGGGGCTCCCAATGTTGGCCGGACCCGTGGCTGGGAGCTGCAGGCTCCAGCAGATGTGGAGTGCAGCCGGCTGGGGCTGGAGGAGCCTGATAGCAAAAGGACAGCTCAAAAAAGAGCAAAACAAGAAAAAAAATCCCCCCCCAGTGCTAAATGCTCCCTCTTTTTCAGGCTGGGCAGGTGGTGTGTTACTTCCATAGGGGCTCAGTCTTCTCTTCCTGAGGGTCCTGCTCTGCACCTTTGCTGCACATCATTCCTTGGGACAGGGACTCTCCTCTTCAGAGTCTGGCTTGGTCCACAAGGTGTGGATCTGGCTCCAAGCTGGTTCTCTGCACCACTGCAGCAGTTTTGCACAGTGGGACCAGAGGCATTTCTTGGGCTTGTGTGCTTTTTGCAGGGTGCAGGCACTTTGCCTGTGGGAGATGCTGGGCAGAGCTGGGGGAGTATGGGGTTTGCCCGAGGTTGGGAGCCCCAGGGGCCACCTCCATGAGGATGGTGGCTCCAAGCAGCGCTGCAGCCTCAGCCCTCCTTAAGCAGAGGCTGTCCCTTCATGGGCTCTGCTTTCAGCTGGAGAAACTGAGTCACAGGTAGCGTTTGGGGAGAGCAGGGTGATTCACTGGGAGCCTCTGTCCTTATTCCAAACCCCTCAGCACAGATGAAGGGAAGATACCAGCTGGATGGGGAGACATTGGTGTCCCTTTGCTGGCCTCACTCAGGAGGTTCTGTCCCATCCCTGTTGAGCAGCTCATGGCTGCCAACTCTTCTCCAGCCAGCACTGCATCAAAGCCTGGTGTCCTGTTTATGGCCACCAGGAACTGGCCTTTTCCCAGCTCCCTTTGTATCTTCCCCAGGCAGCCAAGGGGCTCAGCTTTAGCACCTCCAGCTTTTCTTTTCCAAGTGTCTGCTTTTTCACCGCCTTGCACAGTCAGGCCTGTCTGAGCATCGCTGCCCTTTCCAGGCTTAAAAATAGCTTGTGAAGCATGGAGAGGCGACAAAAAGCAGCAGCCACACAGTCTCACGCCCTCACTGTGATCTCACTGCAGCTCTGCTGTTCGTTCATTCATTCTTCCATTCCGTTCATTCATGCCTCCACTCTGTGTAGCCATCCGGGGACGGCTGTCTGTCTGCAGGCAGATCTGTCTGTTGATCTGCTTGCATTTTGCTCATCCAGGCTTCCTTCTACCATCCTGTTTGCATGCTGGTTTTTCCACAGGAAGCCTCCCAGCTCTGCCCCACCGTGTATTGTGTGATGAGTTTTACGCTGGGCTCAGCCTGAGTGCAGCTTGTTATGAAGCGGCTTTTGTCAAGCCTCCTGCCCAGTGCTGTGAGGGGACAGAGGTGTTATTTCACCAAACAAACTCCTAGCGAATGATGTGCGTTAGCAATGAGGGGTCGCAGCCAGGAAAATGTTACCTTTCCCTTTGAGTGCTGACTGCGAAGGAAATTCTCACATTTACAGCTCTGGCGAGTCCAGGCTCATGGAAAGAGGGGGTGGCTTTGATTTCTCTCTTCTTGTTGGTTTGATAACTTCGCAGGCCGCCCACTGTGCATCAAGCCCCCCCAGGAACTGACCACCAGTGAAGGCTACGCAGGCTTGCAGCTCCCTCCTTGGGAGCCTGTTTTAATTTGATTTCCCTGGAGGCCTGGCATGTGGCGGTGCGTGTGTGCGTGCCGCCCCATGTGTGTGTGTGTGTAGGTTAATAAAAAATAAACAAACAGCACTTTTTCCTCCGGTACACTCTGGGAGGGATGCGGCAGGGACGCCGAATGAAAGTGTGTGCTGTGGGCTGCGTCGGGGAGGGCCGAAGGGACATTCCTGGCATTGCTGAGCTCCTCGTGCAGCGCAAGGGCCCTGGCCCAAATTGGAGTAAGGGGCCGTTAGGATCAGGGACCTGGGGAGGCCCACTCCTGCACAGTGTTTACTCGCAGAGCTCAAATTAATACTGTCTGCTGACATCAGTTTCTTAGCCCGGTTTCCCAAGGAAATGAGCCATGTGCGATTGCAGCTTCTGCGTATGTGTGCGCCTCTCTTCCCCACTTGTACCCCTGTCTAAGTTCAGCCAGATTTCACAGAGATCCGAAATGCCTCAAAATAATTATTTTACTTAATTTTTTTACATATATTTTAAAAGGGTGGTTGATAGGTGGGAGAAACTGCAAATGCGTCCCATTGAGAGAAAAGCTTGCCTATGTCTGCATGTGTGCACAACCATGATGTTAGACACTAGCGAATCCCTGTGGAAGAAATGTATTAGTGGCATCCAAATCTTGAGCTGAATGTAACTGGGAGCCATTAGACATGGGGCTGTGGGAAAGCTGGCTCTATCCGTCCTGCTGTGTGTGGGGTGAAGCATTACCTCCTGTCTCTGGTTTGCACTGTATTATTGCCCGTCATTTCTGATGGTTGTGGTAGGGATCACCCTGTGGAGGATCTGTCAGCTGGTATTTCTGCATTGACCCTTTTTGGCAGCTGTTTTAGAAACTGGTGATGCTGGATGATCAATTCTGGATGGTAATGAGTCTTCTGCTAAGTGGACCTTTGATGTCCATTTTTATGGACAGAAGTTGGTTACCAGAGAAGGCAGTGAGGAGGCTGTTGGGACTGTGTAGAAATCTCTGCTCTCTCTGTTTTGTAGGTTTTCTCCAAAATCTTCAGCCATGAGGCACTGGAGAGTTATCTCCCCAAGATCCAGCTGGTGATTAAAGACACCCTTCGGGCCTGGAGCAGCAATCCTGAGTCCATTAACGTCTACCATGAGACCCAGAAGCTCACCTTCCGTATGGCCATCCGTGTCTTGCTGGGCTTCCGCATCCCTGATGAGGAGCTCAACCACCTCTTTGAAGTCTACCAGCAGTTTGTGGAGAATGTCTTCTCTTTGCCTGTGGATCTGCCCTTCAGCGGCTACAGGAGGGTAAGAGGTTTGGGATGAATCCTCCACCAGCCAATAACACTAAATTATTTGGATTAATGGGGCAGTGGCTAATACCCACGTCTACAGGTTCTTGGTAGGATGTCTTCTCACCATCTGACCTCTAGAAGCAGTCGTGTTTCGGTAGAGTGGAGAGGGAGATCCATTCATAGCTTTTTGGAGTCAGGATTTGCCCAGATTTAATGTACAATTTTTCCTCACTTGTAACTAGCAGGTTTGCTGTATTTTTCTGTTTGTGAGACCCTTCTCCTCTTAATTCCCTCCTGTCCCCAAGGCAAAACAGGTCAGTGGACCTTCTGATTTCGTGAACTGTTCTCATTTTTTGAAAAATGATGCAAACCAAAAACATAATAGAAAACATAGGCAAAAATTTACATTTTTTTTCATGGGGAATTTTGGTAACAGAAACTCAGGGGTTTAAAATTTATTTTTGTGATTCACTGCACATTTTGTTACTTTTATTTCATCATGTGAATGAGCCCCAATTGTTTGCAGCCCCAAAGTATTTGCAGCAGCAGGTTAGCACAGTGCAGCCGCACTCACATAGGAATTGCTTTACTGAGACCAGGTGATAAAATTGCTTGGGAAGCCCATTATGCTCCCAGGAAGAAGATCCTTTCAGATGAATTGACTTTCCTTTGAGAGACAATTTTCCCAGGGACTGCCGTAGATCCCAGGGTGAGCCAGAGGCCTGTGAACTGGTGCAGTACTGGTGTTCCCACATCAGACCTATCATTTGCATGTAGGTGCTGATTACTCTTGCCTGTAATCTCACCCGCTCGGGGCTTGCTCCTACTGCCCAGGGAACAACTTCAGCATCTTTGTTTTTCTCTTTGAGCATCTGCAATTGCAGTTGTATTACTTAGACATGTCCTGAGCATGTCTCTAGCTCCTGGGGACACTGGGCTGGGGATGGTGGTGCTAGAGTAGAATAGAGTAGAATAGAGTAGAATAGAGTAGAATAGAGTAGAATACTTCAGTTTGAAGGGACCTACAACGATCATCTAGTCCAACTAGTGTTGGGTTCTGTGTGGTCTGATGGCTTCCTGCTCCACAGGGAATCCGGGCACGCGAGACGCTGCAGAAGGGGCTGGAGAAAGCCATCCAGGAGAAACTGCAGAACACGCAGGGCAAGGACTACGCCGATGCGCTGGACATCCTGATAGAGAGTGGCAAAGAGCACGGCAAGGAGCTAACCATGCAGGAGCTGAAGGTAAAAATTTTTTCCATAGTTACCTTGTCCTTCCTGTGCTCCCTAAAGAGGATTTTATTGGGGCAGCACTGAGATGGTCAGTGAGAGCTGGGGGACCACAATGCGTTTTTGGAGCTGCAGGTGAATCCTGGTCTGGTGGACTATGGTGCCAACAAGCCAGTTGCTTTCCTGTGGGCCATATTTATTTTCAGATCACGCTCAATTCTTTCTGAAAAGCAGTTCCAGGGAATACCAAAAGACTGCGCAAGTTTGCTGAAGCTTTCAGCCTTGACCAGCTTCACCCCTTGACCCATCCAGTTTTATGGTGCCCTCTTTGCAGGGCAAATGAGTCTGTGGCAGGTTGTTATCTGCAGAAGGGTTATGGCATAACTGGTCTTGCATGTGCTATCAAGAGCCATCCCCAGGGTTTTTTCTCCTGTCTGTCTGGCCCTCAGCATCTTCCAAGCTCTGCAGGAAGTTCCCCAGGGTGCACGTCCAGGACCTCTGCCTGCACAAGGAGACACCTTGCAGTTAGACATGACCAGGCTGAAGAGCTGTTGGGAAAAAAAGTGCCTGTGTGCCTGTCCCTTGATGTGCCACGGCTGCTGGCCTGTCTGTCTGTCCATCCCTTGTGTCTTACCCTGGTTTCCCTCTTGTCTTTCAGGATGGCACCCTAGAGCTCATCTTCGCTGCCTACGCCACCACCGCCAGTGCCAGCACCTCTCTGATCATGCAGCTCCTCAAGCACCCCCGGGTCCTGGAGAAGCTGCGAGAGGAGCTGCGCAGCAAGGGCATACTCCACAATGGCTGCATCTGCGAGGGCTCCCTCCGGCTTGACAACATCAACAGCCTCCACTACCTGGACTGCGTCATCAAGGAGGTGCTTCGCCTCTTCACCCCCATCTCCGGGGGTTATCGAACGGTGCTGCAAACCTTTGAGCTGGATGTGAGTATTGTCATCTCCTCCGGGTGCGGCTGCACCGTGAGCTCCCTAAAACAGCCTTCTTCACCTTGTTGCAAAGCTTGCTTGAGCCTGGCTTAGATGAGACCTCAGGGAGGACAGATTGGGTCCTGCTGGTGATGGGAGGTGGAATTGCTCTAGATTCAGAAGAGGGTGATGGGATCTGGCCCATGGCAGGGAAGGGATGCGCTTGAGCTGTCAAAGAGGAGACAGGCGTGGTGCTTCAAAGAGCAACTCGTGACAACATTTGACACCAAAAACTAAACTGGGGTGTGACAAGGGAAAGGTTTACTCCAAAGGGCATCTCCAGGCTGCTGGATGACAGGGGGATTACTCACTGCAATGCCTGGAATTTCCTACTAGCAAAACAAAATCTTGAGACCTGACTTGTTGCTTTAAATCCTACTAACGTAACGATTTGAGTCGGAAACCTTTTAAAGAGCTCAGGGGATGATAAATCCGCCCTGTTTCTCATTGCCCAGGCCCTGACATGTGCGTTGGGTGTGTTGGGGCTGACAGGCGGTGGGGTGTGAGCAAAGCTATGGGATGCTCTGGGGAGGGCTGGCTGACACGTGGGGCACGGCACGGGTATGAGAAAAGCTGCTTTCCTTTGCCTAGCAGCAGTCGAGCACCATGGGGTTCCTGGTAGGCAACTCCTTCCAGTGACCACAAATCAGGTAAATAGCAATGGATTATCTGGTGGGTCCAGATTATTTGGTAGGTTGGGATAGAGGCAGGAATAAACCCAGGATACCCATCTCCTGGCCCTTTGCACTGTTCCCTCTGATTTTTTTCTTTTAAACCTGCATCACACTTGAGTAATAAACCTAAAGAAAATGGGAAAAAGCAGACAAAGCAAAATGGTGAGAGACTTTGTCCTCTTGCTCACTCTCTCTTTGCAGTAGGGCTGACTCGCTCTGGTTTTCTCTCCACCCTTTCCCTCTTCTCTACAGGGTTTCCAAATCCCCAAAGGCTGGAGTGTCATGTACAGCATCCGGGACACCCACGACACGGCCCCTGTCTTCAAGGACGTGGATGTCTTCGACCCTGACCGCTTTGGGCAGGGTCGAAGCGAAGACAAGGACGGCAGGTTCCACTACCTCCCCTTTGGAGGAGGCGTACGGACCTGTCTGGGCAAACACCTGGCCAAGCTTTTCCTCAAGGCGCTGGCCATTGAGTTGGCCAGCACCAGCCGCTTCGAGCTTGCCACCAGGACTTTTCCCAAAATCACCCTGGTGCCCGTGGTCCACCCGGTTGACGGACTGAAGGTCAAATTTTTCGGACTGGATTCCAACCAGAACGAGATCCTGACGGGGACAGATGCCATGCTGGGGGCGACGGTGTAAAGCCCATGCTGGCAGCACAAGGGACGGGCGGCTGGGGGACGGAGGGGTGGGNATCTATAAAACACTTCTGCTGCGAGGAGGAGCACTGCAAAGGCCCGACTGCCGGAAAGGTTTTGGAAAACAGCTGGCGATCAGAGGTCTGGTGTCCTGGAGTGGCTCTCGGGTAGCCTCTGATCTCTTTTTTTTTTTTTTTTTTTTTTAAACGTGTTGAAATTAAAACTTTNTTTAACAGTGTTAATTAGCTGGTGATAACAGTGTTTTGTTTTTGGGGGGGTTTTTTTTGTTTTGGTTTTTTGATGTTTTGTTGTTGGGTTTTTTCTTTTTTTTTTTTTGTGTTTTTTGTTTCGGGGCGTTGGAGGCTTTCCTTGGCGAGGGGGATAAGAGTGATGCCTGTTTCCGTTCCTTCTCCCACTGGTGCTGGGGCAGGCTGGGGAGAGGGGCTGCCATTTCACCTCCACTGCAGGATCGAAAAACCCTGTGGTGTCTTGTCCAGGGCTGAACGGACAGTGAGACGTCCCTCTGAGGCCTCAGACAAGTGCATATGTGTATTTTGCAAAATGCACTTTGCATTTGGGGCTCTGGGCGGGGAGGGGTGTCCTTTTTTCTCGTTGAGTTTTCTGCTGCTGCTACACGGCCTGTGTGCACCCATTCCCCCGCTGCAACCCCTCACCAGCCCCTTTCCTGTGCAAAGGCACCTGTTTTGGGGGCATTTTGATGCCTTTGCTCTCCCTCAAGGTGCAGGCACCAGCCTCCAAACTGCATGGCCCCGCTGACCCACCATGGCTCTGCAAACACGGGGGCAGTGAGCAAAGCTGCTCCACTCAGAACTACTCATTTCGGTGCACCCTCTTCCACAGGAGGCATTTGCATTAAAGGTGATCTCTATAAATAAGCCAACGTACGCATTGTTTGTCTTGTGTTTGGGTTTTGTTTGGTGATCAAAAACTCGGCAGGAAGGAGACTGAGCAGCGGGCTTCTTGCAAGCTGTCTGCCCCGTCCCACTGCTAACCTGGGAGAGGGGCCCTGCCCAAAGCTTCTCCAGCACAAGCAAGTGACCACCAAGGTATCTTACATTCAATTTGCTGGGTGGGTTTATTATTTAATTTAATTTAATTTTATTTTTTACCTGCATGCAAGAGGCTTCTGTGTTGAGTGTGAGATGGGCAGGTTGTGTTGAAAGCATGGGTGCAGAGCAAAAGCTCCCCAAGCACTCCATCAGGCATTTGGTTCAGACCAGAGCCAAGTACCAGACTGAGAGATCCCTCTCTGACTTGAGGCATCTCTGCCCAGCCTGCCCTGCCCCACTCCTCTCCCGTCTCCTGCCCTCCAAGGTGGAAAGAACCATGGCTGAGACCTCTCCTGACCGTGGTGGGAAAAGATCTCATGCCTGGGTGGTCAGCTTGGCTTTCTGCTTCAAAGGTGTCCAGATAAGTCAGATGGGTTGAAATAAGAAAGGTGAAGGGGCAGATATGGCTTACCAGGTTGCTTTGCAGGTTGTGCTATTGACGAGCGGGTGCCTCTTTGGAAGGTCGAAGGAAGTGTGAAGCAAGCGGTGGTGAGGGCTGCCTTTACCAGCCCATTGTCTGGTGGGGGCAAGGAGGAGGGAAGCAGTTTTTTAGCCAGGGGAAGCACTTGAGGTTGGATTGCCGTCAGCCAAGCTGTCAGAAACCGCCCAGGAGCATCCCAGTGGATGTTTTCCACTCATGCCAGTGTTCAAGGCTTGATTTTCAGGTTGATTTAACCTGAAATAAAACTCCCAGTCTGCTAGGAGATGCCATTCAGATCCAGACCTTGCCTTCTGGTCGGTAAACAATGTGCCAAACCCAAAAGCAATGTCTTGGGAGCCTCTGACTATGTGCACCATGTCCCTGAAGCAGGGGCTCACCTAGTTTGCCAGCTCATTTTCAGGTATTTTCCTTGTCCCTTATGGACAGAAAACTTTCCTGGTGACAGAAGGAGCTTAATCGTAATCAAAATCCCAAAAGGCAAAGGAGAACATAAACCTCAATGCGATGGGAAGAGGTGAGTCTCCCAGGGGCAAACATTTGGGGAAAGCTAAGTGGCATATGAGGGTGTCCATGGTCTTTGTGGATGATGAGCCCTTGTAGGACATGGGGAGAGGGGCAGGAGATGGGTGGTCTGCAGGGGGAAGCTGCAGGGTGAAAACCCATCAGAGACCCACTGCCAGGATGCTCTCCAGGAGCCTGCGTTTCCATCTGAGACCTGTCAGGGGAATAAAACTGTGCTCGGGGAAGAGAAGGCTGAAAAAGGGGAAAGCTGGAGAGAGGAACAGACAACAAGGTTAAAAGGTCTGGTTAAAGCTCGCGGGTGGCTTCACGCCACACTACAGCGAGCAAAATCTTTTGGGCTGACTTTTCCAAAAGGGCTCAGTCCCCCTTGTGCTTATGGGAAATCAGTGAAGGGTTTTGCTGAAATTTTTATTTTAACTTCCAATGTCATTACAAAGTGAAAACCAAACATGCTTTTGAGTGAGTGGTTGATTGGAGAGCGGTAATGTAAGATGCATACATCCATTATATATATATGCTTACATCATGTGTATATATAATGTTTGTGTGTGTGAGTAGTTAATCTAGGCATAAGTCAGTCATGCTTTTGTTTTTCCATTCCTAACTAATATAACTTGACTAAAAAAGTTGCTGCAGTGGGTTTGCAGAATAAAGCACTTTGAATCTCAGAATTGTTTGTTGTTTTTTTTTTTTCTTAGCACAGTCCAATTTGCTATAATATTATTTTATACACAAATTTTTTTTGTCTGTCTTTATAAACTATTATAAGTACTATTTTTGTTATAATTCAAAATAGATATTTAGTATAAAAGTATTGCTGTTAAATATTTGTTATTTAGTAAAGTATGATTTTTTTCTCTTTATTGTAAACATTGCCTGGAAAAATATTAATATGTTTTATCACAGTTGTTTTTAATATTAAAAAAAAGAAAAAAGCACTTGTGGGGTTTTTCGTTATGAAATTGGTGCCGTGTGAACATGTGTTTCAGTCATGTGGTTTATAATATGTATATAATATTATGTGTCACATATTAAAATGAATGTTGTGTATTTTGTGATCTTAAAAAAAAATAATCCATGTGGCTATTTTATAGACTTCCATAATAAAAAGAGTTGAATCTCCAAACGTTTTGTTTCATATCCATCTGCATCTCCTCTTAAAGGGTTTGTGGCCTCCTCATTTGGGGTCTCAGAGTAACACTCCCATCTTGGGAACTGGGGCACTCTGTAAGTGGGATTTTTGCACCCACCTGGGACTTATTGGTCTCCATGGCCAGGGTGAGGCCTTACTGGCTGGCACAGGTTGAAATACAGGAAATTCCTCTTAAAAATAAGGAAAAGCTTTTTTTACGGGGCAGGTGGCCAAATGTTGAACCAAGATGCCCAGAGATGTTGTGGAGTTGTCATCCTTGGAGATACTCAGAGCCTGACTGGACATGGTCCTGAGCAATCTGACCAAAGTGCCCCTGCTCTGAGGTCCTTCCTGTCCTGAGGGTTTGGTGAGCTCTAAGATACCCACTTTCTGGTCAAAGCTTTTACTTCTTGGCAGCAAGAGAAAGAGGCTGGACAAAACAAGCAGGAGGGAAGGAAAAGGTGCTTTTCTCTAGTTGCATGCGTGTCCTGGCCTTGCCTGCTGGCTCTTTCAGGAGCTTACACCATATAGAGACGGCACAGAAGACCACCATGGGTTGAAGAACATACACTCAACTACTGACTGCACTGACAGGCTGGATGATAGGCAAGATGTGCATGGTGGACACGCTTTCCAAAGGCAGCCCAGGTGGCAAGGACCCTGTGATGAACAGCAGCAGTGCTGCAGGTTGGGCAGGAGCAGACAGGCTGTCCCCAGCTGTCTCTTCACCTTCCATTTGGGATATTGAGAGATTGACTGCTCCAGTAATCAACTCCTCAGCAAACCTGTGTCCCAGAGTTTTCTGTGAGCAGGGCTTGCTTTGAGCTTTTTAAACCCAAAACGTTTTAGGAACTTTTGTCCCTGGGAGATGGGATGAATTGCTTTGCATGAGATGTCACAGGACAAGCTACTGGTGGGAGTTTCAGCTGCACCCACCCAGATAGGGTGGGTTGGGAGTGCTTAGAGTAATTACGTAATTATTTAAGTAATTAGCTTCTGTCTTCTTGCTCTTCTGCCCATAAAAAAAATAAAAAAGCTCTGATAGTGCCCTGGCTGTGGTGGGAGCATGGGGGAACAGGATGCTGCTGCTCTGCAAGCCCTGCCTATGATTGCATTCAAAGGCAAGTGAAGGCTAGAGGAATTAATTTAGCTCTTTGCAGTTGGCTGGAAAATATGACCATACAACCCAACCCTTTGGTGCAGCCAAAGGATCTGAGGCTCCTTTCCCTCCCTTTACTGCTCTGCAGCTGCTCTCTTTTCCTAGTTGCTGTTCTGGATGTGTCCTGCCAACAGCAGTCTTGCCGTGTCTGTCCTGGCTGTCGCCAAAAAACCACCATGCGGTTGTGCTCGTCTACGGTTCTGTCCCTTTCCTGGCCTCTCCTTGAGCTGAAGTGGCTGATGTGTCACCTCCTTGGCCTTCCAACCTGCAATGCTTTTATAATACCCATCTGTCACCTATTTAATAGCAGGGAAGGTCATTTCCTTTTGGCCTTTTCTCTCTGGGATTTCTGCCCCCCCCCCGCCCCCCCCAGCTCCCCTCCTTTTGCTTCTATTTATTTATTTATTTTTAATTTATGGCTTTTAACAAGAAGCTGCACCACCCCTGGAGGGAGATGATGTGGCTCACTCGGCTCCAACAGAAGCAGGGAGCTTTTTTTGGGTGGTCTCGCGGGAGCTGCTGGACGGCAGCGCAGGTCAGTTGGACTCTGTGTACTTTCCATTCGGCTCCGGCACTGAGTCTCACGTTACTCGCTTTGTTTTAACTTTAGCTGAACTCTTGGAAAGTTTCTTTTTAAAGGTTGTGTGTGAGAGCATAGAAAAGGTGTGCGAGCGTGTGGGTACGCGTATACGGACTTTTCTCTTTTTCTTCTTCCCCTGCCCCATCTTGCTTCTGAACACAGACCGGTGTCTCTTGCAAAATGAAATGGGCTACTGGGACGGGTGTGCAACCCCTCGGTCTAGCTGAAACATGGCTTTAGTCTGCAAGGTTCAAGGCTCAGGCCCTTCCAAGGGGATGGTGAGGCAGCACTGAGCTAAAAAGAACAGTGCAAAATGTTGAAGTGCCACTAAAATAACATTTACAGGAGCTATTAAAAAAGAGAGAGATGGGCGAAAACAATAGATTTCCAGGTGGTGTGGGTGACTGGTCATCACTTTCTCCCAGGAAAGTGGGGAGCCCTGGGAGACCTCCAGCTCTGGTCTTAGCTGGTATGTAAACACCATCAGTGCCTGGCACACACTGCCCCATGAATAGAATAGTCTATTTGAGTTGGAAGGGACCTATGATGATCATCATATCTGCTAGGGATGGTGCTACAGCAGATGGCTTGGAGGCTGCTCATGGCTTCTTCTGTCCACGTTCCTCTCGTGCTGGAGGCTTCACGCACCAATTTTAGACTCTTGCAGTGAAATAGGGAGGTTGGTATGCTGTGTGCATCCAGTCCCCTGCTGGTCTCCTAATAGAAACAGGCTGACACCCACCCCCCCAATAAATTCTGCTACATCTTCCCAAATGTTGTGACAATAAATTATAGTACCTGGATAGCCTTGATATCTTATAAATGTCTAATCCGTACATTTAAAAATGATTGACTGTGACAGCAAAAAGGATGTAAAGTGTCAGAATGGCAAATGGCTTTCTGGCAAATATTTCTTTTTGAAGGTCTCTCTCATCACTTGCATGTGAGCAATTTCCAATTTATCCCAGCTGGAAATGAAAATTTTCCTCTACAATAAGTGATTACACCCAAATCCTGACTTATAGCATCTTCCTGATTGTTGATTTTTGGTATGATAAAATACGAATGATAAAGGTTAGCATGAAAAAATGTGGGAAAGAGAGGGGTAGGGAAGCTTTGAGGCTGTGTCTCAAGTCTCCTGTGGACCTGCGTGTGTTTCCTTGTAAATGAATAATCTGCAATACAGAGGCACAAAACCGGGGGCTGAAGAGTGTTTTTAGCTGACACATCCCTGCAAGGCTTCATGCTTTTTCCCTCTGGGTGGTTTTACAAGTGGATTGCTGAGTTTATCAACATCAAGTGGTCATTCAACAGTGGCTTAAGCTTCCCAGGGACAGTGAAGTCAGAAAGGGCAGCCTGCAGGGCGAGGGCTCCATGATGGAGACTTTGAGAAAGGTCTCTATCACGGTAGACTTTTCCCAAACAACTTCCCAAAGTCACCATTAGATGATATGAAATTAAATTAAGGTAATGTTGAACACAGCCTTGAATGTCATACTAATGCTAAGGAGTATGGACTCCAAAACCAAATGTTTCCTAAGTATTTCAGACCGCAGCTTGAACAATCAATTCACTCACACTAAGAAAATTTCTTTTTAATGGTCTAAGACGAACATCCAAATGACCTTACCTGCGTCCTCCAGTTCATGTTACTATTTCATGTCCTCCTCCAGCACTAAGTAAAGTCAATGGTTGTCTTTCTTTTGACTGTGTTGGAAGCTGGATCCGGCTTTTATATGCTTTTTCGACATGATAAATATAGATGGAGTATATATGTATATTTGTTCTGAAGTATCGTGTTTGACCGTTTGTTATGGCATGAACAGTTCCTCTTTCAGTGTAATGAACACAGTTTTATCTGGCATAAGAGCTATGTTTAGTCTACATTCACATATAGCTTTTCCTTTAACAATATTTGTCTAATTATGGCTGCACAGATCCATTTTGCTCGGTAGGCAAAGGTTGTTTTTTGGATGTGCTTATGTGTGATGGCGGTGGATTGCATCAAGTGACTCCAAACAACCACAGATGTGCTCCTTTGGTGCTCACGAAATGTAAAAGCAGCTGTTGCGTCCCGCTGTACTGTATACCTGTGTCTGACCATAACCAGTAACATATATTGAGGGAAAGCTTGAAAGAAACAGCATAGGTGTAGACTGAACCTTTTTTCCTGGCTAAACCTTAGGTTAGGTTTATGGGATGATTAGTGAGGTCCCGGCCTGCTGGAGCAGCAACATTATTTTGTAGTCACCAATGGAGATGCTTTACATCAGCTTGTCTTGTCCTCGTCTGGAACTCTTGAAATAGATCTCAGTGTTTTGGCTTGCAAAGCATTTAGCAAAGAAAGGATAGGGGTTGAAAAAGTGGGGGAGCAATGACATACAGCCAGAAGTGCTTCTGGTTAAGCTTGGGTGACTACGAGGGTTGGGCTGTAGACCACCAAAAGAGAGACCCTCATCCCAGGCCCAGTGGTGGATACTGTGGGTGTCCCAGGCTCCCCATCATGTCATGGGGCTGGGCACTACAGCAGCACTTCACACACCAAGAGCGACCAGCCCAAAGCCTTGTCTCTGGCTGGTCTGAGTCACCAGCTTCTTCTGCAGAAGTTTATTTAAAAACAGAAGCCCATGAGTACTAGAATTGTTTTTGCAGGAGTCTCATTAAGACAGATATTATTGCATCTATTAATAAAGCAGAACATTTCCAGGCTGGATATTAATCACTGGGTGGATACACTCAATGGGGGAGTAAAGGGGCCTTGTGGGCAAATCTGGATCGAGTGAATTAATGTGTCAGATTACTTTTGTAAAATTAACCAATGTTTTCCCACAGAAAGCTAGAAAAAACAGACCCAGAGAGACCACAGAGCCACACTCCTGTTAAAGCTGACCTGCTCCTTAAAGTCAATTTATAGGAAAGTCTCCTCAAGATCAATTCACTAAGGCTTACTGGACTTGTCTATATCACCCAGCAGAGTTTCAGCAAGTGTGCTGTTATCTGCTGGTGCTGATAAGGCAAGTAAGAGACCCCAAGGAGTAATCAATCAGTGAATTCTGTGAGTCTTCCCCTGCAACACCTCCAGTCACCGTCTTCTATGGCAGGTTGCTGGGCCACTGACCCTTCTGCTTGGCACAGGTGGTGGGGTGAGGTGACCACTGCAGGTCCCTTCTACTTTTAGTTATTCTGGGACGTCTTCAAAACTAAGTTTGAATTGCTAACTGCTGTGCTTTCCTCTGTCTCTCCTGCTGGGTTTCTTCTAAACTGTCTCTAATTTTGTGCAGATAACCTCCACAGGCTATTATCTCGTGACCACGGATTGATCTAGTTTAGTCCACCATAAGGCAGGGCACAAATGTGCATTTATGTGCAAAGAAGTTAATGTGTCTTCCACGCCCCTCCACACAGAGTACGCACGGGACTTGCACTGTACCTGTTAGGATTTGCCTAGGTACTGCCCAGCTGCTTAGAGCCTTGGTTTCCCTCTTTGCCCTGTGAGACAGCCCAGCAGTTCCTGCTCCTGTAGGTGCTCATTTGCGGGGGATGGAGCAGGTCTTGGAAAGGGAAAAGTGCTGTGACTCCCTGGCAGTAGTTTGGTTTCAAGCCCTCCCTCTCTTGCCTTGTGTTAAGTGGATTAACATCCCCATCTGGTAACAACCGACTTGCAAGTAAATAGAGTGAAATTTAGATGTTTGACCCTGAAACCCACAAATGAGCTTGAAATCCATGAGGTCTACTGGGATCTGTTTCTACTTTTAAGATAATAAATTTGGGAAGGGAGGGGAAACTGTGTTTGAAGCCCTTCCAGACCTGCTCCATGAGCTCTGTATAAACAAATGTTATATTTATATTGACCTGTTGTCAATTTTCATTTTAACTGCTGTTGCAGAGTTTTCCATGAAAAAATAAAAATAAAAAAAATCAGACCAATATATTTCAAGTGGATGCAGAAGAATCCACAGTTGGTTTCCAGACCATCCCTCAATCTTTCTGAAGATGGGCAGCACAGGAGAAAGCAAAGCATCTTGCTCTCAAGGTATAATTCCAGGATTACTGTGAGCTAATGTCGATTTCCTTCTTTTAATGGGGTACTATCGAGTCACCTGAGAGACATGCTCGTCTGGTCTCGCTTCTTAGAGGGAATCATCCCTGTGATACAGGCAGGCAAGAGGCCATGGATTTTTAAGACCTAACATAAGGCTTTCAGAGGACTTTTTACAAAGCACAGGCTACGGAAATTTCACCCTGAGTGAGTTAAAACTCCCTGAAAACCTTTTCATTGAGTAACATGAAGGTAAGAGGAAAATAATCTGGTGGTCTGATGGGTGGGGAGATAGAAAGTTTTGTCAAAGTGACTTCCTGTGTTCAGCAGAGATGATTCATTGCCTCTGGTTTATGAATGGCACAACTCCATAGTGGCGTTGCGCTCACTTAAATTTCAGTCACACTCAGTAAATCTCACTTATTCTTGCCCAGTTTCGGTCTGAGGGTTACATTGCTGCAAGAAACTGCCACCTCTGACTCTGTATCCTTCCTCCTGAAAACCCCTTCAGCCTTAAATTTCTCCCCCAATGATGCAAATCTTCTGACATTCATGATGCCAAACCAGCCTGAGATAACACCAAAACAAATTTAGTATAATATACATATTTAAAAAACTGTGTTCAGGAATTGCTCTTTGCTGTCTGGGGAAAGGGAAGTGGCCTCATCCACTTCGGCAGTCTAGCCATTTCCTCTTGGTGTTCATGGGGCTGTCAATCCCCATCTTCAAAGGTGCTAGCTCCCAAAACAACCACCGTTTTACCTCAAATAGCAGAAATCTGTGTTTTGGCTAAACTAGCCAGGATGGCACTCTGCAAATGCCCAGTGGTGAGGTTTCTCTTTTTTTTTTCTTTAAATTTGTTTTTATTTTGCTCCATTTCCTGTTTTGTTTTTTTCTTAGCAGAAAGAGGAATAAGTCATTTTGAGTCTCAAATGGGTTCCCCAGGCTAGCCTCATCCAAGACATCACACTGATTTTTGGGGGGTGATTGGGATATGAAGAAGGGATTTATTACCATTTGGGCAATGTCTGCTTTTGAAAGAACTGCTGTCACAGAAAATTAGTGAGATGTTTTTAATTGGAGGTTTTATTAAACTGAGCAAGCATTACATGTGCAGGGGCAGACTGGGGAAATGTGTCTCTGCCAGCTTTCACAGACTTCTAGATCCATCAGGTTTATGACCAAGAAGGGACATTAGATCATCCTGTCTCATCTCCTGAATATTCTCAAATTTCATCCTTTTACCTGTGTGTTGCACCCTGCCATGTGAATACAGCAAAAGCACGTCTTCCAGGAAAGCATCCCATCTTGAAGAAATCAGGCGGCAGAGAATCCACTGCTTCCCTCAGCTGTTCGTCTGGTTAATCACCCTCACTGTTTATTTCCACTTGTAATTTGTCTGACTCTCAGCTATTAATTCTTGTTCTGCCTTTCACCACCAGGCTAAAGAGCCCTTTAGGACCCAGATTTTGCTCATTGCAAAGAGGCTTACACGATGTAATCAAATCAGCTCTTGATCCTCTTTTTTTGATAAGCTCAGCAGAAACTATTGAGCTCATGAAGCCTCTTGCTGTTCCAGCCCCTGAATCATTTCTCTGTGTGTTTTGCTCACAGTCATTCAGTAATGCACCATCCTTCTAAAAATATGGGACACAAAAACCGCTCAGATTTCCCTTACCCATCTTGTTCAGGGAGAAATCACTGAGGAGAGCTCATCTTCCTCAGAAACATCTGCATTCATAGACAATACTCAGTTTTTTCCTTTTCTTTCACAGCTTTGTGATGGGACCCATCATCAGGTAACTTGGCCCTTTTAGACCTTAAATCTTTGGTGGAATGGCTCTTTTTGGGTGATGTGTCGAACACCCCTGCTTTGGGGGGGAGGTGTGGGAGCTGGGCAAAAAGACCCATTATTTGTATGACCTCAGATTACCAGAAGCTCCAGCTTGCTTCTTGTGCTGCTTTATTCTTGTTGCAATCTATACTTCTTCCAGGCTTCAGAGTTTCGAGCTATTTTTTTTAATGTTATGGGAAAAAGTGGATTTGCCAAACCTGGTTTATTTATTTCTGAGTGATCAGAAGAGTGGAAAGGTGGAGAGAAACTGGGCTGGATTCACATGGGCTGGTGGAAATCCGGGAGAGGATGGGCAAGAAGATGATGGTTGTACTGAGCCAGAGCTGCTGGTGCAGCCAGTACTTGAGCAGAAGAAGGTGCTTAATGGCACTGGACATGCTTACCCCCATGTTGTGTCCCTGCAGGCAGCTGGATCAGGTAGATGCTCCAGAGCTCCACCAGCAGATGCAAATCAACTCAGCTGCTGGATGCTCCCGTCAGGCAAGGTATGTGCTGATGCCCCAGCTCCTGTTCGCTGGCCTGATAGTCCATTTGTCTCCCCCAGCACCCCACCATTAAGTCACCAGAACTTGCACAAACCCATCAGAAATGGCTTTCCAGCAACCTGTAAATTCCCTTTTTTTTTCCTTGTAGGAAAGCTCCATAGACTTACCCGTGCTGGGGACCTGCTCCTGTGCTTGGGAAGGACTACAAGACAATAGACTAAATTTATTAATCTACTTGGACCAAACCATGGTATAATGGCTAAATGTTTGTTGTGGTTGCCTGAGGGTGACTTGGCCAAATGCAACATGTGCACCAGGGTCTGGTTTTCGCATGAACCCTCAGTGTGGCCAGAAAGGTGCTGAGCCCTGGGCACATGTTCCCAGCTCTTCACATCCAGCTCGGAGAGGGGGAAAGGAGCATGCAGCAGGAGACAGCGGTGGTCAAACATAGGAGATGTGCAGTGGGCCGGATAACCTAGGCAGGTTCACACGGCCAGGTGGTTTCTCTGTCTATTAAAAGAGACGGGAAATCAGACATTAGACGCGGTCAGCCCTGTGGTGCAGACAACTAAACAGATTGAATGTACAGTGGGGTTTCCATGACCCCAAAATACCAGTTGAGCTCTCCCAGCTGCCCAGCTGGGAAGTACCAGTCATCCCTCCAGCATGACTCTGAGGCTTGCTCTCACTTCGCAGTTTGTGGTTTATTTACTCTCTGGGTGCTACCATTGAGCTGGGAAAATATTCCTGGGCTGGCTGAACTCTGTAGACAAGGCCACACCATCTCTCTCTGTATTTTTATGGATTTCCAGCTATGGAATAGGGTCAGCCTCGGGAGTTAATGCAAGTCCTCAGGGGTTAATGCAAGTGGTGAAGCCAAATACATGTGTTTATGAAGGGCACTGATGCAGCAGCAGTTCCTATCAGGACATTGAAAATGGAAGGGGAGAACCTGTAATCCAGTCTCCTTTTTATGACAGAGGTGATAATACAGTGGAGACTTGTTCTGTGCCTGACAGCATGCATGTGCAGAGGGTCTCCTTTGGTCCCTTTGATGGAACAGCACCATTAATTGTACTTTATGCCCCTGTAAGTAAAACTGAAACCCATATAGTCTGCATTTTGCAGAGAGGAAACAGAGGTGCAGTTGGCACATCGACCTGTGCCTGAAGTGGGTGATCATGGATATAACCCCAAGCCCAGGGCATTTGCAGGACGTGGTGCCATGCTTCCTCTGTGGGCAGAGCAGTCCCATCTCACTCGGGCCATGCAAGGGTGAGCTTGAGGCATTAGAGAGAGTGCACCATTTGCACACGCAGAGGTTGCCAAACCATGCATGTATCTGTTTTTTTCATGGCTGAAATTTTGCTTGAGGACTTTCAGGGATGTTCCAGCACCCGGGAGGGAGCTGGACTGGGGAAGTCAGCACCAGGCACGCAGCAGCTTGGACCCCGAAGGTACTCTTTGTGATGCTCCTGTTCCATCGCCATAGATGCAGGAAGAGAACAGATGTCCCAACACCCCTCTTGCTGGCAGAAGCAAGATGCCTACAGGTCTTCTCAGAACAGTGCTTGCATATTACCTGGTCAATAAGACGTGTATGGAAATTTTTCACAGCAGACCCAGATGGCTGTGGGCCTGCTCACCCCTGTGTGATGCTGGGAGCCAGCGCTGATAAAACCTCATCATGCTTCAATGTTATGGAGAGGCTCGGGCACCGCTGGCATCCTTGGGAAGCTGTTTGTTAGCTCAGGGCTTGTGGTCTCACGCAGCACAGCAGCCCTGTTCAGGCTCTTTCCTCCTCTCCAACCACCTGCTTCCCTACCTGGGGCTGTGGTCAGGCGCATGGGGCCGTGTTTACCCACTCGCAGCTGAGCACACAAGCCCTGACAAGTTGACACCCAATATAGCTCTTGGCTCCAAGCCGGGATCTTCCTTCCCTGATACTTGCCCTGTGTGTGGTCGTCTTGGATGTGAAAGATGCCAGTGATTCCTGATCGGTCCTGCAGGTAGGCGGAAAGGGAGATGATGCAGCCAGAGGGCTGGCATCCCTGAGCACGCTCCTGCACCAAGGTTGGGATCTCCCTGAGGACCAGGGCTACTTTCCCTTCAATCCTTTTGCCTAGCCCACGCCTTTCTCTCTCCTCTGTCCCCTCTCTTCCTGTGCACCTGCTTCCCCATCACACAGCTGCCTGGCTGCAGGGCTTCAGGCTCAGGGAAGGTTGTGCCAAACCTGCCAGCCTCTGCCATACAGCTTCCCTCCAAGGTTTATAATCCTCATAACCATCTCCAGGGGCTGAGGTTGGCAGGGATTGAGGCTCTCCTTGTATGTCTTTAAATGCTGAGTTCTTTGCCAGTGTTAATTTTCTTCCCTTCCCCACTCCAGTTTTTTCCCCCCTCTTGAGGCAGAGGTTGCAAGTCCCATGCTCTGATGTCCCAGTTTAGCACAAGTGCTTGCTCATGTGCTTGGATTTCAGTGCATGAAAAGGCTGTGCTGGATCTGGTCTCTATTGTGTGCCAGCACCTTCCTTGTACCCAGCTTCCTGCTTTCTGCAGCTAAAAGCACAGGGTGGATATATCTCTGTGTCTGGATTGAGTTTGGGGGTTGGCAGGGGCTGGAACTCTCTGCTGGGTCCCACATGCCCTTAATGCAGAGCAGGGAGGAGATAACTCTGCTCTCTTCAGAAATCCTGGGTGGGCTGTGACAGTGATAGTCACATCAACGTATTTGCAGTGGGACAATGCACAGTGGGACCTGTGCAGGCAACTTCCCACAGGCGCATTTGGTTACGTAGGCTGTGATCACTCTCAGTATCTTGGTGACTAGCCAGGTCAGCCTCCCTTGCAGAGATGGTCCTTGCCCTCTTCTTCCCAAAAAGCTGTTTGGCAAGGGTTGAGCATCTACTCAGTGTAATGGCACTGAGTGGTACCAGGGGTCTGGAGGAGATAACTGCACCCAGCAGCAGGCCGTGTGCTGATATAGCCTGAGGCAGTGACTAAAAGGGAATTTAATTCCGTTAAATGTCTGCTTTGGGAGTGCTTCTGCCAGGCTGCTGTGTCACAGTGGCTGGTGCTTTGGGGTGATGGGACAGGTGGGGGCATGCAGGGAGAGGAGCCTGATCCTGGCTCAAGATGTAGCCCCATCCTCTCTCTGTGGCTGAGGTAGATGGGAGAGGAGAGACCACGCTGTGCTGCTGAGAGCTATGAGCTCACTTCATGCTTCACCAGTGCAGCCTGGGGCTGCACGAACTTTGCTGGTTGTGCATTTGCACGTGGGTCTGCTCGGTGTGGGCAGCAGCGTAGCCGTGCTGGGAGCTGTGTCCTGGCGCACCTCGTGCGCGCACAGACCAGGTTTGTTGGGGTGTGCAGGCATGCTTGTAGCTGCCACGCTGGGCATTTTGGGGTGAGGCCTTCCCCAGGTACCAATGCGCTGGGGGGTGGTACTTTAATGATGCTTCTCTGGGTGACACCTTTTGGTGCTAGCGTAAACCCAGGTGTGAGGGACCGAGGGCTGCCCAGCACGATTGCACATGCAGCGGAGGGTGCCATTGAGAGCACACGTGTGCATGTGCTGTGTGTGCCAGGGAGCACGTGAGGCTGAACGACCTTGTGCACGCCCCGTAGGGCATGGGGCTGCGTCTGTTGAGCATCCACAGCTCTTCGGGGGGTTGCTGAATGGGACAGGGGTTATGTGCGCCCTAATCCTGGTAGCACCCATCCAAGAGATGTTGGAGCTGGACTTTGGTGCCGGACATTGGACTCCGGCACTGGACATCAGACGCTGCCACAGCACTTGGCTGTGCTCCCTTGCTGCCCTCTGCAGGCCACCACGTCTCGTCCGTGGCTCCGCAGAGCAGACGCAGCCCATCCTGCAACAGCCGAGAAACAGCCTTGGCCTGCTTCGCAACGCTTTTGCCCCCACCTCCCCTCACCTCCCAAAATATCCATGCTCCATTGCAAACGCAGCCGGAGTCCGAGGGCTGCTGGGCACCGGAGGAGCCGCCGTGCTCGCCTGGGGTGGCCAGAGCCAGCTGTGTCAAAGGGCACCGGCAGCCTCCCCCGGCATGGTGGGCCAGCCGCCCAGCTGGGCAGCTCTCCGATGGCTTTGGCTGCAGCTGCTGCCGGAGGAGTGCGTAGGACGGAGAAATGTGAGTCAGCCCCAGGAGCCCTGCATGCGAGCGGCCGCTCAGAGGTGCTTGGCAGCCGCTCTTGGAGAGGGGCTACGTGCGCGGTGGGTGAGCTTGGAGGGATGCAGGCACTCGGGTGTATTGACCCACCTGCAAAGATGCCCTCCAGTGGGGAGAGCTCATGGGGAAACACAGTTGACACTGTAACTGTCACCGTTTTCTTTCTAAAGCTGTAGGCAATTCAGAGGGTTGCTTTTGGAAGCTGCTTTTGCATGCTCAGACTGGACTTCTGTACTATGGCTGGACCTGAAGCTTTCTCTTTCCTTCCTTTTGCTGTTTCTCCGATGGGTAAAATCAAGGTTGCAGCCTGTTTGTAGGAGCTGCTTCCTGCTCGTATGCCGCAGGTCTGCATGGACCACCCTTGCTCTCCATGCATGGTATCTTCTGGGCCAGGATTCAAAGCTGGAAATTGGGTTGGTTTGGAATATCTGGCATCCAACCTGACCCCAGACCAGGTTGGGGTGAGGATGTCTGTAAGTCTGTCTCTGACCTGAAGCAGCAGTGTGTCGGGAACCTGGACATGTAGCACTCGGTTATTTATTAGCACTGGCTCCAGAAGCTGTGACCTGATGGGATCCAGAAGAGCCCCAAACAAAACTCCTTGGGCAGATTGGGTTCTGCATGCACTAAGGAAATCAAAACATAAAAAAAGGAGGAAGAACTTGAAACCACCCCGGTTCTGCAACACTTCATTTTTCAGTTTCTGGTCAGGATTTATATTTGGCATCTAATTAATCTCAAAACACACAAAAATCACACAGTTTTGCAACTCCACAGTGCCTTTTACCTGGGAATTTTAAAACACCTTGTTAGGAAAATGGGCTTTGCAATTACCCTAAGTGTCCAGATGGAAAAATTGAGCTAGGCTATGTGATCTTGCCAAGGCTACCCAGACAATCAGTGGCAGAGATGTGAATGAGGTGGTAAAGGCATTTTCCTGTTCACAGAAAATCCAAGTTAAAGGAAAAGAGCAAGCTAGTATCTCTTCTGAGCTTTCCGGAAGCAAGCCCAGCTCCAGCCCTGTTTCCCAGAGCCCATACTCAGCCTGACACTCCATAACTGTTGCAAAACCCTACAGCACCTCAGTAATATGATAGTGAGTTAATTTGTGGTTGTAAATGGAGCTCGAGAGCCCTGACTGATGGTACCTTACTCTGACCACCAGACCCCACAGCCCTTTATAATGAGAACATAATCTTGCACAGCACCTGGGAGCTGAAAGCAGTTTTGGTCTCCAGCAAGATGAGAAGGTCTCACCTTGTAGGCTTAGGGAGCCTCACTGTTCTGGACCTGGTGTTCAGCATTTGTTATTTGGGTTGCAGGCACAAAATTTTCACATGTATAGTGCTGCTTTTTTTTTTGTGTCTGAGTATCAAAGCTCTGCACAGCAGGACGTGGACCCTGCTCTGTAGTAATTTTCACTGGCAATGTGGGACGTGGCAGGATTGCCTTCATGGTGACGAGGATAAACAGGAGGAGCAGATGGGCCAGAAGAAGAAGAAACAGGGTGGTAAATTGGTTTGCTATTCATTCACAGACCAAGAACAGCAGACAATATCTGGGTTTTTGACAATGGCATAAAAAACGGAATTAATGGGATGAGGGAAGCAGCTGGTCTATTGCATATTAGGTCAAGGTGACAAAAACAGGGGGAAAGACATCCTTATGGTTAGAAGGCTAGAAGCTGTGATTCAGTTCCCTGCCTTGTGTTCCTGTGTACGTTGCCCTTGGTTTGGGGCAAGGGGCAGACTGCATACTTGGGCACATGAGGTTGTATTTGAGCCTCCAAGCTGGTGGTTGAGGAAATCTGCATCTCCACACTTCTGAGGCCTGCAAGTGCTTGTTTTCAGATGACGGCTATGTTTTAAGTCACCCATTCCCTGAATCATCTTGCAGTTACATTTGAGGCTTTGCAATGTTCAGGCTGATGCCTGAGACTGGTGCTGTGAATGGCTGTTTCTGCATGAGGGGTATTAAAGCCCTGTTCTAACTCATGAAGATCCTGTGAAGCTGAGTACCTAGGTACCATAGTGAGATGCCATAGATAGGGAAGCAAATAAGGACCCCAAAACTTAATAAAACCTCCACCTGTAAAAGAGAGGATAAAGGCTGCAGAAAGGAGGGACAGCACAAGAAAGGATCTCACAGTGGCTGAAATGCTGGATCTGAAATGGTGGATCTGGGATGAAGTATGGGCTTGGCATGAGAAGCAGAGGAGGGAGCAGATGTAGTGAGAATCCTCTGGGCAATGCCTGCCCCATGGCTTACTGGTACCTTTGCACAGGTAAGAGGTCATTTGAGCTCTGGCAGCAGCTAAAGGGAGTGCCAATTGGAACCAGATGTCAGGAAGTGCGAGGCACCACAAACGTGTGGAAGGGCCTCCCAGCCATGGCGGCGGAGCCCCTAACACTGGGGTCATTCACGAAGCAATTAGTTGGCATCCTGCGGTTTTGGCCTGTTAAAAACGGGAATCAACCTTCAGGAGCTAAGTGGAGCTGCAAGGAGCTTTCCCAGCATGATGGGAAGTGCTGGCACAGAGAATTAGAGTAAGCTCTGGATGGTAGGTGACGGGAGGTGGGATGAATGGACTTACCGTTGACCGTGGAAAGACTCCTGTTGAGTTCAGAGGGCTTTGCCTCAGGCTGAGTGCCACGGCTTTGAAAGAAAAAAATGGAAAAGGGAGGCCAGGACCTCTAACTCTCATTCAGCTTTCCTGCCGGTACATCCATTAGAGCGTCTGTGAGTTGTGCCTTCTGTGTTTTCTCTTGAAGAGCTGTTGTCTGTTGAATTGTTGAGGCAATAAGCCTAAGGTCATGGTGGGCCCATAGTTGCTTCAGGTCTTTAAAGCAGGTTTGGGAGGCTATGTTAAGGATATGCCATAAATCATCTGAAAGTTATGGTTGAAGCTGGAATATCTGGATGAGATATTCTTGCCTGGCTTTTGGAGGTCAGACTGTCTGAATATATGCAGCTCTTCATGCTCCTATGATCATGGTAATGCACCCTGCTTTTCCCCTTTGTGGCCACACATTCCTCCAATGTACATCAGCCTCTTCATATGGTATGGAAAGCTTGTGGAGATGTATTGTAAAAAGGCTCTCCTATTTGCTCTCATGCAAAAACCTTAAAGAGCAATGGGGGAAAAAAGCAGTTCTGAGGCTGGATATTCTGTCTTGTGCTTTTTCTTTTCTTTTCATTAGTTCTTTTCTTCTCCACTATTTCTGCTCTACAGAAGGTCCCCTGAAATCTCAGCAGATGTCTTGCACTACACCAGTTTTGCAAGCTCAAGGGGGTCGAATGATTGTCTGCTTTTCTGGCTGCATACATACTGCATTCTGCTGACATAACCTGAGTTTTTCATGCCCTTGATTTGCTGCAAGAGGGGAAAGGCTGAGGTACAAAGTCATCCCATGCTGAGCATGGAGAAGCATTTATGCAGGTGAGTATTTGGAGAGTCACCAGCTCCAGCTGCTGATCACTCACCAGTAGACAGATGCTGCTGTGGATCGGGAGAAAGATGTCCCAGGCCCTGCTTGCTGAGGTCTGAGAGCTGCTCGTTAAGTCTCTGTCAGGCTGTCCTCAAGGTCGACGGATGCTGCTCTACTGAGCTCAATAAGCTACAGGATACAACCAGAGGGAGACAGTCTTCAATTGAGCCACGATTTACTAGTGTGGTCATTGAAGCCTATTCTCTTAGGAACCATAATGCTGAGTAATATTACATAAAGAGACGGTGGAATAGTGTACATCATGGGATGCCAGCTAATGGAGCAGTCAGAGCCTCTATCACTGTGTTGTAAGTATCCCCATATGAGGACACCCTTTCTCAGGGCAAGTGTCCCTGAGGCTTCACATGAGGAAGGTGTGTAAGATTTGACACTGTGGCTGGTGCCTGCAAGGTGAATGTTTAAAGCCAAATCAGACGCTGCCCATGTTTACACACTCTTGGAGTGTGTCACACCTTGGGAGGTGATGGTCCCCCTATGCTGGCCATCAGGACCAGCTGGCAGTGTGGGTCGGACTGACACCTCCCTCTGAGACAGATGGAGGGAGGTGAGAGGATTCCCAGCAGAGGGGATACATTATGTTGCTTATTGCATTTGCCCTCCTGGGAGGCAGAGCTTTAGTTGCTCTCCTAGCATCTTTCCTTCCTCTAGTGCAGGAAATTGCAAACTTTCTACCACTATGTTGCATGCTGGGAGCTAGAGGTCCTGAGTGGTAGCACAGAGCTCTCAGTTTCCTCTGCTTTGCTGTTTGTGAAGCCAGGGCAGCCCACTGGAAATGAGAGAAAAATGCTAGTGCTTAGGGCTTCAATGGGGAACTCCTACTTCTCTTGGGTGTGAGAGGCAATGCGAAGGGCATGGGGTGCTGCAGCACCTTGCCCAGTGTCAGAGAGAGAAAGATTCACACAGGCTAAAAAAAGAGCCGATTCACTCAGATTCTCCAAAATGCTGCAGGCTGCATGAAGGTACATGGGCAGGAGTCGCAGTGGTGGGCTTAGGGGCAGAGATATCTGTAGCAGGGGACACCTTTTACTGTCCTCAGTTTCTTCCAAACATCACAAAGTGAAAAAGTCCAAGGGGCTATGGCTTTGTAACCACTCACTTAACGGGATCGGAATGACTTACTAACTGTTCCTATCTGAACAAAAATAACACCAAAACATTCTCTTTTCTCCCTCCCCGCTCCCAGGCCTCATGACTTTAAAAGGATTTGTGACAAGCCATGAGCCTTGAGAAAATAAAGCATGATGAATTCCCATCCACAGAGACAATTCTGAAGGTATGTGTCCCCTCCTCCCTACTCACTGGAAAACCACAGTCTTGGCCAGGACTGGAAGAGCAGCCATTCATTCAAGCCTGATTTCCCAAATTGTATCACAAGAAATGGTCTCAGTCACTCTTAAATGAGCTCCGTGGGGATTCTGCTTCCCTTCGTGTGCCAGGTTAGCTCCGCAGAGCGTGCAGGGCTGGTTGATGTCCTCAGCCCATGTGATTGGAGGGCAGCACATTGGGGCAAGCACGTAACCAAGGGATGGCTGGGAAGAGGATATCCTAATCAGTGGGCTAATCACCCTCTGGAAATACCCAGCTCCTGCTGACTGTTCCACTGTGATTAGCTTGGGAGAGAGACTTTAAAGCAGAAGACACTGCCTTACTTTTTTTTTTTCTAAACAGCTAGTGGGTTTTGGGTGCTGTGCTTCATGTTTGCAAAAGGATGTTTTTTGCGGGGGCTGAAATGGCTTTTGGATTTTAGTGAAGGTGCGCAGGGTGCAGAGCTTGCCCCATTTGCTGCTTGCCTCTCCGAATGCGGTCTGCACAAATCTCACTGACTCAGTGGTCACAAGTGTGCTAACCAACATGAGCTGGAAAGTTGATTTCTGCCCCGGGCAGCTTTGAGCTATTAGGGAGCAAAGCAAACAGATGTTCATGGCCCTTAATCAGAGACTTGACCTTGGTCTAGGTCCAGGAGAGAAGTCATCTCTGCTCAGTTCCTTGACATACACAATTTTCTTGCCTGTGTTAGCTCAACTGGTGCTTTGTGGGGAGCAGAGCCGCAGCTCCAGCCGCTTCCTGCCCACTAGAGTGGGAGGAGGAGCACTGGGTACTTAGAAGCTACTGGTTTCCCTTGCACTGGTCCCCACAAGACATAACTTTGCTCCTTTGAATGCACACATGAGAGGATTTACACTGGAATATGCCGCTGGGAGAGATGAGGTTAGCACAGGCCAGTCTATGTGCTACGTAAAGCTCTGTGGGATGCCTGTAAAATATTGTGGTTTGAGCTGGTCAGAAGAGGGACAAGGTTTTGCGTGCAGGAGTTGGAAAGGTTGTTTTCTCTCTGTGCAACAGAAATCATCTGATTGTTTTGTTTTGTTGAAAACTTTGGCAGAGGTGTGCAAAAAAAAGTTCTTATTGACAACGTGGTGTTTTGTATTTTGTTGTCATTGTTTGTAATTGTTTAACTCGTGCTTATTTTCTTTCATTCTCCTTTTGCACTTTGGAGTTTTCTTCAGACCTTGGTGAAAAACTGAAAGCAGAAACAGATTCCTTTGAGTAATCACATTCTTGGGGAAAGGTAGAGGGGAAAGACTGTTTTCCACTCTTTCCTCATTTAAAAATTATCCCTAATTCCAAGTTACACTAATAAAATCCTGGTGTTACCTTGTACAGATGAGCAAAATGGCTATTGATTCCAAACACCTCTTTCTGCAACAGGCTTGCCAGATTTTCCTGCCTTTTCAGTTGGAGCTGCCTCACCTTCATTTGCCCAAGCGGTCCCATAGTCTGCACATATTTTATAAGCAGGACCAGACACAGGTCTTTTCCTGGAGTTTTGTGTGTACACATAGCAAACTTTTTGTAAGGAGGCCCTGTGCTTCACTAGCACAGTTAACCAGGGCGGGCAGGGAGAGGAAAGGACCGTGCAGGCGTGAAGTTCACTGGGAAATTCTCTTGCAAAGGGTGGGGAGTGATGACACATCAAAAGAGATGGGGAGAAGCAAACCCCGTGATATCAAACACATGGCAAGATGAACCACCTACTGTTTAATGAGAGAATTAGGACACATGAATGTTTTTTCTCAGGCTACTTCAATCTGTTTCTAATCCTGGGCTAGGGAAGAGCGGATGAGAAGCAGGAGGCCAATATATATATATTATAATGTTTCTCATTTTTAGTAAGAGTGTGTGTGTATTTATATTTACCATAATTGCTCACAAAGACTTGTTTGACACTGTTATTTCTGGTGTTCCTTGGCAGCAAGATGCTTTTTACCACCAACCTATTGATACCACATGGTGGGTAAGAGCACCTCCTGCTCTCCCTCCCCTCTTTGCTCCAGATTGAGAAGCACTGGGTTGTATCAGCTTGGCAGAAAAAAAGAAAAAAAGAGAGAAGCAAAGTTATCAGTTCAGCTCCAGAGCCCTCCCTGTTCCTACTGAAATGTGGGTCCCTTGTTCCAGCAAGGGTACGTGTGCATACGTGCTTGCTATAAGGCGTTCCCATGGCAGAGCTTTCACAGCACTCTATTTATTTTGCTGGATTCTCACTCAGGTCAACCATGATACTCTGAAGCGTGGTGGTTTGGACTTGGAGATGGATCATGTGGTCTCCATTATTGGAGATCACCACTTAAAATCCAGCCTTGCCAAGACAGACCAGAGCCTCTCATTATCTGACAGCTTTGCCCAAAGTTCGATGAACTTGGAGCCTGCAAGGAGAAGGGTCTTCCGGGCCAATGCAGATAATGCAGACATGCCTGTAGGGTAGAGGATGAAAAAGAAAATAGCTTCTTACTCCTCCAGTGGTGAAAAAGGTCTATACTTTGATGGGGAGTTTTGCTTACACAGATTGTCCACTCGTAAGTCCTTGTTTCTCTTGGGGAGTCACTATAAAGAAAGAGAATTTGTGTCTGTGGGAGCTGGTGGCCCCTTGAGGGGCTTGTAGAGGAAAGACTATTTCATCATGTATTAAGTAGATCTACACAATCTGTTTTTCTTCACTGAGGACTCTGTTGTGATAAGCACTGCTGATTCAGAGCTCTGCTTTGGAAGATGAAAGCTTGCCTGTGAGATACAGCTAAGAGCTCTGTTGGAAGACTGTTGCAGGGGACTTTCTTGCAGAAATGTGCTGAATTTGTCACTGAAACCAAAATGCTGAGCTGGGTTGGGCTGAGATCCCTTCAGAGAAGATCCAGTAGATATCTGCCTGGGGACCAGAAACCAACCTGCAAAGTGACACTTGGGCTGCTGCTGCGCATTAGCCTCACAGTGAGCAAGATTTTGGGTGAATGGGTGATGTGATGCAACAACAGCATCTTGTGGTGAGGGAGGAGTATTTCTCACTGATGGCTGGGAGGGCAATCAGACGGGTTGGGGCCAAAGATACTGTAAGCATGACACAAGAGAGATCTGGGCTTCCTACTTTAATATATATATGTGAATATTTCTCTCTCTCTCTCCCCCCCTCTCTCTTCTCCAAGCAGACACATCCTTTTCTGCAACCTGTATCACAAGGTGCTGGTGACTGAACCTTTCCAGGGGCTCTTGTGGGATGCCTGGTGTTCCTGTGGCTGGAGACAGGGTATGTTGAACTGCAGTAATTGTTTGTTACAAAGGACTTGGATATGCTAAGATAGTCCTAAAGCTGCTGTTTTCAGTCATAAATTCTGTGAAGTTAAGGTCAGAAATGGTTAGCTGATCCCCCTCGGAGAAATGGCTCTTCCACAAAGTCATTCATCTTCTCTGAAGATGACCTGCTTTTTTGGAAGTGGCTTTCTCTCTCCATTGATTCTTAAGGAAGCCAACTGTCCAGCCTGGGCTGCCTCCAGCCCTTTAAACTCCTAAATGCAGGTGGGATGAATCCCACTCTTAATATCTTAATCATTTTTATTTAGACTGAGTTTTCAAGGTCTTCGACCACAGCATTTTCTCTTGTTCTCAGATAATTTGTGTCTTTTTCCTTAGCTTTTAAACATCTTTTCTACAACATGTATCGCAAACTGTACACAGCATTTTAGTATTTGTCTTGTGTGTGGTTTCTGCAGACATAGAAACTCATCCTTTCTCCTATTCACCATCACCTTGTAGGGAAATCAAGTTGACTTTCTTGCTCATTCTAACGTTCAAGTCCTTTTCAAAAAATCCCTGTCCTTCAGGTCACAGTTCTCTGCTCTATGGGTATGGTGGATGCTCCTTGTCATCTGCATGTAACATTGCATTTTGCTCTCTAAAATATATATTTGATCTGAAGCATGTCAGCAACTTGATAATCCTGATGGAGCCGAGTACCCTGCCCTCCTCATTACTTACTGCTTTGCCAGCTTCTGTGACCTAAACAGCTTACATCAGCTGCAAGTAACATATTTACTCTCATGAAAGCTGATGACAATGTTGACTACCTCTGGGCAAGGCAGCAGATCCTGACAACCATCGGTGATACTTTCTCACTGAATAATACCTCCCAGCTTCTGCAAGCTAGCCAGTCCCAATCTATTGAATGTCTGTTTTATTTCTATAGTGTAGCAGAAACTTTTTAAACAGAAGGTTGAGCAATGTTAAGTCATGCACCACATGAAAGTTTGTATTATGCCTGTAAGAGACTCTTTGATGAACAGAACTCATAATTTTGTCAGAAAATGAGATCGGGCCTACTTCCCATGAAAAGCATTGACTGACATTTGTTGCAAATGTAATTATTTTGTAAGGTGGAGTGGTGTCACCTGGCCTAATTTTAACCAAATAACAGTTTGCTGTCTGATCCAAACTAGCTGCCAAGGTTCGTTCTGCAGTCAATGGAGCGAGATCAGCCCTCCAGCAGCTGAATCATCTAATCTGTGTTAGACATCTGTCTTACAGTAGGATGATTGCTGTTTGGAAGTGCCTGCCTGTCTCCATTGACTGAAGTAAAGAAGCAAGGATTAATTTTGAGCTAGCCTGTGTATAGCTACCGGAGTGAAATCACTTCTTCTGTTAAAAAATTGGCACAGCCTTACCATGCCTTTCTCCAAATGTTGAGAAATGCATTGTTCCCCATCAGGACTTTCATGACTCATAGTCTAGGGAGTTTCAGGTAAGTCATAGGATGAATCCTCAACACACAAGTCCAAGATCCCCTCCCTGCCCCTTCTCTTTATCCAGAAAGATGGTTAGGCTTTGGCTAAGATGTTAATGGGGCAGCATTTGTTAGACTACTGCCCGTTAGCCAGCTAGCCATAGGCTTTGATCCTTGAGCTCTGTGCATCATTCAAGTTGGAAATGAAAGTCTTGTGTTTCCCCCAGCAAATGACTTAGAAACAAGTGGTAGATTTGAGAGAAAGTTGCATGGGGTGAGGATAGAAATGCATGTGTCATGCCTTGACCCTGCCTTAGGGGAAGAGGGCATGGCCAGGCTGGGCTGGATGGTCAGAGCTGGTGTAAGTGCTCCTGTGGGTTGTACCAACACAGGACAGCTGCTGAGCACAGGAGTGGAGGGCGTTTTTGTCAGCAGAGCTGACCCAGGAAACATTGACCTGCTTCAGGCTCTTAAAGATGGGCTAGATGTAGTCCCTGGGCACCGAGGTCTCATTCCAGGTGTGTGGGAATCGGAGATGAATCTATGCTTGGGTAAATAAGATGGCTCATTAATAGCTCATGCCAGACAGCTATGCACTCACTGTATGACAGTGTCATAACACTCTTTGAAGACCCCAGCTGGGATAGGAGGGAACTCATTCCTCCATGCACCCAATGAGTCCTCAGCGATGGAAGCAGAAGAGAGGAGCAGAAGATGGACAAAGGGGAAGGGAAGCAGACGGAGAGGATTATATCCCCCCAGTCAGAAAGGAAGCAGTGCTTGTCCATGCAGCCTCGTGCAGCGATGCTTCAAGCCAGCTTTTAGTGAGATCAGTATCACCCTTGTCAGCACAGCTTTTGCCCCAGTGAGGAGCGCCAGGATTACAGCCCATGCTTCCAGGACCTGCCAGAGTTGGGTGACAGTCATGTCACGTGATGCATCAGTTAGTGCAGCATTTACCAGCTCACAAAAAAACATGCACAAGGAGTGACATTTGGGGGGATTTCTTAATGAAAATATACGCATCAAAAATTGCTTTTCAATCCTGCTTAGCCCTGCGTTCCTCCATTTTCAGTGTGTGTCACTCCCAGGATACAAGAATAGGGCTGGAAGTGCACAAATGTACTGCTGCGACAATGAAGTGTTGAAACCAGCCAAGGATTTAGAAGCTATTAATTACAAATAAAACAAATGAGTGCATTTCATGACCAGCTAATTTGTAAGTGGAGAGAGAAAAGCAAAACAAATCAAACTGTTGTTTGCAGCAAATTGTTTACTTTGCTCTAATAATAAATACGCCTAAAAAGAAATGCCAGTGCTCTGCCAAGGCAAAAAATGTGTGTGTCTGCATGTAAGTGTAATTCTTCTCCTGTTAAGCACTTTAAATGAGTGAAGCTGAAAAGATTACAGAAATCTCATGTTTCATCCTTTAAGCTCTTTGTTCATTTTTGCATTTCATTGATTCCGTGTAGGACAGACTAGATTGCTTTAATGTGGTTAATCATCAATTAGTGTCAACTGGAGCAATTTTGTTGTCTTTAATAGATGGGTTGCTTTTTGGGAATTAGTTTCTCTTCTAAAAAGAACAATTCTTGTTATTGATTAAGGAAAGTGGAAACATCTTTTTAGCTGCATTGATTTTATTTATGGGAAACTTCTTTTCCCATCTAGCATGCAGATTGTCTTCTGTAGCTGGGCAGCAAAAAGGACATGTGTTAAGACATTTGTGAACAAGAGAGATATATTTGCGTACAGCAGTATTTTTTTTCTTTCCACCCCAACAAGTCCTGCAGCAGAACATGGAGCTGGAAAGTCACCAGATGTGCTGCACTTTGAGGACCTGTACTCAGGAAGGGTTTCTACTCCATCTTTCTTTAGTGTCCAGGACTGACTCTCAAATATTTTAGCATTTCAGATATTTGCATTCCGGACATGGTCCCTTGTGGGAACAGCAGAGCCATCCTAAGCACGGAGGAAATGTGGATCCGGAACCATATCCACACTTAGTAACTTAAGTCTTCCTCTCTAATGGGCTGAACTGAGATCTCTGATCTGAGAAGTCCCAAAAGGCTTCAGCTGGAGCCCATGTGTCCGGTACAAGGCATTTTGAGATAGATGAAGGCCAACTGGATAACATCCAGGGGAGAGCAGTAAGAATGATCAGAGGTCCAGAAAACATAACCTCCAAGGAAGGACTGAAAGAGTTGGGATTGTTTAGTCTAGAGGAGAGATGACTGCAGAGAGATTTGCTGGGAGACTGAAAGTATGTAAAAGGGTATTGTGGAAAGAAAGAGAAGAACCTGCTCCTTCAGTCTACTGCAGGAGACAACACATTTTCATCTAAATCAGGAGCAAGACATTTGGGTTGGACAGGAGGAGAGGGTTTGCAAGGGTGATGTATAATTAACATTGAGCAAAAGCCTTTTGGTAGAATTGATCCTATGAGGGAGAATAAGAACAGACTAGATGACCTGGCAAAACCTCTTCTAGATCTATTTTTTTTGTGGGTATTTGAAGTTGTTTGGATTTCGATCCTGATTTTGCTGCTCTGGTGCATTCACATGTGAACATGGGATGTAACTTGTGGTTTGAAAACGCAAGAGATGATCAGAAATGGGCAGGTGAAGGAATCTTATGCAGAGCAGATGTTGTCCTGTGCAAAGCAAGGAGAAGAACTAACATCTATGGGTCACCTGGGACCTGGGAGTCTACATGGCTGCAAGGTACACCCACAGTTATGTCTGTGTACATAAAGGAGAAGAAAGTATGAGATCAGAAAATACACTCCCTGGCAAGAGCAAAGTCCTTCCCTCCATGCTCATCATCATCGCTCTTCTCAGTTTTGCGTGGATACGTTGCAGGGAGCTGGTGTTTGGAGAGGTTTCTGAATCTAATGCCTAAAATAGTCCTTTAATCAGCATTTGTTAGACTTCATCTAGAGAATGTTCCAGTTTTTGAGGATCTCCCAGTACAGAAAAGACATTCATAAACTGCAGTGAGTTCAGTGGAGGTGTGTTGCATTAAGAGTTAAACCAGCAGAAATTAATTTGGCAGAAAATGAGCCCCCTTGCATTCCAGCTGACCCTCAGATATTAGAGAAGCTGAGGACGGCTGGGCTTAGATTCTGATTGATGCCCAATGTGGCATTAATAGTCTGGTCACGCCCAATACGTTTATTGGACTATCACAATTGCGAATGCACTACTACCACTGCCCTGTCCATCCGGCAGTGTTCTGTAAACTGTCATGGCCACACTCAGGATGTTGTCGAGTTCAAGAACTCTCACGGCCAGATTAATGAACAGTGCGATTTATTAAAGCAACAGATGCACAAATTCTTTTAGATTGCTGGTGATAAATTAGCTGTCTACAAAGCACATGCAAAAGATTAATAGGGCCAAGATACACACGCGTGGAATAATAAAGCAACACTCTGTAGAGATTCCTGAGTTTCCTGGGGATGCACTCGAGATAGCTGAGTGTTCAAATCTTACCCAAAGGCGTCCCAATGTGGGGAAGAGAGGCTCAGCTCGTCAGCTGGTGCCGAGGTCGGGGAATGGGGTTTCTTCCCATGATGGAGTCTTTCCTAACATTCACTCCCTTCTCAAACTATTTTATAGCGTTTAATTTACAGGTGGAGCTTGAAGTGACCATTGTCATACATACCTTTATCATGACTGGCCCCCAAATTCTCTCACTTTGTGTTTAAAGGTATAGACTAGCAAAAATTCAGTGCACAAGCTCAGTGAGGGGTGGTCTCACCTTGAGAGGTGGGTAACTTTTGGGATGGAGGTGTGTTTTGGTATTATAATGAGCAAAGTTCACTCAAAGTGCAGCATTTCATCAAAACTGACAGTCTGTTGGACCAGGGCATCATGTATGCAGCTTATCAATTGCGTTAGGTATACTGTGTACCTTTAAATCCCTTTGCTATCATAGAGCATGACCAGGGTGTCTCCATTCTCCTCCACCCTCTGTGCAGTTTCTCCTAGAGCTAGCACACCAAGTTCCCCTGATATTGCCAACACCTAGGGCTGCCTAGGGAGTTGCCATGGTACTCGTTGCACCTTAGCTGCATTCCACCCTGCTCCAATAGTGTAGGTTTCACCTAAAAATGTGAATATAGACTTAAATTTAAGTCACCTCCGGCAATTATTCCACAGGAGGCCACCAAGATGGTTGGGGGCTGGACCACTTGCTGCATAAGGAGAGGATGACAAAATGGGGTTTGTTCACCCTTGGAGGTTTTCAAGATCAGACTGGATAAAGCCCTGAGCAACCTGGTCTGATCTAGCTGATGCTGCTGTGAGCAAGAGTATAGAGTAGAGACTTCTGGAGGTCCCTTCCAACCTAGATTATTCACTGTCTGTGTCTGTCAAAACCCAGTGCTACTACTGAGAGCAAAGCTGCCCTCTGTATTTGCTGCCAAGGCAACAAAAGCATTGTACTACATTGCTGGTGCCAGTACCTCTGCTTTAATTACCACCGCATTTTCGTATTAATTTTTATGCAGATCAAAAACATGTCTAAATGTCCTCAGATATCTCTGAAACCACTGCTCTTCACCTCATGTACTCTCAACCTTCTCTCCCCATCTCTGTTGGCAGGAAGAAGACAGCCATGAGCTCCTGTCTGGATTGCTGTCACCAGGAGGGATCATACAGAGACCCCCAAGCAAATGTGGACCAGGCTCGAATGGGGTTCAGACTCAACGTGGCACAAGAAGAAAAATTTATGAACTTGGGCACAATGCTGCTGTAACGTGGCTATCCACTTCTTGGATCCTACCAGTCACCTTCTCAAGGTACTCCATGCTGAGTGCACCATTCTGGATTAGCTCTAAGTACCCCTGTCTCTGTGTTGTCCTCTGTGTTCTGGGCTGTTTAAGTCTTTGAAGCAGGTGAGGTCATTCCAGGTTAATAAAGATAGATTAAGATTGTTGCTGTTGTTTAGCATCATGTTGGCGTGTTTCAATTTTACTCCAGTTCCTTCTCAGTGGAGTCCTCATTTTTGTTTTGAGTCTTTTTAGGGTTTTGTTGGGTTTTTGTGGTTTGTTTTGTTTTTTGGGGTTTTTTTTTAATTATTTTTGTTTGTTTAGTTGCGTGGTTTTTGTTTTGTTTGGTGGTTTTAAATTTTTTTTTTTTAATGAGATCAGAGATGTAACAGTCCCTTGGCATGGACTTTTAAGTCATAAATAACTTTTATGGCCAGTTTGAAGCTCTGGCCAATCCAGCATGTGTGATAATCTTCTGTGAATCACAGATATTAGAGTCTCCCTGATAATGAAGATCTATGGTGCTTTTTCCACAGCTTGTCAGGAATCTGGAAGAGGTGTGTGTTCAAACTCTGGGCACAGAATATAAAAGTCCTGATAGTGTGAACCCCTAACAGTGTTCCTCAGACAAAGTGCCCACCCTTACGTCTTGACTTTCCCTCATTTTCAAGTGCCTGGGAGAGAAAGATGAAGGCGAGCAATTTTTCTTGCAGACTCTCACAGTGTGGCTACTCCCAGCCATGAAGAGCAGACTTTAATGCGTAGTCCATGTCTGGATTTTCTCAGACTCGGGCAAAGAGCTTGCGTGTGCTCTCTGAGCACCTTCCCATGGTGCATGCATGCTCGGCGTCACATGATGTGCTTCTTGCAGGGAACACCCTGCCCAGATCCAGTCTATCCCTAGTCAAAGGATTATTCCCAACAGGCTGTGCTTTGGTCCATTTTTAAATGTCTTTAAGAGCAGGGTTTCCACCACAGTCCCTGAGGAGGATGTTCCACAATCCAGTAGGTTAGATCTCACTGTTAAGAATGTTTCCCCTGATATTCAGAGTTCATTTTCCATTTCTTAATCCCATCTTGTGATTCCTGGTTATTCCCCTGTTGGGCTAACCTAAACAATTCCTCCCCCTCCTCGACATTTATGCCTGTCAGCTAGTCAGCAGACAGTTGTCCTCCTTTGCTGTCCTCAAGCCAAACTATACATATTTAGCTCCTTCGTTTTTTTTTTTTTTTTCCTCATAAGTCAATCCTTCCAGCCACTTAATCATCTATGTCGTCCCACTTTGACTTCTCTCCAGCTTGAAGCATTCCAGTGCTGTGGAGGTGCCCAGAAGCAAATCAACCCAGTGACCTCAGCCCAAGGAGGAGGTTGACAGAGAAAACGTTGTTTATGAGAAAATCCCTACAGCCATCATCTTTGTCACAGGGCGGAAACTGGGCTTTGGTGCTACCCCTGAGACCTGACTGGCGAAAAACTGCCAATTTCATTCAAATATTCCATTGAATCCAGGCACTGGGAACATCTGAGAAGCAACGTCCTGCTGTGTTATTTTCATTCATTTCTTTGTAATCTACTGTGGCAGCGTTGGAAGGACAGAAAAAGGAAGGGTTGGCCCAACAAAATGCAGCGATAAACACACCAAAAGAGCTTACTATCAAGTACCATAGCCTGTCCATGCCAAGGTCATGTCATGACAGAGAAAAATCCCAGAGTACCTCTTCCATTTCCCTTAGGACCCTTTTTCTGTCTAAACACAAAGGAAAGGAAGTTGCTTGCTGTTTGCCATCTGTTCTGAGCCAAGGCTGGTGCTCACCTTGTTTTCTTTGGGTATTAGTATGTGTTTGCTAATACAGGCCAGAAAAAAAAAACCCCAAAGCATTCTCCAATCTTCCTTTCAAAAGTAGGAAGCACTAGCTTAGGAAGAACAGGCTGGCAGCAGATACAAATGGTCCTGGACCACTGCAAAGTTTTTGCCTCCATGTAGGGTAAATTAAACATTAAGGGGTTATGGGTGATTATTACTGTGTGGAGCCTGGCTTGCTCCTTTCCAGAACCCATCAAACTCTTCATCCTCTTCCCAATGAAAAGAGAAGCAGCTGGAAGTGGTGACTTAACCAGCACTTACTGGAGCAGGGGTCAGGGCTCATTTGAAGCTCTGGATTCCTCCCAGGATAGCAGTAATGTCTCAGTCTTAATTAGAGCCCAAGGTGCCATCAGGTTACGAGAGGATGCTGTGGTGATGCAGCTATTGCCTTTGCCTGTGGCATAAAACTAAGTCCCAGACTGCTTATTCACATCCAAGATCCTCTGCCGTGATTGAAATTCATTAGAGTCGGCGTCTGTTATTTGTAGTGAAGCATTGTCTGCCGCCTTAGACAAGAGAGTGCTCCAGATGACTGAAGATTTAATGACATCGGGAGGAAAAAATGACCGTGCCATCAAAACAGACAAATCAGGAGGAGGAAGGAAATTCTCCCCCCCTCCCCCCTGCCATTTTAATGATAAAGGAACAGAAACGTGAGGCTAGAGAAGAAAGTGTACTCAGCTTCTGCTGCTGGGTCAGGTTTTCTCAGGAGTTCAGTCCCAGCTGAAGCCTTTTTGTAACACCGCAAGTTGTAGGATGCTTCAGATCTTATCCAGAGACAAGGCTGTACCTGAAGCCGAATTACTTGAAATAGCAGATGATGATTTTAATGCACAATCATCCTTCCTGCACACCACTGTGAGTGGACAGAGGCTTGAAGCATTGACCATCCCTGATGTAGCTTAACAGGTAAACTGTATTTTTCTGCAGCAATCCTGTGCTTATTTCATAAAAATACCAGGTAGTTAATGGCTTTATATCATGGTGAAGTTACTGTAGCCGAAAGTAGTTTGTACCAAAACTGCACATTACTGTAGGTCAACCCATCATAAAAATCCTCTTCAGATTTAGAACACAACCTCTAATTTTTCTCCTCCATCCTATTTTAAAAATAGGAAAACAACAGCCTCTTTTAAAAATAGGAGAACAAACACTTTACTAAAAACATTAAAACATCTGCTTTTTTTTTTTTTTCCCATATTTTATTTTGCAGGCTGCATAGGCCCTGACTCAGCAAGGCACTTCTCCTTTCTGCATATCTTATGCCTCGTGTAGCACATTCCACCTCTATTTTGATCTTCTTATGCCTCCAAGGAGTTGGCGCCTGGGTAAAGACCAGTTAGTGGAAATTTGGTCCTTGTGAAATGCTGAGTGAGCAGGATTAAAAAGGAGGAAAGCTCGGATGAAAATTAGCTACATGACAGTGAGAAACACTTGAAATCCACTTTCTACTGAGGACATAACTGTGAATCAGAAGGTAGTGTGGTAACATCAGGTCCCTTTGGTAGATGATGCTGCCAAAAGAAAAAAAGCCTTGGTGCTACTGAAGTGAACCAGAAGTATTTGAGCTCCTGTGGAACTCCTTGCTAATCTTGAAAGAGAAAGGAGTGCTAATGAGTAAAACTGTGGGGTTTTTCTTTAGCTTATGCTAGGATACTTTGCCTCTTTCTTGTGCAGACTCATCTGACCATACTGACCCACCTGCTTATTACTTGCAGGCAAGGTTATTGCATCCTCCCATGTTAAAAGTTGAATTTGATAATAAGGTATTTGTCCGAGTCTGGGTCCCCTTTGGAATGGAGGGCGGTAGTGTCCATGCAATAGAGACAAGGCTAGAGAAAGGACGAGACATTGATCTTTTTATCTAGCTACTCCCACCCCTGACTGATGGCCAGAAAATGAATGTTATCTTTCTTCTTTCCTGGGAGTAAAGGGAAAACTGTGTCCCAGATGATGCACCTCTTTCTCCCACCTTTCATTGCCATTTATTGGGTTTTTGCTGTGTCTTTTTGCAATGCACAAAGTCAGTTTAGAGGCCTCAGTCAGGCATAAAGTGGCCATAAAGATATTTTGGAGGTAGATGATCTGTGAGTTTAAGAGATTTCCTTTTAGTAAAAGGGGTGTGGGTAAAGAACTATAAAAATAGACCTTAATCCATTCAAGGATGTGATTTGCCGTGGTAGTTAAATGTGTAGAGGACTGGAGGACAGGCAACTTTTAAATGTAGCTATGTGACTTTGATGTTCTTATGTTTTCCTTAACCATCTGCTGCTGGCCAGTCCTGCAGACAAGGTATGGGGTTGGTTGGACCTTTGGTATAATCCTGGTCATGGATTTGTAGAAGAACTCTGTACCCAGTTGTGCAGGAAAGCACTGCCTGTCCAGTTTTCCTAGAGTAAGATTTAAGCAATGCATTTGTCTTTGGGCTCTGCGTGAGAATGTGATACACTCTGCGGGTGCATGTTAAGTGTCTTCTAAAGCCAAAATCTTACATAGTTCATAGTATTGCTATTAACATCCCTATCCCTCTTAGAATTTATGGCAAGTTCTGTTACATACCAGGTACTTTCTAAACTCTTCAGGAAATTTCCAGGACTGCAGATGCCTCTTAATGCCCAGCTCAGGTGACCAGTGTCCAGGACACTTGCTGCAGTGAATGGCAGGGTCATCTCAATCATTCTTCATTCCTCCACTATGCTTTACACCATGATGAGGCAAAATGCACAAGAAAACATAGACAACGTCACAAAATATCTTCTAAGGCTCAGGGGTTGCTTTGTGTCCTGGGTTTGTATCATGATGTTCAGGCTACTGTGGATACCCTGAGGAATAAATAGGATTCAAATAATAAATAATAATATCAGCCACACTCCTGAAACATGTGGGCCACTGACATTGAAAGTTTATTTACTGCTTTTACACTGCTTTAATCTCTTACCCCACCCCCTTCTCTTATGTTAAATGGCACTGTAAAAATAGTGTTTCACGCTAAAAGCATGGGAAAGTCCAAAACCCTATCTGCATTCCCACTAAAACACCATCAGTTCCCACAAAATGGACATTTTCCTCCCTCCTCCCCAACTTTTCTCTTTTTTATTTTTTGCACTGGGTAGGAATTGTTAGATTCAGGGCGACTGTACAGGAATCGGGGTTGGAAAGGAAGAGAGTGGGGAAGGGGGAGAAGCAGGATAAAGCAAATGGAAAAAAATACACCGCAGTAGTAGCCACAGAATTCTTCTCTGCTCCAGCTTCTCCTTTGAACTGGATACACCACCCCCCCTTTTTAATAAGGAACAAATTTTCAGTGCTCTATGGGAAAGTTTGAATGCAACATATTTCTGACAGGTCATTGTCAGTTCACACTAAAGAGTTTTTTGCTTTTTTTTCCCTGACCCCACCCCCTTTTCTTTTTTTTTTTTCTTTCTGTCTTTCTCTCTTTCTTTTTTTTTTTTTTTTAGGATGGAAGTGGTGCCTGGAATACACTGGATCAGATACTGACAGGCACATCGCTGTGGGCTGTGGCATGCAGGGCACTTTGGGTTAATGATGTCCTGCTGATGCCTCTTGTTGCTCATGGGTGACAAGCAGCTGTCCCTTGCTCAGCCATGGCATGACTTGCAGCATCTCCAGCAGACAGTGGGAGCTGAGGAGTTTGGAGCTGGGCTTGATCCCTGTCTGGCCTCCGAGCTCCAATGGAGGCTCCGTCACACTAATGGACCTTCCTCCTTGCTAATGGACCTGCATCTTCAGGGGTCTGAGATGCTTCTGCCCAACCCTCTCTGACAGAGAGACAGCCTCTGTGTTGAGCTGCTTGTGAAGCTTTGGACACCCTGCTTATCTGGAGGCCCAATGTGACAGTGTGCTGAAGTAGAGCATTATATTGACCTTGTTGAACAAAACTCTTAATATTCATCCAGTTTCCTCTACAGTCTGTCCAAGGGTGCTCAAGCCCTGGTTCATTGCCCAAATGTAATGATGGTTTTCAGCCCTGGCTTGAGGCAGCACTAGCAATGCCCAGTGCTGGTTTTCTGGAGGACAGAAGTTGATGTAGACTGGTACAGCCAGGGCTGTTCTGGGAGCAGGCAGAGGAAACGTTTTTTAGGGGAAGCCAAGAAAATACACCAGTCCTTTTTTCCCAGTCTCCTGAGAAGCTATGGTGGCTGCTGCTGGGGGACAGCTTGGGGCTGCTGGGTTGAAACAGGAGGTACTCCCCTCCATTTCCCTTCCTCTTCCTTTCCACAGCAGTAGCTTCTAGTGGTTCTCCCAAGTTCTGCCTCCTCTCTCCCCCTTCTTTCTGTCCTTCCTCCCATTGAAGGAGCAATCTATGGGGTCTGTTTTATCCCAGTGTGAAAAAAACTTGTGCCATCTCCACCCACCACATCCCATGCTGGTTGACAAGATGCTCAGTTGAAGTCCCCTTGCAGTCCTTCCCCCGAGTAGCACCTGTATCCCAGCCTTGCTGGCCTCCCCCAGAGCAGCTGAGGGGTTAATAATTAACAACAGTGATCAATAAGCTGCATTGCTGCTGCCAGGTGATGTGTAACGCAGGCTGTGTCACACAGCCTTTTGTTGCACCCCATTTTTTTGAATGACACTTGGAAGCTTGGCAGAGGGCGGGGGGCGTACGGTGGAATGAGGCCCTTGAAGGGCAATCTTAAGCGAAGGTAATTGCCTTCATATGTCTCGCAGGCCACTTCTGAGATCTCAAAGCAAGGTCAAGGGTGCTTGAGGCAGAGACGAGAGGCTGTTCTTGCTAACATTCATTTCCCAGTGGTATGTCAACAGCTTGTTACACGGCCAGGGCTGACGACTGTTAAAGATTGGGATGGGTGACTCATCGCATTTGCTTTAATATCCATTTTTATTTAGTATCATGGTGCAGTGGCTTGACTAATCGGCATAAATCTCCCCTGCTTCCCAGGAGTGGAACACGTCAGCACTGGGCCCAGGAGGAAAAATAGAAAAGCCTTTTAAAATCAGGTTTGGCCAGTGGTGTCCCATGAGAGGGACAACCTTCATTTTTGGCTGTTCTTTGGGGTTTCTGCTCATCTTGCTGGGTGGATTTTGGCTTGTCAAAATGTCCCTTTTTTCACTGGCTGGGCCTCAGGCTTTTCTTAATATGGTCTCCTCTGATGCTCACTGCAATGTCAACGGTATGCCCTGCTGATGCTGCTAACAATGGAGCTAGCCTGGGACAACAAATGCCAGGGTTGACATCCAAGTGTTCAGCAAAAACTTGTTCACAACAGATGAAGGTACCTGAGTTTCTATTGATTCCTGCATAGCTGAGCAGCTCTGGGGAATACTGGCCACTTGTCCTTACAGCCAAGTAGGTACTGAGATCTTTAGGAAATCTGGTGATTAGCTGCTATGGTGGATTTTGGGGAAGGGGAGGAAAGGTGGATGAAGACAGTTGGAAAAAATTAGAATAATTAAAATTACTTTCCAGCCAGCTTTCTATTCCAGGAGGCTCAAAGTGGACACAGGTCCTGTGTTTGATGGTAAGGTTTTTGTCTAGCCCTGCAGGTGACTGATGTGTTTTAGGTTATATCCTTAGCTGGAACTTGTATTCTTTTCTTGGCCTGAGTGTTGCTGATTTCCCCTTATCCCCTTGTGGAAGCTTGTCAATGTTTCAGATAGGTATCTTTGCAAATAGGTACTCCATGCACTGTTTCCCTTTGCATCCCTAAAATGTCTTGCTGAAGGGAAGGAGGTGCAAATAAACCTGCTTTGCGGAGGGAAGGTCAGGCAGGGCATGATCTTTTAGCTTTTAGTTGTGCTGAGAACTCTCATCCCCCCACTAAAGGGTGAGGTCTGTGGAAACATCTAATGTTCAAAGATTAGCCTCTTGGACCCTGTCAGGTTATTGAGGGTGTCAGAGATAGGTGCCATAACTCCCAGTTCAGCCAAAGGGGGATGTCCAAATCCCACATGCCAAGTGCAAACCCCCAGTAGGAAGTCCCAATCCCAGGACTTCTCTTGCTGGAAGTTAGAGCCTCTGCTCAAAGAGGACCCAGGACACCAACCTTGCCTGAAGTAAGGGATCCACTTAGGCAGGGGGCACCCACCTGGCTTGTGGTGGAGTCCAGTCATCTGCCTTTGTTTTTTGGGTTTTTTTTCTTTCTAAAGAGAGTTAGTGAATTAAGTACAGCCACTGGAACATGGGTAGCTTTCTGGGTTGTTTGTGGACCTGTATTTGGATTCTGTTTAAGCCCTATTGCAGGTGTGAATGCAGCTACCTGAGACAATACTTAGGTCTGAATCAAACTCCAAAGAGCTCTCTCCAAAGAGAGAGGCACCTCCAGAAGGTGGTTCATGCTCACCAGTGTAGTCTTTTTCTGTTCTTTTGGGCATAATGAAAACCCTATAGTCAACCTGACTTTTTTCTGCTTCAGGTTTGCTCTCACCTCCTTCAGTTCTCTTGTCTTTGCCATGGAACAACTTCATTTCCTTACTGAAATTATATTAACTTCCCAGGGTGCCTCTTCCCAGGTGAAGTTCTCTTTGCACCATTTCCATGGAATTGCACCAATGGAAAGTCATACAAAGTCAGTCAAGTACCTCAGCTCTGCTTACAACCCCTGTAACATTTCTAGTAATAATGTAATCTATATTCTATAGCTATAATCTGTAGTGGTGTAAACTGCCAATTTTAGTTAATTGATTGATAGAATCATAGAATATCTCAAGTTGGAGGAGATCCCATAAGGATCATTGAGTCCAACTCCCTGCTCCTCACATGACTGCCTAAAACTAAACCGTATGACCAAGAGTCCTGTCCAGACGCTCCTTGAACTCTGACAGACTTGGTGCCATGACTGCACCAGGTTTAAAAGTGCTCTATTCAAATCATAGGAGAAGTCTGCATGTTATCAGAACAGGCAGTTCTCCTGCTTTGTCAATGAGCAGGTTGGTTGTGGTGTCCAGTTAAAGTGGTATATACCCAATCCCCAGACAGCTCCTGCCTCCTGAGATCTCTAAGTGGATCATCTACTTTCCCATCAAAGAGCAGAAGGGTGGGGAAGAGGCATGAGGAGGACATCTGTGTTACCTCCTCTAAGCTGCGTTCAACAATGACTTTAGGCTGAGGTGAGGTAATTTCTTCAGTGTCTTTTTCTCTCCAATCCATGAGATAGATAGATGACTAACTCAATCAAATGTTTCAACTTGTACTTTGGGGCACACATTACTGGCAAAAGAGTGCAAAGGGGAATAAAAACTTGGTGAGACAGTGACATTGCTTGGGTTGAAATACTAACTAAGCAGGTTGTGATGTTAATGCTAGAGATCCTTGTTTGGTGTCCTATGCACCAGATTACAGTGCTTCCCTTGTTGACTCCTTGGTGTGACTCGGTGAAGTCAATGGTGTTGTGCTCTCCTGCTCCTTCCTTTCCCTCTAGGCATGAATCAGAGTTCAAGCCCTTGGCTCTGGGATGCATCCATGATGATGAGGTAAGTTTCCAGTCTTAGGCACTGACAGAGACAAGCTGGGAAGAATATGTCTCTATGTGGCTGGAGAATGACTCTGTCTTCCCATAAGGGAGCAAAACTGGAACACAGAAAAAGGATTGCCTCTTGGCAGTGCCGCAGAAATTCAGCATTACAGTAGCAAAAGGTCAGGACACAGTGCAAATATGGCTAATCCTGCCATGGCAGGGGAAAGGCTTTATATGGTATGGCCTTCTCCTCCTTTTCTCGGGAGAAAAGACTTTTAGAACACCCCAGTGGAAGAAGCCAGAAGTGGGGGATTCTTGACATTTTTCTCAAAATCCCTCAAGGGAATCCTATCAAAGCAAAGAGCTGGTTACAGCCTCCTGCTGTTACAAATACCATCTAAGCAACCTCAGGCTGACCTTAGTTGGTCAGTGACACTGGTCTTTCTCAGAAACCCACAGTCCTAAAAAAGAAGGAGCCGCTTTTTCTCTTTCCTCCCCTCCATCACCCTCTCTCCATTGAGCTCCAAGCCAGAAATGACAAACAAACTCTCGACCTTCCAAGAAAACAAGGCAGAGCCACCTAGTGTGGAACAATAGAGAATGATGAAGACACAGCCACAATAGCTGGCTGTGGTTAACCTCAGAGGCTGCAGTCAAACCCAAGGAAATTACAGAAAACCCTTAAACAAATACAATGGCCACGACTGTTTTGTCCCCAGGGGACCCATAAATAGAAGCTAGTGCTCCCGGGGAGGGAGGAGGGGAGAGGCGGGTGGCCACTGTTTGTTCTTCTGTGGTTCGGTGTAGGCTAAACTGGAGATTAGGCTATGAAATCGAAGGCAGTGAGAAAGCAGGCAATAATGGATTTTGGCACTGATTCTCGCATGAGCTGCATAAATCCAGAGCAGAAAAATGCTGCATTCCTGCATGGTTCTGTGAGGCTTGCATGGGCTTGCTTGATTGTCTGTGAGTGTAGATTAAATTCACCTTGAGCCAAGGGTCAGTGACTCTTAGATATTTTTCCATCCCTATTCCTTTTCATTTCCTTTTCATCCCACTCATACAGAGCCCTCTGTACGAGTGTATGAGGATGTTGTTATTATATGTGCTTCAGGCCAGTGGTGATCTCTGTCTGACTGTCTTTATATATTATGAGACCTGGTTCCCCACAGGAACATCTGGATGATACCTATAGTGCTGATATCAGACAGCAGTATAACAAAAAAGTGGTCTAGGCTGGAGCTGACATCAAATGGTGACAGATGGATCCATCATGCAAACCATGCTTGACAAATTTGGTTGCCTTCTACAATCAGATTACAGCACTGGTGGAAAAGGGAAGAACAACTGGCATCATCTACCTGGACTTGTGCAAAGCATTTGACACTGTCTGAAGTTCAACAAGGCCAAGTGTAAGGTCCTGCACCTCGGTCGCTGCAATCCCAAGCACAAATACAGGCTGGGTGGAGAATGGACTGACAGCAGCCCTGAGGAGAAGGACTTGGGGGTGTTGGTGGATGAGAAGCTCAACATGAGCCAGCAATGTGTGCTCATAGCCCAGAAAGCCAACCGTACCCTGAGCTGCATCAAGTGTGGCCAGCAGGTCGAGGGAGGTGATTCTGCCCCTCTACTCAGCTTTGGTCACCTGGAGTACTGTGTCCAGCTCTGGGGGCCCCAACATAAGGAGGACATGGACCTGTTGGAGCAAGTCAAGAGGAGGGCCGTGAAGATGATCAGAGGGATGGAGCACCTCTGATATAAGCACAGACTGAGAGAGTTGGGGTTGTTAAGCCTGGAGAAGAGAAGGCTCCAGGGAAACCTTATAGCAGCCTTCCATTATCTGAAGGGTGCCTACAGGAAAGATGGGGAGGGACTTCTTTTCAGGGAGTGTAGCAGTAGGAAGAGGGGTAATGCTTTTAAACTGAAAGACCGTAGATTCAGATTAGATATTGGGAAGAAATTCTTTACTGTGAGGATGGTGAGACACTGGAACAGGTTGTCCAGAGAAGCTGTGGATGCCTCATCCTTGGAGGTGTTCAAGGACAGGTTGGATGGCGCCTTGAGCAACGTGGTCTAGTAGGAGGTGTCCCTGCCCATGGCAGGGGGTTGGAACTAGATGATCCCAGCTCAAACCATTCTATAATTCTACGATCTCCTTTGGTTTCCAAGTCTTCTGGATGCTGCTACCCAGGGAGCTCTGAATATTTTCTGTAGAGAAGATTGCAATTGCACTCAGCGGCACCTTTCCTTCTGGCCAACCTATTCTGCAGCACCATTTTTTATCATTGGTTATTTTTGCTTGAACTGTTCTATTTATAAGAAAAGGAGAATGCAGCAGAAGTTACCTATGCTGCTCTGCCTTGCAGTGCAGAGATGTGGTAAATCATCTCAGTGGGGTCATAAAAGCAACCTGGCTAGAGCAACTTGGAGCTCAAGGCATCTCTGAGTCCTCAGATTAGCTTGAGTGTGGCCAGTTCAGATATTCTGCACAGGGAAATTGTCATTTTAAAGAGCCTGGATGCATAGAAAGAAAGAGAGCGGCCCAATGAGCGGTTCCTTTGAACAGAAGAGGATGGTTGTTATAGGAGAGAGAGACAGCTTTTGCACCCTAGGCACTGCCATCAAGTCATCTCAGGCTGTGATTGCCTGTTGGCAGTTGTCCAGCCCCATTACCCTTGGCTCACTATCCTCCAGTTCAAGCAATTACTGAGGCAATAACAACCTTTACTTCTACTTCTCGCAAGTCTGAATTCTACAAGGCAAATTCCTCTGTACTGGGTGGTTTGGAACTGGATGGGCAGGTCCTAGCTGGATTTTGCTGAGCTTTCTGCTTTCAGGTCTCCCTTCCTAGAAGGTATAGGTCAAAACAAGAATAGGTGAGAATTTCTCATTAGCTTTAGCTGGGAGTTGGGAAGACCTCAGGTGCAATTAATTAATGTGGCAAATGATCAGGCTTTTTTTTTTTTTTAAAGAAATTTAAGAAGATAGCAGCTGCGTAGGGTTTTTAGTCTGGGAGATTTGAGTCAGAGGTGGTGTGACAGCAGCAGCTGAAGGTAGGGGCTGAAGTTTTGTGCTGGTTCTTTTTCACCGTGTGGAGGATTAACAAGACGAATAACTGGATCTTAACTTTTCTCTTGAGGAGGTTGGGGTACCTGATGTAAGTTACGTCATACTGTTTCACATGGTGTAAAATAAAGAGGTGAACATTGGGAAACTCAGTGGCTTTGAGATCTGGACCTGGTCCCCTTTATTTCTTGTAAAATTATAAGAAGCTTGAAGTAGTCCTGACAACTTATTTCAATGTTTCTCTGGAAAATGCTGATTTGTTGAAACAAGGACTTCTTTTTGGAGATCCTGCTGATGAATTAATGAATGCACCTAGCAGAATATACTTGGTCCAGGATGAAGCTGGTTCATATGGCCAGATTAGCCAGTGTATGGTATGCTGAACGTTAGGGTTCAACTTCCTAGTGTGATTCACACAGTGCTACAGGGTGATAATTGCTCTCATATCAAATCTCTAATAACTGATCTATTTGTCCTTCCTTCCTGCCCCTCAGCTCTAGCATATTTATGAAAAATTTCTAAAGGATATATAAGAGTAGGATAATGTGAGCTTCAAGTCATGGGCAAGGAAAACATTTCCTGCTTAACTAAGCTTTGCAAATAATTCTGCTTGGCTTGGTGCTTTTTCTCTTGTTAATCTTAGTTCTGAATCATCTAGGGGAGGAACTAACTAAAGTTTGGCCTGGGATCTTGAAGGAGGTGTCCTAGGCCACATTAATGTGTGTGAGTGATGTAAAGTTCAGCTTTCTGATTCATCCATTGTTCACAAGGTCACGATTAAGCTTTGCAAATGTGACTTACTGTGAGGTCCCTCTGGAGGTGAATCATGACTTCTTGTCTATAATGCCACTTCAAAGTTAGCTTTGGCTATGTCCTGCAAAGACTTAAAGGAGCAAGTAGCAACGAACCCTGGTTTCCCATAGCAAAATGTGCAGCTTAAGCAAAAGCATTTGTAGTGAGACGTAGTGAGATGACTTGGCAGATATCCCACTACTGACCCGACCCTTGAGCCTCAAGGTGGGTTACTTTGCAGCAAAGTAAAACAACATTCAGAATCCATTTAAGAAAAGTTTAGGCCTGTTTCTCTGTCTCTTGATGACCTCTCTCAGTGTTGAAGACATGCTCCCTCACTCAACATAACTCAAATGTGAGTGACCCCTTCTCTACCTCTTACCCAGCATACACTACAACCATACACTGCACACCACCATGTGTAATTGCTGCTGTAGCAACTTGGGGGTGCGAAGAAGGGTATTAAGCTAGTTGGAGATCTCCTGTGAGGCTTAGAAAACCTGGAAACAAGATGGTGTAAGATGGGCAAGGTTGTGGAATATCTGAGGAGGATTCTGAAGAAGTTGATGAATGCCTGTAGATCCTGTGAGGTTTGAGAGGAGGATGCCTTTTTAGGGAAGGACATGTATTTTTGGGCAATGGAAAAAGCCACACCTGTGGCTAGTGGGCATGAATATTCTAGTTTGGAGAACCCTTGATCACCTAGACTCTTGTCAACCCATCTGTCTGCTGCTAAAATTCTTCAGCTTTTGTCGTGTGCCTCTTGGAAGTGGTGGGATGTGCAGGCAATGATGTTGTTCAGTACGTGGAAACCCCAGGCCTAGGAAGGAGGATGGGTGCCTGAAGGTTTGTGTCAAAAAGCTGGCTGACCACAAGGGTTTATGCCCTATACAGATGGTCCTTTAAAGGCAAAATAAGGAATTTCCTTGCACAGTCAAAGATTTTGCACTTTCCCAGGTTATCATGGGAGATGATGCAGTGGGTTGGTATTCCTGAGAATTCACTTGTCCTCCTTTAGTGACCTGAGAAATATTATCCACTTTCCAGAGGCTTTTTGGCACTGTTGTGGTGTTCAAGGGGAGACCTACTGGGAAAGTGGTTTGCAACACAAGTCTTAGAAATCCTGTTGTGTGGGGTTTTTTTGGTTTGTTTTGTTTTTGCTTGAGTTTTTTTTAACCTAGTGTTCAGGAGAGGTGCTTTTCTCCCCTTTATCCCATTTGCTTAGAGAAAGTATTTTCTGAGATGCTTCAAAGTCTATGTGCACCTGAATATAATGGACCCTGAGCTCAGACAGAACTTTTAAACGCCCATTGGTTGAAGCAGGAGCCCTAATCCATGGAAAGAAATGTTCAGGAAAGGTACCCAAGCTGGTATTGTAAAACCAGGCTGGTGGCTGAGTCTGTGCATGGCACCACGTCTGCCTGCCTCTGGGTCCTTGGATGGTAAATACTGGAATAAGTGTGAACACAGCGCTGAATGCCTGAAGCACTTATAAATGCCCAGGCTGCAGCAGGTAGAAGTGTTTATGGCTGTGGGAGATATTTATGGCTCTATTACATCCTCTGTTATTTTGGCCTCATTGAGTTCTTACAAAATCTTTAATTAAGGTTTATATTTTATACCTTCCCTCCTGGCTTGTGCTTGCTTGTAAGTAAGTGTGATGGCAGCAGGTGAAGCTACAAAAGGTCCTGCAAAGTAAGCCTGGGAAATGCTTGTGGTGAGTGTACAGCAGGACAGTATAGCAGCAGAGGAGAAAGCTCTTGATTCTTAGCCTTGTTTCTTGAGAAGCCCTAATTTTCTGCCAGAGCTGATGAAAATGCAGACAGATGCAGATGCATGTTCCTACTCTGAGCTGGCTGTGTGCCAGCCCATAACCAGTAGTTCTAGCTTAGTACCGTGTGGATATACATCCTGCCTTTGGGGCTAGTGTGACTATGTGCCTTTAGACCCGACTGACTCAGGAAAAGGATAGCATTAGTGCTTGCACCGGAATGTGAATGCTTGCTCACTTGTTGTTGTCTAAGCTGATTCCATATATATTTATATATCTATCTATTTATGTCTATATTTATTTATTTATTTCCAGCCTATGTCAACTAGCAAGTGCTGGCAGTCCTGTCATCCTAAGAAGGCTGGCTGACTTTTCTCCATGTATGAAAACATAGAGATTGTCTTTTTGGAGCATTTTATGCTTTGTAATGAACTTGTCAGAAATTTGTGGGGATACTCTGTAGATACAATATGTTCGGCAGAAGCTTTCTGTAAGAGAGGGGAGGATATGGTTTGTACCAGTCATGTGAGCTCTAGGTGTTGTCCTTCTTGTTGACTTCACGCATATCGGACCAAGACCCAGCAAAGTGTGTAGTGGAAAAAGTGCCTTAAGAAACACCAAAGCAGGAAGGAACTGAAACAGGCTGCAGAGAGTGTAATCCTGACAGCATGTGGAAGTGCCTCTGTGTTGGAATCCTCTCGGTTTCTTCATACAGGCATGTGTTTATTCTTCACCTTAACAGGATAGACATTCCCCTGTGGCAAAGGTGTTGGGCTGGGACTCTGGCATAGTTGTGCTCAATTCTTTACCCTGCCGTAGGCTCCCTGGGTAATCTTGAACAAATCTCTCTCCTGTGCTTTGTTTCCACCCCCACCCCTCACAAAAGCAGGGGGTCTGGTGTCCCTTCCTACTAAAAAACAGTAGTTGTTCTGAGCACGAATTCACTCACGCCACCCCGATGTGAGGAATGTCTGAGGTTGGTTGGAGACAAGAAGACACAGGGAATACATCTCTCTAGGTTTATTAAAGCTGCTGGTTAAAGACTAAGCATCTATCACAGGTGTGTCTCGTCTTTTGGACCCAAGAGCTTTAATTTATTTGGTGCCACCACAGCCAGGCACATTCATAGGCAAAAGTTCACAGGAACCATCTGCCCCATTCTCCTGCTCCATGGTGGGAACAGGACAAACAGTTGCAGGAGGTGACAAAGTGCATAGGCACGTGCAGCATGGGCCCAAGGGTTCTGCGAGATGCCTCTTGACTCATTCATGATGACATGAGCTCTTCGTAATTTGTAAACTCCAGGAGGGTCAAAAGTTGAAGGGCTTTTCTCTTTTGTTTGCCACCTACATTGCCCTGTTCGGAGGAACGCTTGCGGGAATCCTCCCTGGAGGTGCACACCAGGGAAGACAGGTTGCATTGTTCTGGCTCTCGACTCAAAACCAACACAGCTGACATGCATTGCTGCATGGTTCACCAGTTCTGAAAGGAAGGGAAAAAGCTGGTGACTTAATCCTTTGAGCGCCTGCCTTTCATCCCTTAGAAGAGCCGGATATTTTTGCCTCTTGTCATGGTTGTAGGCAAGCTGAGCGCATAGGTTCCTTTAGAGGGTGCAGCCCCACACCTACAAAACTGATAGCCAAAGGGCACGTCTCTCGTTCTGGTGTAGGCAGACCTGAACTGCATCTTCTTTTGTGTGAGCTCTGAGTTAGGAGCATGGGGTGGGCTGTGCCAGGTCTGGATATGGCCTGGCTGTGTTACCCTGGTGCTGTGCTCAGCAGTCCCTGCTGCATCCCTGCAGTGCTTTACCCTGAAGCTAGCAAAAATCTGGCTAAAACCTTAACCCATCCTGGGTGAGTCCACCCAACACCGTGTGGAGTTAGGGGTGTGGAGCCTTATTATGCTATTATTTCTGTATTAGGAAGGAGTGAAAGGCTTGGAGGTCTGGTGCAGAAGGCAAGTGGCTTTACAGAAGGGAAGCTGGCTCCAAAACTCTGGCACAAATTTGCAAAGCAATGGGTTGCTCCTCAGTGCTTTGCTAGACATCAGCACATTCCCTCAGCTGGGACCTGTGGCGTCCTGCCTTGTCCTTTCACCAGCAGAGGAGAAACATCAGCTGCACTCTTCTGTGGAAGGGGAAACCAGCAAGCACAGGCTGGTCTCAGCCTGTGCTCCTGTAACTGCACGCTCTGAGCCGGAGCCTCCACCCTACTGTCCGGCCACTGTCACCTAGTGAGACACGTACAGGGCTGTGGACTCTTCCTCGGGGCAGGGATTATCCAGACTAGTGAGTGTTTCTCCTCATTTCGAATCTGTTTTATCATGTCCCAGTCCTGGCTGTAACTTCAAGCAGCTCAGCCTTTCTCTGCTAGGAGGAGGTGTGATTTTTAGTGGCCAGTGTTTTCTCTGGAGACACTTGTAGGTTTTAAAGATGCTGTGAATCCTCTGAAAAGGCACTTCACATCCTGTCCAAAGCTTTTCTTTACCCTTTCCAGGCTTTTAAAATTATTCTAAAAATGTGGAGAGTCAGCACCACCCACATTTCCATCATTTCCTGGCGCTGTTATGAGCAATACAAACTGCTGGGACATAGCTCACAGGTGAAGGTCTCTCAATTTCTTCTGTAGAAAACGGAAGGCAGGTATGTTTGAATTCAGGTTTTGACCTTAAGCATTTTAAGTGTTTAAAGAACAGATTCATAGTTGTACTAGATGAGTGGGGGTCATTTCAACAGGCCCCTTCAAACTCAGATGTGGGCAACCCCAAAGTAGGCATGGACAGTGCTCTTCATCAGAAGTTACCTGTTCAGTGCCTTTTGTGCTTCTTCTTACCTTACTGCGCCTGTATCTTGGGGAAAATGTTACCTTCCCCCCCGCCTTGTTTTTTTCTTTCGTTTTCTGTTACCTTACAGTGTCTCCCAACTACTCGGTGGTTTTGTAATTGTGCTAACGGCCTTGGTGGCTTCATAGCATTTATCTTTTCTAGCACAACTGAGAAACTGTATTTTGCAAGCGTCTCCTTGGTTGTTTTATCTCTAGCCAACTTCCTAATTTCACTTCTAAATTAGATACTCTTGCTTGGTAGAAGGGGATGCTTTTTAAAAGAAGCTTATGTAAACTCTTTGGAAGCTGTGTTTAATTGTTAATTGTATTTACTTCTGTAATTAATGGACTCACTCCATTTTTGAATGATTCCTGCCCTGCTAGTAAATGCTTCACATTCCTTTCACCCGCTTCTCTGCTGATGAACAAGAAAGTTGAATGACCTCATGTTTCTGAAAATGTCTTCCTCTCCTTTTTTTTTTTCTTTCTTTTTAAAAGCTGGAGATCTTTGAGAGGGCTTTTTGAAACCATACCCATCACTTCACATTCCTGACATACTTCCTTTTCAAGGGTAGGGTATTATGTCTACGTAAAGTCACCTACTTCATGGGTGGATTTTAAGTGCCATACAAAGGGATAATTTTTTCGTTCTGCAAATACTTCTGTAATAACCTCACTTGTTATCCTCTGTCAATCTAGCCTTTACTGTGGAGACAGCATAGCACTCATGGGATGCTACAGAGCATACTTCCTAATCCTGATCTGGTACTGACCTTCGTTCCAACCTTGGGCAAAGCATTTTGTCCACTTTCTCTCTTTGCTCTTTGTTTCCTGGCTGTTTAGATGCTAAGTCCATTGATGCTGCTGGGACAGTGGGACAGTCTTTTACCAACCAATGAATGGCATCAATGTGACCTGAAGATTTTATCAGCATCCAGTATCCTGAATTCATGTACTTTGAAAATGGATAGCTAAAAGTTTCCCTGACTTTCACACTTGGAATCTGCTCGTTTCCACTATTTAGGGGTTTCTGCTTGGAGTTCATGGATCACAGCTTGGCTTTGCACCCTCAAAGAAAGCTATCATTTATGTGACGAGCCAAAATATGTAGGGAGATATCTCCCTACAAAAGGAGAGATTTTGCACTCAGCAACTGTTAGGCAGGACCCTGAAATCCTTGAAAGTTTGACTAGGCCAGAAAACAGGAGGGAATCCACTCAACGTGTGATTGACATCACACTTTCAAAATATTTTGGTTCAATCTGAAGCAAAAATTTTGGGTTCCTCTTCAGATTTCATTAGCAAAGGCAATGCAGATTCTCCAACCCAGCTGACTCATAGTCAAGTATGAGATTATTTTAACCAGTAAAGGGTAGCTGCTTCCAATTCCGTGCTATAGCTTAATAACTAAAGAACCCTTCTGTGTTTGTGGGGGAAAAAGTAATTTTCCCCACATCCCAAGAAATTAGGCTCTAGGCAATAAGGAAGCTTCCAATTTTGTTATTTTTGTCCCAAAATATGTAGCTGACCCAATGGTTAAGAACAGACTTTCTAAATAACAGGCTGCTTGTGGAAAAATTCACCGCATTGGAAGGTAGATACCGCTTTTCTGTCACTAGCACAGTAACAGAAGGAGGACTTAGTACACTAGTGGTCAGATCACATAGATCCAGTTCTAGGGATATGGGGAACTAGACCAGGAAACTCCTTTTCTCTGACCTGTTGACTTACGGGCAACTATTGCTTCCGCTTCCTTGCCAATACTGGTCTTACTACATTTGGATAAGAGCTTGATGTTGGTCATCTATCAGTGGGTCTTGCAGAGGAAAGGCCACCTGACCTTTGTACTTGTCTGCTCATCAACAAAGCATATCTCAGTGGCTCAGTTGTGGAAACTTATCTGGTGAGATCTGTTGGGAGGAACACAGTGGTGTAGGCAGTGGTGAGAATGTCCCCCACACGTGTGCTGCTGGAGCCAAGCTGGAGTATGAATTTGGTGTGGCAAAATTTGAATGGCGTGCACTTTTGTTGGGACTTGTTAAGAGGCAGTTCAAGCTGAACTGGAATCCCATCACAGGCTCCTTGTGCTGGCTGCCAAAATTTGCCATCATAAACAAGTTGCTCCACCCTAAGACACTTTCGGTCGATAAAGTAGGACTCCTGTTATAATTTATGTTCCCATTACCTTGAGATGCTGAGAATGAAAGCAGAACTGGAGACATAGTCAGGATGTTTCCTGGGTTAATATTAAATATTAAAGAAGAAAAGCTCTGTAAAGGTGTGAAAAGGTCAAAGTTCAAGTATTGCCCAATCTGAGCAACTTCCTTCCAAATCAAGGGCTGTGCAAGAGTAACCAGATTTAGGTATTTAGATATGGTTACTCATAAAAGGCGGGGAATGGGGGGAGGAGGACGAGGAACAAAGGATCACTGAATGAAACTTGCTTTTGCAAATGTCACTGGAACGAGCTGTCAGGTGTCTGACTCACTATCCGTGTTGGATTTAGGCTACAGTGACAGAGGTGTCTGCAGCTCCTGCAGATGCACTGGGGATAGCGTGGGAATTCGGTGCCTACAGGGAGTTTGAATGGCATCAGGGCAAAATGTCCCTTTGTCACTAAATTAAACCCTCCCCACCACCAATAAACCCTGCCTCTTACTTGGTGAAGATTTTCCCTTCTCTAGTCCATGAACTCTTCAGGACTGACTCCAGCAGCAATGGGTAGCTGCAGCTGCTGTGCTCACCCAGGGGACTGCTCAGGGCAGGCAGGCATTTGTTACAGCCTTCCCTCAGCCACTGCTTTTTACAGCTATGTATGTTTAAGGTAAACACCAAATTAGAGATGAATTAGTTCATGTACCAGATTGCAAAGGATTGCAAAGTTCATATACCAGACACTGGTGCATGGACAGCTCTGCTGTCTTTACTATGGGGGAGGTAATACCCAGCACATCACGGCAGCTGAGAGTTGGTGGTGGTCATCTCTGGTATTGCCCCAGCATGAGCCAGTCAAATATGTGAACTGGCAATATTTGTCATTCAAAATTGCTTTGACTGCATGGCCTGTACAAATGTGGACATGGCTGGATGTGAGCAGACACTCCTCTGGAGCCCCCTCAGCAAGACGTCCTAGCCCAGGCAGAGGGCTGTGCCAGCATGTCCAGGTGGCTCCAGCGTGTGCAGCCATAATAGCCTGCGCAGACGTGCCTTGTGCTGCGTACACAAAAGCAACCCCAAGCATGTGTTTCACCAGGGCTTAACTAAACTCCTCAAAACCAACCTCTCTAATTCATGACATAGCAATATGGTGCTGTGGCATCTCTCAGACTGGATAAAGCAACCTCGTCCACCTCAAATGCTTGGAAAGCACACAAGAACTGCTGTGGTTACTGAACAGGCTGTCAGCAGACTTCTCTGCCATTCTGGAGGTGATGAGACTTGCAGTGGCCCATCACAGTGGGACTTTGGTGACAATGCAAATAGACCAAGCCAAATTTTTACCTTGTTATGGTCTTCTCCCCCACTGGTGTTTGTCTGGGAGGATAGACCTCAGGAAGAGGTGTATTGAGGACGCTGACTGATTAGCAGCCAGTGCAGCCTTTGATAGCAGCAAAGGCAAGCAATTGATCCTGCCTCTATAAGAGAATCAATCGAGAGGAGTTGGATTCTGGGAGGCTGCTGGAGATAGGCTTGGATGGAGCTGCGGGGCCATCCTCTGTCTCCCAAAAGGCTCTGTGAACTACAGCTCTCTGCCTCATGATGCCTCCAAAGCTAGATGAGAGACAGCCCTGCATAAATAAGCTGTCTCACGCAAAGCAATCTTTCCCTCTTTCCCACCTCTTGCTGAGAGTGAAATATTTGTGATGAATTCCAGCAGCATAAATCTCAGCTCAATAACTCCAAAGTCTCTCGCTGCAGTTGCTTGCCAGTTGCCTGGGTTCCAGCCCTGGAACAGGTCTCAGCTGTGAATTTCCTGCCTTCAGCTGCAGGATTCTCAGAGAATTCTTCATGGCACAGGGACAAACACACCATGACATGATTTATGGGTCGAGGGCCTGTTTCTGCCCTCCACAATTGGGCAGAAAATGAATAAGAGTTGGTGTGAACTGGTGGGTATTTGCACGTGTCCAGAATGTCTCTGTGGTGACAGTCAAGATTCCTGAACATCCAAAATTACATCAAGGTGCCTTCAACAAACCCCCATCGATGCAAAGATAACGATGTTTCTGCACACAGCTTATCCAAGGACACAATTCTTGGCCTATATCCAGATGGATTTTCTTCTCCCCTTCCCTCCAGCACGGAGCTGCATAGGCAAAAACAGTAAAACTCCACCAAGTGCTGCTAAATGTAAGGACAGCACTTCTGGCTTAGGAAGTTCCTGAGCATCAGATAAATGGAATATAGAGAAGTGTTTTGGGACAGAATTTTAGTATGTTTGTGTGTATCTTACTCTTTTATGCTTTCCTAGCTACCGGAAACTAATAGAGAAGTGAAGGTGGGGTTATCCCACAGTTTCCACTGAAGCCTTTAGTTTAGCTACAGAAGTTGGGAGACAAGACTCCTTATAGATGATGGAGAAGGGAAAGTCAAGGGACAAACTTGTTGTATAGTAAGTCTGAGGAGACTTGGTACCTATTTGAGAGCTTAGGGTTGTGCGGAAATACATGTCCACTGCCCCTCCACACACTACCAGCATGCCTACCTATGTGAAAGAAGAGGTCTGTCTTCCTGTGCATCATCAGATGGAACATCTCCTTGGGAGTTCATCATCCTCTTGCTAGATATTGCCATTAAGCATAAGCTAATGGTCTTCAAGGAGCCTGCAGGACTGTGACGAGCGGATTCCTACTGCTTCAGTTCCTCGAGAGTCAGCTCAACTGGCCTCTTTGCTGTCAGTGTATTTTTATTTCTTGGGCTATCTACTTCCCAGAGCTCTGTGGAGGTGCCAGGCTGGGCTCCTTCATGCTCCTTCCCAACTCTGCAGACTCCAGCCTTTTCTTCTTGGCCCCAGGCTTCCCAGCATGGTTCCTGAGTGGCCGATATCAAGCATATCCTTAGTCCAGAAGTTCTTTCTTTTACTTGATCCAGTTCACACGGTGAAATGGGTCTACTGGCACGGGACCCAGTCTTTCCCTGTGAGTACTGAGCCAGTAGGCTCATTCCAGCTGTTCCTACTAGAACTGTGCAAATTACTGATTTCTTTGGGTTGGCCCACAAAGCGCAGTGCTGACAATGTTCAGTGCGAAATGGAAGCATCTCCATTCAGCTTAGTCTGCTTAAAGTCAAGTAATCTGGCCTCAAAGTACAGTTTCAAGCAGAGGCATTTCTGGAGGAAAAAAAAATAAGTAAAAAGAAAAGTCTAAACAAAACACTACTTCCTTGAAATGTTTTTGGGCTTTTGGTGGAAAGTATTCACTGAGTTTGCAAATAGTTTTGGTAGGCCCAAACCCCAAATTTTTTTCAGTGAATAAATTATTCATCCAAAAAATCTCCTGTGCTGTGTCAGTCCTTGCAGAATCCTAGTGTTGTCTGTGGGTCAAACCCAACTGAGGGGTGTCTGCCCACCTCCTCTGCCTGTGCAGAAACAGTCTATCCCAGGAAAGCTGCATAAACGCTGGGTTTGATCATTTGCTTCACTCACATTTGAACCCGATCCCTTGCCAGCCTGAATACTTCGGCTACTAATATTTGCTCAATGAATAGCTGAAATGTCCAGAGCAGACAACCTTTAAATGCAGAGCCCTCTATTGTGGTTTTCTTCTGTGGCAACATGAATTTCCTTTACTTTTGCCTGAGCTGTCTCTAGAAAGCCCATAATAATCATGTTATTATCTCTTACTAACTGCTAAGGAATGTTGGTGTAGGAAAGACCTGTGCTTTCTAGGCAGGTTAGACAGATTATAAACCTTTATTTCCTTTTTCTGATCATTTGGCCTTGTCTTAATCCATCCGCTCTTTGTTTGGCCTCCAGATTACTTCTGGGTTTGTTACATATGTCTGGGCCACACTTTTTTTTTGGACGAAGTCACACATCTAAGTCATTCTGGCATTTTCTAGTTAGGAATCATTCTTAAAACTCAGGGCATGTCCTGTGCCATGAGGTATGCATGGGGAGTCTGATCTTTAAATCTCACTTTTCTGTGTAGTGTTTTTTCATCGTTAATGTGTCTTTAGTTTTTGATAATTTTAACTTTCATGTGGCAACATTTGTCTATTTACCTTGGTAAGTCTCTTATGGCCGCTTTGGGAAGAGAGGGGATATTTTAGAGCCTGGAGCAGAAAGTCCTCTGGATGGTTCACAGCCCCTCTATGCTTGGTTTTGGACCCTCCTTTGGCAAACTGCCTTCTCCAAACATGCCAAGTTACAATTATTTTGAGGACTACCAGCCCCATCCCAGAATAAACTCCCTTCACCCTGTGATCGTTCTGTCCCTTTGAGCAGCACTTCCTTTGGGTCACCTCCAAAACAATGCAGTTGGGGCTTGTGATCCTGAGTGGGGTTGTGAGTCTGATAGAAATGTAATTGCTTCTGCTGGACCTAGTGTTGCAAACCCCAACTCAACTGGGTTTGCAGCTGAAAACGGCCTGGGAAGGGTAGCTGGTCCTTAGATTATACCCACTGGCTGTCCATCTCCCTCGTATATCCATCTTGCACCTCATTGTTAAAACCCCGTGCTGAAGTGCAAGCATTTTGCTGGTGTCAAATCCAGCCTCAGGAAGGTTTGGGAACTGATTCATCATGCATGCTGTCCCATCTGCAGGATCCTGAGTGATCCCGCCAGGGCTTCAGGGCTGAAGGAAAGAAAATGTTTCAAATGGGACAGGAGAGGCAGGGGACTGGGGCTATCTTTCCTTCTCCTCCACATGCAAGTGCCTTCTGATTCCAGGCCAGGCAAGCCTGGAGGTTTTTTCCTTTTACGTGGAGTCCTGTAGAAAGGGAACTCCAAGAATGGTGAGAAGCAATTGTTTGTTTGTTTGTTTTGAGGTCAAACAAGCAGCTTGAAACCTGTTAGAGATGCATTTACACCACCTTCACCCATTGCTGTAAGCACCTTGCCATTACAGTGATATAGCTTTGTAAAGATTAGTAACGAGGCTTTGTTAGCAAGTACACGATGAACCCAGACAGAGTTCATGATCCGCTGTGAGTGTAGATACGCGAGGTATGTGACTTCAAGACCAGAGCTGTCTTGTGTCTGGCCAGCTTGGAAGGGGGCCAGAGGATCTCGATTTACATCCATTTATTCAAACTTGGCCATGGTACATCACTCCCTGACTTGCTTGAGGTGAAACTAACTCTGTGAAGCTTCAGAGTAATTATTCCATGGACTTCAGAAGGAATTGGCCCTTCATTAAAAGGAGATTCGCGGAGAGCTTTGAACAATCATCTTTTTAATTTGAAGAATGTTTGTTTTCCTTTACTGTCTTTTTCACCTTTTGTTTTTTATTCCTCTGGTTTCCTCTCTCCTTAATTTCTATTATTTACAAAGGTAAACTGTACTGAGGAAGGGGTGACCAAACAGTCCTGTTTTCCCTTTTTAGTCTCACAGAAGAAAAAAGTGTGAAATCAAAAAATGTACCTTTGGGATAAAATTGTTTTTCAGTGGGAGAGTGTGTGGATTATGGGAACAACGGCTTTCAGAAAGAATTAACTATCACTGTTCTGCATCTCTCACCATTTGGGAAGTTCAAAGTCTGTAGGAGATGGCGCATAGCTCCAGCCCCTCTAGGGACATCCATAGGCAAAGCCTGCCTTGCAAATGCCCTTGAAAGACTGACCCATCCATAGCTGCAGCATCTCTTATTTTAGTCCAGGATTGGCAATGTCTGAGCCAAACGGTTGCAAGTGAGTCGCTCGCTTTCCTTCAGTGCACTTGCAAGCAGGACTTTTTTTACAGTGCCTGTTGTTGCAATGCCTGAGGAAGGATCTTCTCCCCAAAGGCAATGCTGAAGGGCAGATAAACCCTTGACAAAGTGTGTAACTGGCCTTAGGGTTTGTAGGGAGAAGTCTGTGTTCCCTCTTCTCCTCATGTTTGAACAATTGGCATTTATTTCCAGGGGGGACAAATTTAGGAAAGGTAGAAAACTGAGTCATACTAATCATCTGCAATTTGGGTGTTCTGAGTGTGTATGAACAGCTGGACTCCAAATCCCTTTAGACTATATTAGGAGTTGAAGGTCACTGGCATGTCTTTAGGAAGGTAATTTCCCCTGACTTCTAATAAGGGCTTGAATTTTTAGCTGTGGCCTCCATGTTACTGAAGCCTACCGTGTGTGTATGTGTGTTTCTTCTTTGCCTCTTCCTGTGATGGTCTCATGACGAATCACCGGTCTCATGGCAGGAATGGTCTGGTTTATTTTCTTCAGGAGCAGTCCTGCCTAGTAAAGGGAAAATCCTTTGATTTGAAATCCTCTCTCGATGTGTCATTTTCTTTTTGTTAATTTGGTCACCTACTTGCCACTCATTATTAGGTCCCTGCCTCTCAATATACAAGTGTCCTGTGTGTAAATATTGTTTGTACCCCCTATTGTTTGGGGCCCTTTGGGGCTCAACTTTCAGATTAGTCTGAAGTCAGGCAATGACACCCAGATGAACACAAGCACTTTTTTTAAACAAACACTGAACATTCTTAGAAACTCCTAAAACAGGATGAAAAAAAAAAAAAAAGGTGACCTACCCTTGCATTTAGAGGCAGTTGCTGCTGTCTCCAATATTAGGAGCAAAAAAAATCCCAACCATCATCTCAATCCATAAATCAGAGAGGATTTAGTTGGAGAGTGAACTCTATTTTGGGTGGGAATTTAATTTTCTATGGAAAACTTTAATGTTAGCCAAAGAAAATCCTCTATAAAATATGGCAACAGTTTTCTTCAGGCTCCTATTTTCTCCTTGGGGTGAGGCGTTCAGCCAGGTCATCTTCCATAATGCATCACTTAGTGAGGGGTAGAGGCATCGTACGAATTCCTGGTTGTTGAGCATTGACAGATGTAACCTGGTATGAACTTCCCCTTTCCTATATGAGGTAGACAGAAGTCTGGTTTCTGGTGTGGGTTTTTTTTTTTTTTTAAACGCTCTTTGACTTTTTTTTGAAAGCTTTCATAAAGTCATAAAGTATGTGATTTCACATATAGAAAGGGAAGGAAACCTGATCATTTCTATCCAGGGCAAACAATTTTCTCCTCACTATCTAAAAAAGAAAAATCTTTCAGCTCTTTTCTTCTAAAACCCAGGCTGCTGCTTTGGGTGCCTACATAGCAACTAAAACATCTGTTCTTTATGTGACTGGATCTGAAAACGGTGGGTGAGTTTGCTAGATGGAAGTTAAATGAAAGAAAGAAAGTTGTGTCCCTGCTCTCAACCCCTCCTGGCAACCTCCATGCATTCAAAACCCACAGGCTGAAAACCACGTTTGTAACTTATCCTTTTCTGAGCTATTTTAGTAGCTAACGTTATTAGTGTTAGTATAATTAGAGGCATTCCAGCTCGGTAATGGATTCCATTCTGGGAGACATGAGTTTGCTTAGCCCTGGGCTTCAGTCAGCTAGAGTTTCCCAAATTGAATGGAAGCTGAAGATCCAAACTTCCTTGGGGTGAAGAATTTTATTTGCGTTCCAAAGCCTTGTCTATCCCAATTTCCCTTCAGGACTTCCACTGTTTCTGACAGTGGTATGGCCTCTTGAGTTTGCAGCACTATTGTGGCCCTTCTGGCTTGTAGCCCTGTTTGATAAGATAGTGGCATTTGCAGGTGACCAGCTGCCATGATGGTGGTTGACAGTGTGATCTCAGCTAGAGAGCCTGCAGTTTCTTTTTGCAGGAATGGAAGGAACAGTGACATCCTGGAGCAAAACTGAGTCTGATGTGGGTAAAGCAGAACTGTGGTCTACTCCTTACTAACTTGGTGGTGGACTAACTCAGTCTGATCCTAGCAAAGTTTAATCTTCTGGGGGGGTTATAAGCAAAGATGGTCTGATGGTTTTATTTAGCATTGTTTTGCCCAGGCAAAGCTTCCCTCCAGTTCATGATGGCAGGGGCTCTGGGGTGCTGAATTACACCTCTTCTTGTGAGGCCAGTACTGAAGGAGTTGAATTAGGATCAGTCTGCTGGTGCTGGGGGCTTTGTGTGCAGCCCCTGGGAACTGAGCAGGGCTGCTAGTGGTGCAGTTTCCCAGCTGGAGACAGCTTCACCAGCTTGGAGGGAGATATTTTTTTCTTCCTAGCTCACAGCGCAGCCAAGCAGAAGGTAAAGTCATGAGAAGAATTGGTGGGGGTAAGCAGGGTAGGAGGGAGCTCTGCCTCTAACCAATTCCACCTGTTCCTGTGCACACAGACTTGCTCTAATTTCTGGCCATCTGTATTTTTACTTTACGCTCTGCCTCCGAGTCTCCTCCAAAAGGTTTTTTAAATTACTTTCCCAGCCTCCTCTTTGCAGAGAGAGCAGCTGATTAGTGGCTCCCCCTATTTAATTTTCCTATCTAGCCTAATTATTTCTCTTGATGGTCTATTTATCAGGTTAGTTTCCCTTCTGGGCTGTTTTGTTCTGCAATGCTTTTCCAAAGAGGGGAGAAAGGGTAAATAAAAACCAGACAAACAAAGTAGATGTAACACCATCTACATTGTTTCTTATTAAAATGAATACTAAATTCTTGGGCCATCCCTCTCTACAAAGGAGCCCATCTTTCCCTTAATTTCAATGATTTCTTATCCTTTCATTGGCTTTTGACTGGGTTTCTTGATAGCTGAGACTTCAGCGCTGCATTACCTGCCCTGTGTTCCAGTACTCTACAGGATCTTGGTTCTGCTGAAATGTCTGGTCTCACAGACTTATGTCATGCTCCTGTGGTGTTCACTGAGACTCAAGCCCACCTGACAGATGAGCTCTTATAACGAAGCAGGGTCCCTACTGTGGGCTTCCTACCTAGAGAGAAGGGCTTTGTTTGGAGATTGACAGGATGTCTCAGTCTCTCCCTTCACAAATTGTATCTAGGGACTGAACTACCCAAGCAGCCTCTTCTTTCCTTAAAAAATTTGTAACTTTACAGAAGATTTTGCAGCCAGTGGTTGAGCAACGATCCCGGGATATAGGAGTTGAGTTTAACACACTGTTCCTGTTCAGACCCTGAAAACAGGTCTCTTGCTTCCTGGTTGAGTCTGATATCTTAATAGAGCCAAGATATCAAGGTATTTTTTTGTTGTGAAGAGCCAAACTCATGAACAAGGCTATTGAATGGCAGCCTTGTAGGCCATAGGTTCCTCTGTCTTGTAACACGGATTCCAATGCCTTGCTTAGTAAAGCAAAAGTCTTTCCCTGTTCATAACATCTAACTTTGTGGATCCTTGGAGTCTAGTTTGCAAATGTCAGCATTTCTTCATGCATCGCCTGTACTGTAAAGATGAGGACTATAAGGCTGGGAATTGCCCTGGCTGCTGGGGATCCGTTGCACCATCCCCAGTGATGCACCAGGCAGGGAGCACTCAGCATTTCTGAAAGGTGCCTGTGCTTGTACTTGGGGAGAAGCAGAGAATGTCCAGATTGGGTAGGTCTGCACAGCACAGGGAGCTGCCTGTTCTAGCCTTGAGTGAGAATGGGTGTCACAAATAGCATAAGTAGGGTAGACAGGAATCTCCAGAACTAATGCTAGATGCCTTCAGAGACCATTTTCCTTTAGGTGATTTTCCTAGCGCTCCATAAGCAGTTTAGGGCAGGGATTGGGATAGAAAGACTCTAATTGCTGGGACAGCATGCAGCTATATGAGCAAGAACTCCTTATCCAAAATGCTCTGTCACCCATTAGAATCACTCCACTTTCTCAGAACCCTGCCAGTGGACAGCTGTCTTCCAGTCCCTTCAGCAAGGGATGAGGCAGGGCTCGTGATGCAGCTTTGCTTTCCCCTAGAGCAGGTCCATGCTGGGTGCTGGAAGAGACTTAAGGTTTCTAGGACTAAAGCTAGAATGCAAATTTTGTGAAGTACCTTTTCCTGAACCACTCTGAACTCCAGGAGGTGCTCATGTGGAACAGGTTATTCTAATTCTAGTAGCCCCAAACTATGGGCCGTCCAACCTCAGTGTTTATTATTGACTTCATTTTTCAAGGGGGAGTGGAACTGGTCTATTCTAAAGGGCAGTATTAAAGCAACCATTCAGTTGATCAGTCTTCAGTTTTGGAGCAGAGTCCCAGGTAACAGAGCTGAACTCGTCTGTTGTAGCTTTGGCTCACTTCCTGAGCAGATTGTGCAGTAAATGTTGTCTTAAATCTGTTCAGAGGCAAATGCCACAGGGCTGCAGAATTTCTACATCTCTTGTTGGACTTTCTTTATAATGCATCATATGGACCATGCATGTAAATATCTAGTTCCGCCATTAACGACCCAGGCAAATGAATGCCATAGATTACATGTTGCTGTTGCTCTTATACTTTAATCCTCCTAACACCATAATTTTTCAGTGTTTTAACAATTTCTCTTTTAATGATATGCTGGAGAGAAAACATATTTTGTACTTCTGGTTTACAATACACGGAAAGCTGATGATTGTATAAAGGTGTGTCATACTTTTTGGGGGTTAGCAGGCCTACTTGTCTTAATTTCTTTTTGTATGAAGGTCCCAGCAGACCCATAACTTCTGTCACTTGTCCCTCATGCTCTTGCAGGGAGAGTGACTGCAGGAAAGGCACCATTAGTGAACCCAATGGCAATATTATCTTGTTACCTCTCTTTCTACTTGATGTACCATTTGGCTTGGGTTTTGGTTTTAATTTACTGCAGCTAATAGTAACAATCAAAAAGGGGTACTTATTGTGGTGCCAGTAGTTAGACTGGGGAATGACTTTGGTAGGATAGTGTAGATGCTTAAAGTTTACCTGGGCTCATAAAGCATAAGGGTTCATAAAGCAACTGGACAAATTCATAGCAGAGACATTCACAAAGGATGTCTCCATCCTTGGAGGTGCTCAGGACTCAAATGCACAAGTCCTGAGCAACCTGAACCAATTAGACCTGCTTTGAGCAGGGGTTGGAACAGCTAGACACCGACAGGAGCACCCTGTTGTAGGATGTTGGGAAAGTATTCTGGAAAGAATACCCTGTATGCCTGGACGCCACCCTGTGCAATCCGCTGTAGGTGGACCTGCTCTAGCAAGGGGGTTGGACTAGATGATCTCCAGAGACCCCTTCCAACGCCTAACATTCTGTGATTCTGTGAAAGTATTGCTCCAAGACTTTCCCTGTTTTTAGTGGTTCTTATCCCCAATTCCTTGGTTCTTGACTAGTGTCAGAGACAGGGTACAGGGTGAAAGAGTGCCTTGGTGGACTCGGTTTGGTTTTTCTCTTTTTATTATTCTGGAATTGTACATCACAAATGTTGATGGTTGTCAAATAGTTTGTTCCATTAAATTCATGAGCGGGATAAATTATTTAAACCAGACCTCTTTTGTATGATTAAACACGTATATTTAAGCATACACATTGCAGCACAGTTCCTTTGAGATTTCTTATGTTTTTACCTTTTTATTCCTGTCTTTGGGGCAATATGTGGAGATCCATGTCTTTTTCCAGAGCTGTCTAAGGCAGCCAAACCCAGTTCCCCATTGACCTAAGGAAAGGGCTACTGACATTTTCTAAAGTTTGTCTTTGTTTTTGTTTTCCCAGCAGTACCTCACTTTTCAGTTCTTTCTTTGGAAAGGTGGTCAAAGATGGTAGTGAGTAGCTTTTTGCTCTATCTGGGGTGTGAAAAATCACCCCCAGATAATTAGGCTTAGCTCTAAATGTGCTAAATTTATGGCCATGGCAATCTCTTCCTGGAATAAGGTCCAGCTTCCAGAACCATCCTGTTGAACATGGTGCTGTCTATAACCCTCTTTCCAGAGGTGGATGTTTACACTGCCAGGTAATGAAGGAAGGGGCTTTGTTAGAAATGAGCCAAGTCACAATGTACGGGGTAGCTGAGCTCTGAAGACTGTGATATCTGCTTTGTTTCCTTTTTCTGTTTCCTAGTCAGACTGGAAAATGGTAGGGCTTGAAAGGAGGTTGCTCAATGTGCACAGCCAGCTCTTCAGCCACAAGCTAATGTCTCTTTTCAGCCTGTAAAGGGATGCCAAACTGGCACTTGGCCTGGTCATAAAAGACATTAGAAATTAGGATTCATAGACTCATAGAGCAATTCAGGTTGGAAAACACATCTGGAGGTCATCCAGCCCAAACCCCTGCCCAAACCAGACCTAATAGAACAGGTTGTTCAGGGGCTTTTCCAGTTGAGTCTTGAACACCTTTAAATATGGAGTTGGCCCCACCTCTGTGAAAGTTTTCCAGCATTTGACCACTGTCATGGTAAAACCAAAGAAGTCCTTAAACCTAATCAGAGCTTCCCATATTTTAACATGTATCTGTTGCCTGTTGTCCTATCACTGTGAACCTCCGAGAAGAGTCTGACTCTGTGTTTGGTGTATAGTCTGATAAGGTAGCTGTTGGCAGCTGTAAGGTCTTGCCTGTCCCTTCCCTTCTTAATCCTGTCCCTACAATTACAGAATTGGTTGGATTGGAAAGGGACATTTAAAGATTATCTAATTTCTCTGCCATGGGCAGAGATGTATTCTACTAGATTAGGTTGCTCAAAGCCCATCCAAACTGACCTTGAACTGTTCCAGGGATGGGGCATCCACAGCTTCTCTGAGCAACCTATTCCAATGTCTCACCACCCTCATAGTAAAGAATTTTTTTCCCTATATATACAATGTCTAAATCTACCCTCGTTAAGGTTAAAACTGTTACGCCTCACTACAGGCCCTGGTAAAAAGTCTCTCTCTGACTTTCTTCTAAGTATTTAAGTGTTGAAAGACTGCAATAAGGTCTTGCAGAACCAGACCTGGTTCTCTTGGGCAATCCTCATAGGTCAAGTGCTCTAGACCCCCAACCATCTTGGAGCGTCCATTGGCCTCTCTCCATGGTGACTGTGTCTTTCTTGCACTGGGGCGTCCCACACTGGACACGGTTCTCCACCTGTGGTCTCACAAGTGCCAAATGGAGGGGAAGGGTCATGTTCTTGGACCTGCTGCTGCACTCTTCCTAATCCAGCCCAGGATGCAGATCCTGTGGGAACAGGATTGGAATTTGCACCAAATGGATTAGGCTTCAATAAATAAGTGCTCTGTTTACAGGAATTTAAGGAACAAACTGTGTGGGTAGGCAGTTTTATCATTGATTATCCCTGCTGTAGCATGCACACAACCTGAGATTCAGGAAATCTTGAGGCAGCTTTAGTTCTGCTTTGGATTCTTTGGAAAGTAAAGAAATCTCTGTCTTTTTTCCTCATTGTGTGAACAGAAATACTCCTCTGCCCTTTTTACTTGGTCTATGGAGATTATGAGTCTGTAGACCAGGACTGTGAGACCAGGAGTCCTGCTTCCACTTGTGGAATCCATAACATGAACGTGACCAAAGATACAGGTAGACCGGTTTCCACCGGGATATCTCTGGCTGTTGCATGCAGTACATGCAGCAGGCACTGTTCATTCGTGTAACACATGAAGACATGGCTGCCGTAACAGCCTGCATGCAGAGAAGAGTCAGAAAGCATGGATTCGCAGTCACATAATATGAATAAGCCTAAACCTTCCTGGAAAAATAGTCGACTTTTTGTTTAGCCATTAAAAAAAATCCAACAACCTCTTTTGTTCCGGAAACCTCTGGGCATATTAAGCGAAACCAGATACTTCAGGGTGGGGGTGTTGGGGGAGAGAGGCATACAGGAAAGCAATCAAAATCTACTGGAGGAATTTCTCCTTTCTGGAAGAACATAAACCAGTAACAGAATGTAAACAACCCGCCATATGTAACTTGTAAATCAGAAGTAAAAGGAACGAGTTCCCAGCAGGCCATTGTGAATGGTTGGCTGTTGAGTCTTTTCATTTTTGTTCTTCTTGTTTGATTTAATTTTAAATTTGTCATTCTTTTCCCTTCTCTTCCTGCTCCCCCAAGATGAACCACAAGCCGAACTCTTAAAGCCTGGCCTCCTAAGTGGTGCCTGAAATAGTTGCAGCATATTAATTTTGCAGCGACTGAAGCACAGGCTTTAACAAGGTCTGACAATGATTCCTCCTAAAATCACACCAAGAGCATTAGTTGCTTGGGACAAGGCTGAATTCTCTTCCCAAATTATTCAGTCACTTGTGCTAGGTGGTGTTTGAGCTTGGCAGTCTATTTCTTGTTTATTTAGACTGTGAGGAGTAGCACTGCTGGAAGGGAGAGAGATAACTCTTTGTAAAGACTGTTGGAACTTTACAAGTTTTGCAGCTTGAAAATGGCTTCAGTCTTTAATAAATACAAAGCCACTCCATTTAAGCTTTAGAAGACCTCCTTTCCCTGCAAATTCCTTTTCTAACTGAAGAGGGGGGAAAAAAAAAGACACAGGATTTTTAAAAGCAAATAGAAGTCTGATTGAGTAATCCATGGAGCTGTTGCTCGTGTGGTGCAAAGTGGGCTCCAGGGGATTGAAGAGGCCGAGTTTGATGCCCTTCACCAAAATATCCACCTGCTCCTTCTTGATTTACAGCCATATTGACTATATGCGGCTTGGATGTGAGCTTGGAGCTGAGTGCAGGGAGGCAAGATGGGTTTATCTGTGAAAGCCGAATCTATCCTAGATACATGTTTTGACCTACAATAGTTTTCTATGTTTTTTTTCCCAGGATGGAAAACAGGAAAATTCCAGAAAAACTTAGTAAAAAAAAAAAAAAAGTGTTATGTTATATGATATCAGATATACCTGTTTTTTCCAGTACCTATACCTTGATTGCAGAGGAGAGCTGCATTCACGAGATGGGCTCTGATCTTTGAGCACAATGCAAATTAATAGGAAAGAAATAAGAGCAATGTTTTGACTTTTCAATGTCTGCAAAGACCAAACTGAATTTATAAACACACTGTCCTGAAGACAAAGGCTAAAAGCGATAATTTCTTTTTACTTCTCCTCTGTGTTAAAATGAACAAAGCCCTCTCGTTGTTTGTTGTTGGGAAACTGGGGGAACAAAGAGGCAAACCCAGCCTCTGGAACATTTAGGGACTTCACCTCATATCCATTTCAAAGACACCTCCCTACAGCTGAGCTTGCAAGTAAAGTTTAGCCAGGGAACACGGCTCATTTGCATGATTTCATCTCTCCCCCTAAAGTACAGGCATTTGTAGTAATTTGTTAAAATAGTGATTAGCACTGATCCTTTCCGGCATCAGCTGTTGCACTGTCAATGAGATGGTTACAGCTTTGGAAATCCCCCCACCCGCTGCTGCATGTTTAGGATCACTACCTGCTCAAGGCAATTCTTAAACTTCAAGCAGATTTGTAAAGACTTTCTCAGAGCCTTGTCTGCCCTTATCATGGCAACTCCAATATATTGTGTTCCTGACAAGATTGTGCATGAGATTAAAGGTGGGGTGGGAAGCAGGATGGTGAGGGGCTTGTCAGACTCATCTTGTTTAAAGCTGGAAAGGTCATTTACCTTTTGGGCTGCTGGAGGTAGCAGATTGTGACAGGCCGTAGATGAAATCCAGGAGCACGCTTATGCTGCTCTCCCCCTCCAAACTAGCTGTTTAGATGGTAGGGCTGAAAGAAACTGGACATCCTCCTTGCTCATCAGAAAGATGGAGCCACTGGGGGAGCCTTCAGAGTCTATGGAAGCAGCATTGCTCTTGTCCAGTGCTGTGGGACTGAGCAGACTTGAAAGACAGATGGTTTTGTGAGGTGTGCAGGAACAGGAGCTCAGGGGCTGCAGCCCAGCCAGGACCAGTATTCTCCAATGGAGAACAGCTCTTTCTCTCCATCTTGCACTTATGGACAGTTTTGTCCTTGTACAAATTACCTTAGGTGGTGGTAGGAGTGACAAGGGACTGTGTGTGTATCAAATACCTATACAAGGGCTTGCAACAAACCCGGAGAACGGTTAAGTGCTTAGACAGTGTTGAGACTATGCTGAGCATGGAGTTGGAACTCAAACCATGGAGTCTGGAATCCTGCCCTTATCTCTCAGGTCTTGGTGCTGCTCTGTGCTGAGCAGTGCGTGAAACCACAGGGAGTAGGAGAGGTAAGCAGTGGGGATAAACCAGTGCTTCTGCCTGTGAAGACTGCTAAGTGCATCTTCAGAACAAGGTACGACACTCCTTGGGCTTCAATAACTCTGCTGAGGAGCACCCAATTAACGTGAAGGCAGTTGTGACATTGTAGCTATGCTAATGTTAGGGGAGATGAATCCTACTCAAGGGTAAAGCACAAAAAAAATTTGCTATTACTGTTCTGGTCCTTGTTGCTGAGACATGTTTTGCAAGTCTTGTGGAACGCATTTGTACTTGTTGACATTTATGCTTTGCTGGTGCCTTTGCTTTCTCTTGTGTCAGTGTGGGAACGGTGTCCTGTTCACACAGAGCTGGGCAGAGGCATGTACACAGCTGATGCTCAGGAGCTTTCACAAAAGTAAATATGATTTGGAAAGGTTCATGTTGGAAAAGTTAGAAAATGGAAGATGAAAGTGGTGGTTCAGACAGACATCTCAAATGTGAACAATATGGGGGGTTTTGGGAAGTCATTTAAGGTCTGTAATTTTAAAAATAAAAACTATTATCCAATACATTTTTAGCCTAAAATCATCACTGGAACTATTTCTGTTTGAACTAAATTGTTTCCCTTAAGAAACAGAGCATTTTTTAATATTTTTTTTAAATGGGAGACTAAAGCAATATAATCCCAACAATTTTCTGAAATTATTTGAACTTGAAAAAGTATTTCAATAAACTCAAGTTAGCTGTTTTGAGCCAAAAGTTGAGCTGAAGTGTATGACCTGACCCTAACAAAAAGAGTTGTGAAAGTTCAGACCTAATTCAAAAAACTTAGCCAATATGGTAATATGATCAATAAGGAGAGGACTCTGCGTAAGAGGTAGTGGGGAAATGCGTGTTTCCTTCTTGGGTGTTGTTCATGTGGATGCTGCATAACCCATTACTCAGACAAGCATTTTTCAGCACTCTGGGGTCTGTCTGTTATCCAACACTATCTCTTGTAATTATCTAGAGGAAAATATAAAGTTCTGGTAAAGTCTTTCAGATGGTGCAATCCTGGCAGAGGGGTCAAGTATGGACAGGACAGTTATATGAGGTGATTGTGATGACTTGGTAGAAAATCTTCTCTTGATTGTGTTAATGCAGCCAAGGGCAAGTTTACACTTCTAAAGAGCTTACAAAAGGAGACAGCATCTTGGAAGCTCTGGGAAGGCTTGGGATTAACAGCAGATAACAAAGTGCATGTATACAAATTAAACAACAGGAAATCTGTGAGCTGTCTGATATGCCTGTGGTGGCTGGACAACTGGTGAGGACAAAGCACATGGCAAAGGATACCTAAGGTGAACTGGGAGATGAGCTTTTGAACTGGAAGGACAGTTAAGTCCTGGGACAGACTGTGGGCGGGTGGGGTGGGGTGGGGAGTCTCTCTCCTGAAGGACTGTGCTATCTTGCAGGAACAAATTGTCCTGCAAGCAGTCAGCTGAGCTTTCCCATATCCTCTGGGCTTGGATCTGGCTGGCTTTGCTTTCTGAAAAGAATGAACTTTTTGGCTTGGAAGTCTTTTCTTGTCCCTGTGGAAATGAGGGCTGTATGTAGGTGTCCCTGTCTGAAAACCAGTTTAGCCAACTGAAGCGTTATGGTAAAATTTGTCAGAGATGTTGGCAATACCACAGGATTAATACTCTCACTGGAAAATGGAGAGTTTTATACAATACCTTTTTTTTTTTTAAGGAACTTTTTTTCTTGGGATGCCCAAAATATCCAGGTGTTCTTTTTCCCACTGCATTCTTTAAAATGTTTCAATGTGTCTTGTTTTCTCTTCCCTTGATGAGGGTAAGAAACCTTTTTGGCTAGGTCTGTGCCAGTAAATTAGAGGTGCTTGGGACTGTTCTCTGACTCTGAAGCAAAAGGGAACAAGGCAGCCTGTATCCTTGCTATTGGGCTCTCTTATCCTCTGAAATATAGTGGCTGCATCCTGACTGGCTGTTGGGGATGGTCCCTAGCCTCAGGCTAGCTCCTGTTCAGGTATTGTTTGCAAGAGCATCATTTGGCCTGGCCCAAAATTGGGCCAGGGGCTGTTGTAGGAGCATAACAGTATAGATACTGGTGTTCCTGTGCCTGGACATGCTCTCTGCTGCTATTTAATTTACTAGTGCAGGTGTAGCCTTTGTGTAATAGCAGGACCTAATGCTCTCTGGTGGGACACGACTGCTGTGATAAACAGTGAATGAGGTGAAACAAAGTCAAAGGATGCAGAGAGCTGCCTCGCTGTGCTGTGGTGAGTGCTAGGACTTGTCTTCTGCTTCCTGATAGATTGATTCAGGCACTGGAGTTACACGAGGGGGGGAAAAAACAACCGCTGTCTACTCTCAGTATTGACACAGATGTATTTCTTAGTCATGAACTGGCAGAGGCAATAGTAGCATGCATCTCTGCTTGAGGAATAATTGCCACTTTTCTGGGTTTTTTTGTTTCTTAGGTCAACCCCTTGGCTATTCTGAATCAGAAGATTGTTGCTAATGCCGGGAAATTATGCTAGTTTCTACCAGCTGGAATTCTGGCCAAGGATGTACAGGTGCTCCCAGTTTGCTTGTGCTGTGGAGTGGTGGTAAGGAGCAGCTTTGAGGATGTATTTCAACTGCTATCGTTGTTACAAAATAAATAAACCAAAAAAAATGACTCACAGTGTCTTCTCTCTGGAGCCTCTGCACTGACTTCATATAGAGACAGTGGAAAAAAAAGTGGTCCTGCAGTTTTGGTAAGATATATACAGGGAAAGGTCATGTTCAAAGGAGATAGTACTGGTGACTAACTTGGGACTTGCAGCTTCCCTCCACCACTTGGGACTTGCAGCTTCCCTCCACCCTCTCTTGCGGGGTTCAAGCCCAGCTACCCTTACCTAACAGAAGGTCTGAACACAACCTTGCCCCATTTCCTATCAAGAACATGCCCAATAAGGTGCCATGGGCTGCTGGCAGCTGCAACATCTACTTGTCCTCTCTGTCTCAGCAGAGCAGCCAGCAACTTAGGGCACAACATCTCCTCTCCTCTAAGGCAGCCCATGTGTGCCTGGGGTGGGATTCCCTGAAGTGAAACTGTTTTAGCAGCTCCACCTTTCCAGTTCATCATGGTTTTGTTCCTCCCCAAAGTATGACCCTGGCACCCTCATTGTTAGTGGGGAAGCACCTGGATCTACAGGACGTGTAGGAACTTACATTGTGTTGAAAGCAATGTCATTTACGTGCATTTCTGTAGGGTCCTGGGTGCTGATACCTGATTGGGTATGACTGAAATCAGTGAGTAGTGCATCACTAATATTTACAGGCACAGGCTCAGACCCTTAAAGCACGTGGATGTTACAGGAATGAGTCCAAGAGAAAGCCGTAAAATAGATGACTAAATAATTTCTGACAGTTAATGATCTACTAGAAGATCTGAGATCTTAAAGTCTCTTCATCTAGGAAATTAATAATTGCTGTCCCATTAGCTGTCATTACTGCTTTTACCATTTTTGAATATGTAAAAATGTTTGGAAAGACAAAAGCCTTTCTGAAATGCTGTTGAATTTGGAGGTATAGCTGCACATTGCTGTCTATGCACTGAGGGTGATCAAGGTCTCCCTCACATCAGGACCAACGGGTTTCTCCTGAGAAGTATTTTGACTGGATACTGATCCGAGATGAACATCTGGTCCTAGGGCACAAATAAAAACATAGCAGGAGTGTTATTTTCAATCTACATTCCTCTAGTTTAGACCTCTAATTCTGAGGTGAAGTTGTGGGCCATGAAGCCTCTGGTCTATTTTCAAGGAGATTTCATATATTTTAATGAAAAAGGTATACAGCTCTTAATTTCTTCTGCAGATGAGACATGCAGACGAAATACATTTGTTGGATATTTTCCTTTGTCTCAGATAGTTAAGATTAAGCAAAGAACACTCGTATTTGGAATCATAACAATTAAGCTCTAACTTTCCTATTCTGTATGTAATTTTCATACCGTTACAAATACTCAGATTTCAGATATGCAGTACCATAACAGGAACAACACTCACAATTACTATTTCCTGAATAGGAGCATAGATATTAAGCTGTTATAGTGTCTGCAGAGTCTTGCTTGCCTGTCTTAACACAGCAGTTCAAAAGGACTTTGCTCTGAATCTCTTCTGCCATCACTGACACATTGGTGTAACTGTGCTTGACTTAAAGGTGTTACACTAGTGTGAATCTATATTGTCCTGGGAGTTAGATGGAGTTGCATTGGTTTCATACGAAGACGGGAGAATACATGGCCATTGGCAGGCTTTCATAGTCTAGGGCAGTTTACTACTGGTTAAATGGCTAATGGAGATGAAATTTGGGCCCCTGTTTCAATTACATTTACGATGGAGGAAAAGTGCTGCTTGCCAGTGGCAGGAGATCCTTTCCAGACCTGCATTCCCAAAGCAGGAGAATTTCCCTGTTCTCTGTGGAGCTATGCCAGGATGGAAATGGTGAATACAGGCTCTAGGACCTGTGCTTCGTAACCATGATACATTTTTCCTCAGGAGTGCCATTGTCTAGGGCATAGAGCAAGCTTTGGAGAGGTGAAGTACTACCCCAGAACATCCAGTGATGGAGAAGGGCTGTAAACCCATCACTTTCACTATAGCTTTTTGTACCACTCACCCCAGCTGATGATCCGCTCTGCTCAGAGATTAGCAGCAGTGAATGTTGTGCTTTGGTGGATCTCTGAATGTCCAAGGAGTGAACTGAGAAATAATGGCAACGTTTTGCCTTGTAGCTCAGCAAAGCTGTGTTGAGCCTGAGAACAGACCTTAGCCTCTGGGCTCCCACCTCAAGGCATTGGCTATCAGACCTGGCCTCTGTCAAAGGCCTATGAGATGATTTACCATTTCTCCTTCATGAAATGAAGGAGAAGGTCTGACTCATCTGCACCAAGCAGACACAACTTCCTTGGTCCTGTTCACACAGCAACAACTGTTGCCTTTGGCTCAGGTTCAGAAAGGCTTCTAGGTACTAAATTGCCATAGCAATCAGCAGGACTTTGAGGCTAAAATGCCTTTTTGTAGCTGGGTCTCCGTCTCTGCTCTAAGCAGCCGTCTTTTGTTTCTGCTGGAGTTAATGTGGCTGGTGGGAGGCTCTGAAGGTTCAGAGACGCTGGGTTTTTTGGTTAAAAGATAAGAGTATCTATCTGTTTTGTCTACCAGATGGTTAACCAGGCAGCCAAACAGATTCAATCAAATAGCTGTGGCTTTTCCTACTCAGTGCAACACTGGGTCATTGAAACCAGCTTCATTTTATTTTTCTTTCCCATGTAGCTTCTCAGATGTAAAACTAATTTTACTAGTTATAGGGAGGGATCTGGCTATGAAAACTGCCTCTGCTTAATAAGCAGATCTTCCCTTCTTTTTTTAGGTCACTGTCTTCATGAGAGTGAGCTCTTAGTCTGATAGAGTCATGAATGAACCAGGTGAGGTCCATGCCATTTCATACCTTGTTCCTGGCACAGAGATATCTGATGCCAGTGTGCAGCGTGGCACAGTGGATGTGAAGCCACAATGATCTACCTTACCTTTCCTGTCCCAAGGCTTCATTTCATGCCAGTGGGAAACAAGCAGTAGGTTTTGATAGGTAGCTCAGTGGGAGGTACATCACTGTCCACTGATGAAACCTCTTGACACCAAGACAAGTTTGCTATGTGATGCAGGTTTTCAGAAAAGGGATGTCAGGTTTTACATTTCTAGTTCAAGATGACAGTCCTGTATAGAAAACTTGCCACAAATTAAGTGATGAGAAAGCACTAATTGTTTATTCTTCCCCCTACTTGAAAAAAGAGGGCTGCTTTTGCTTCAGCCAGCAATGCAAATAACAAGGGCTTGAAAGTGTCTTTCCTGTGCTTGAGGAGTGATGGCTCAGGGAACACGACCAATGAAAAAGAAAAAGTGAAGAGACTGTAACAGTGGGAAGCAGCAGGAGCTGCTGTGCCCCGAACAGAGGATTGGAAACCTGCCCATCTCTGACTAATATATAAGCAGTTATTTATTCCTCCCCAGAACCCAGACCTCCCTGAGGATCTGTTACAGATAAGATTTGCAGGAATGCTTCTTGGTAACTTTGCCCTGCCACCAAGCAGCCCTAGCCTGTGCTGCAAAGGCTACCCCATATAGCACTTGGCTCAGGTTTCTCCTGAGCCCTTTGTGGCTCCCTATTATAACTAATTTCTTCTTCTTCTCCCCCCCNAGGACTGTGTTGCAGCCCACTGGAGAGATGATTTTGCAGCATATTGTGAGGTGTGTTGTAAGGGTGTAAGGAGATGTTTCCAAGGGTTGGATAGCTTGGAGGATGGAGAGTGCCAAACCTGAGAAAGTCTCATCTATACAGTGTGTAGGGAGCAACACCTGGAGCAAAACACCCTTACAGCTGTGCCTGGATTGCACCTCAAAGGACACTGGTTCATCCCACAGAGAGGCAGGAACAAGCAAACATATGTGGCAGCGATGACCGGGGAACCATGGCCTAGGGGCAAACTGGTTTGCTAAGCCATTGATGGTTTAGACATTCCTAGGGGGTACTCAGAGCTGGCAGGGACCTCAAGGGACTGTCTCAAGACTGGCCTGAGCTAGCACTCAGCTGGCAGAGTTGGACATCCCTATCAGCCCAGCTGCAGCAACATGCGTGGGCTGCAAATGCGCCTGAGAAGCAGAATAAATCAGCCTCCGCTGAGCCCCTCCTTCTTCCTTCTCTGGGTGGCTCCTCTGAACCCGCCTTCAATGTCACAGTATGGGGCAGGTACCCCCTGAGGGAATTCTGGGAAGAAGAGCTATTTCCAAAAGTACCTGAGGCATGTAGGAGACTGATAACCCTCGGTTTCTGCTGTCTGTCAGCATTGCCTGTGCTGCTGGAGCAGGGTGAGGAGCAGGCAGGGCTGTTCCATGTTTTGGCAACTGTCCGTCTTCTCTCTGGGCATAGCCCTTGCCTCTTGCATCTCTTATCTCATGTGTATTTTATTTCCCCACATGGAGTACAGCTGGGGCAAGAGATTTATAAGCAGGAAGGCATTTCCCCTCCCCAAGCATGGCTTGGGAAAGGGGGAGGGAGAGGGGAGGTGATTTTGTGGCTGACAGACCAAGGGGATCCAACGTGCCAAGCTACATCTGTGGTTCCTGAGAAATCAATTAGTGAGGGAGGGGAGGGGTGGCTGGCAAACCACACAGTTGAAAGGAAAACATCACAAAAATGAGACGGAGGGATGTTTTGAAGAAGTGGTGCTGTTAGAAGATGTAAGCGAGTGGCTTGCTTTGGTAGTGGGTGCGTGCGAGAGAGAGATGCTCACCAAAAGGCTAATCAAGATCTGGTAGGGAAGGCTGGTCTAGGATCTGGAAAGCAGGCTGCTAACAAAAGAGATCAAGACACTGCACTCATCCTGTGCTGAACACTATAACCCAGTATCTGTGGTATGCAGTGTCAGAGATTGGGGGAAATGCACATTTGGCATCATCGCAGCATTTTGCAAACTTCATTACAGTTAGAGGGAGTATTTGGACTTTTTTTTTTTTTTTTTAAGATTTTAATTCCATCCCTACAAGTCTAGAAGACTTGAACTGCTCTGTCCTAGTATTTTGGAAATTAATGTGTCCAGAGCTACTTAAACAAGTGTGTTTCTGATGCATTTTTGCATGGAAATGGGGCACAATGGAAAAGCACGAGACAGTCAGCATGGACTGCAGTTGTAATGAGGGATCTTCCCTGCCCACTAGTCCTTGTTCCTGGGACTGTGCAATTATTTTAAATTAAATAAAACTTTGGGCCTATGTCTCTCTGTTTCCAGTCAGAAACCTCATCCCTGGTTTGGAGAAGTTTCTAACTCCTTTTTTTTTTTTTCACCACAAGGAAGATGTGTGTGTTTGGGATGTGACTCACTACTTCAGGAGAGGGGCTAATGCTGACAGTGATTGTCCTCACTGAATTTTTCATCCCTCAGTCTTGCTCTGGCAGAGTTAGATGTGTGGTTATGTGGAGAACTGGACCAGGGAACTGCTCTGGCTGAAAACGTGTCCTTGTCCTGCTAGTATGGTTTACCAGTCTTGCTCACCATGCAGTTTGTAAAGTCTTCTGCTGGCACCAAGGTGAAGTAGAAATATGTGACTAGGGCTCTGTTGGAGATGTGATGACCCCTAATGCCAGAAGCCTACTCCAAGAGCAGCTTGAAGGGAAAGTAGAGCTGAGCTTGGTGCCAGATGAGTAGACTACAATGCTTGGGGGTGGCATATATGACCCTTTGTCTTCCTCCCCAAGCAAAAGGGAACTGAATCCCCATTTCCTACACCTGTGGCAATTGCTCAAACCACAGGTTTGCTTTTTCTTCCCTCTTCTCTCTTTCTTACCACTGCAATGGTGCCGTGGGGACAAGAGTGTGCATCACCTTTAGGAGGAAGCTCTGAGGCATAGGGAACCTGTTGTGGTGATGTGTGAAGCACCTGCAGCTCTGGTGAGGACTTGAGATGAGGTCTCAGGCTTCTGGGCTGGGGAATGTGCCCTGGTAAGTGCCTTGGGCACCTCCCCTCTGCTCTGCAGTGAGGTTTGAACCCCCGTCTCAAGCTTGACAATTGGGAACCCAGGCCCTCAGAGTTGAGCATTGTAACCCTTGGGTGACTTTCATGAATAAATTTGTCTGCCATCCATGTAGGGACGGTAGCCATGTGTACAGAAGTGTCCCCACACCTTTCTCTGTATTGTTATTCTCAAAGAAAACATCCCTCCAAGCTCCTTCCTGGTGAAACAACCCAACTTGTAGGGTTTGTCTGGTCTGCTTTTTTCACTATGATTTTCCTCCTCTTATTAAATTCCTCCAGAACCTTTCCCAGGGTCTTTCAAACCACTGTCTGTATGGTTCTTGGGAGATGAACTTGCTGAGAAGGGAGAACCGAAATGTGGTGGGACAGAAGAAGGGGCAAAGTGTGTTCATGCATCTGAGAGAGGGAGAGGACTTGGAAATGAGAGCTGCCGATGCTGTGATAGTGTCCTTGTGTGAGACGGAGTTCGTCTGTGGGTGTGAGAAAAGAATACTTGGAAGTGAGTGTGTGTGGGCGTGAGGTGTGTGTGAGAGTGTGCATGCATTTCCATCCCCACACTTTGAAAAACTTTTGGAGTGCTGCAGTGTTCTGACAGGTCCCAGTTCTTGAAATAATCAACCCATCTTGAAAAGTTACGAAGTCTGTGGACACTGGGAGGAGACAGTCCTAGCTGTGCCTTGTAACACATTTTAAGCAGCTTGTGCTGGCTAATGCATCTGTGCTGGCTGCAATGAGGTGTGCTGGAGGTCAGGGCAGGTGCAGAGAGACGTCAAGGGGAGCCCAACACCTACTCCTCACTCCAATAGCGTCTTCTTGCCAGGACTTTCACAGCTTCAAAGAGATGGAGAAATGCAACATCTACATCTCCTCCACCACTGCCCATGAAGGCTGTGGAAAAGGTACTATTAGAGACCTATGGGGGTTCTCTAAACTGCAGCAGAAGAGTGAAGTTGTCCTAATTTTTATGTTGCTGTGACAGCCTTTATTTTTTTCCCCTTCCAGACTCAACACTGTGCTCCTAAAGCCAATGCAAGTACTGCATGCTCTTTGGAGCTGTGTCCCTGGAACTAAAATGCATGGGCAGCACGTACAGCATGTAAACCCTATTTATCCAAAACCATATGTGTGCTGGCATCACTGCAAGGGGATCGGGCTTCTCCTTCTGTGTCAGCAGTTCTTCACCTCGCTAGCCCCAACATGTGTTCACAACAGGGGAGATGTGGGCTTAGGTCCCTTTTCCCTTAGGAAAGGTCCAAGCCACATCTCCCATTGCACTCTCCTACCACCCTCCTGGGGCGATATGGGGGGGTGGCAGGTGCCTCTTTGCTCCCCCTTCTCCCCAATTTGGGGAAAGCTGTTCCACCTTGCAGCGGGGAAACACCAGATTCAGTGGGTCAGCAAGAAAGAACAAGCAAGGCTGTTTGTGTTAGTGCTTGGGGAAATTCACCTGGGAGCGGGGAGGCCGGAGATCCAGCTCCTGCTCCAAGGACTGTTTATGTGTTTTAAAATTAAACAACCCATGGTGCTGGTAACTGGAATTCAGGTCTCCCCACTCCCAGGGGAGTGCCCCAATCCCAGGGCTGTGGAGTCATGCTCACTCTTGCCCTCTGGAGCTTCAGGTTTTGATTTTATTTAATTTTTTTTTTTTTTCCTGATGAGTAGTTTCTCCAGAAAGGGGGTATGTGAGCCCCTCTCCAGCTCTGCTGTCAGGTAGGGGCGCTGCCTATAGCAGGCAGGATTTGGATGATTTCTGCCTCCAATGTCAGAGGGAGCTGGGCTGAGTTTTCCCAGACCCAGGTAATGCTCACTAACCTTTCAGTTGTTAATTGGGAGGGGAGTGCATGAGTTTTGCCTCCTACTCCTGCATATTATGGGCAGCTGCTGGTGCTGCATGGCATGTGATGGGTAGGCATGCGATGGAAACACCTACGGGCCAGGTTTTGGTGGTGACACAAGAGAGGGACCATGTGTTGCCAGGCATGGCCTACATGGACCAAGACATTTCTGAGCATGTCCTGATGCTGTGCTTTTGGGCTGGAGATCTTCACTGTAAAAACTGAGGTTTTTCATAGACTGTGATGCCCCCAGGGTGACATGGCAGGTGAGCAAGGGTGTGAGAATGAAATCTTGGATGTTAGGGGCTAAAACATGCTGGATTTGCCTGTATAGACCCTTGTGGGAGAATGTTCTTACTGTTGATTTATCCTAAGCAAAGCTCTTGCAGCCTCCAACAGCAGCCAGCCTTCAGTGAGGCCCCTGGAAAGCAGCATGGTTTAAAGCCTGGCAGCAAAAGTCACAGTGGAGCCATAAACAGGAAAGCTTTGATATTGCTGGTGTTAGGGATGAAGAGCAAGGAGAAGGGCTCTTACACAGCTGCCATTGAGCTTGGTGCTCCTATGTTCCCCAGCTTTCCCTCTGATTTTTAATGGTCTTTATAGCAGACCCCTAAATCCCACAGGAGCTGTCTCCTGACCCTGCAAGGCACTGAGCTCCGCTCTGGAGGCGCAGAGGGTCCCCTGCTCCAGTTACGATGTTGGTCTCCCAAGTTCTAGTTCACTCTCAAGCGTGGAGTCTGTGCCTGTGGGCAAATCACTTCCACCTCTCTAAGATCTGGCTGTAAAACAAGGCTAATAACACCAAATTACCTACCTGTGAGAATTAATGAGATCATACTTGCTCAGCCCTTTGAAGGCATGAAGCATTACAGAAGCACTGGGGCATTATTACAGAGTGTGTTTTTAATATACGTCTAGTTTCACTTACAAATTGGAGTTTTGCTCCCTTTTGACTAAACGGCACTAATTAGACATGTAGGGTAGGAAATAAATGTTTCCAGTGTTACTCAGGCTGGAAACCGGTTAATTTCAGGGTTCTTTGGTTTAATTGTGTCTGAAAAGACATTGAGAAAATGTGTAATGAGCTGAGAACGTTTTAACTTTGTTTTTATTGTTCCCTAAACTCTTGCTTCTGCTAAGTCACCAAATGTCAGTAAAATAGTGGAGAACTGGACTTGGAGCATTTTTTTTTTTTTTTTTGTATGTCAAGGTAAAATAATTCCTACTTATTCAGTTTAATATAACACTCCTCCTCCATAAATCTCTAAGCACTTCACAAAAGTGGGTACAGCATTACCCTTATTTTACAAAGTGAGAAACATAAAGCAGAAGGAGGTTGTGGGATTTGCCCAGGGTCAAGTAAATTAGGCCTTGTCTACGTGAGAAACATGTGCCAATTTAGTAAAACAGGTGCAAAACACACTGTGGACACTTACCTCATTTTCAGAGTGGCTTTTCTTGTTTTCACTTTAGCCAGTTCCTATCAACTTGAGCTTCCTTTAGCTTAGTGAGTTTAAAGTGAAGCCTTCCCATAGCCTGTTGGATTTGGCTTCCTAAACTGGACTAAACTCACCCCCACCCCCCCACCCCGCCCCTTAATTGCACTGGTGCCTGTACACAAGCTCTCAGCAGCAGAGAGGAGATAAGGGATGCCTGAAGCCCAGCACATCCCATATCTTGAATTTATGGGAAATCCTTTTCCTTCACAGAATTAGATCAGGTGTCCCTGGCAAAGAAGCCACACTGGGATGTCTCCTGAGCACACTTGGATCAGTGAGCATTGTCAGTAAATGCGAAGCATTGGTGAAGGTACTGTAGGGTTTTTTTTTTTAGTATAGCACATAGCAGAAGCACCACTTATATTCTAGGCACATTTTAGATGTCTCAGTTCCTGGTTTAGGCAGATGGGTTTGGATTTACCCCTGTTTGGTGATGTTTTCCCCTGCGGTCTTACGCATTTGCTGTCACTCATTACAGCTGACCTGGGAAAGTTCAGGATGGGTATGTTGCTGTGTGCCATCCAAAGGTCAGCGTATGGGCAGTCAAACAACACAGAGCTGATGTGGTTCAGCTGTTGATAAAAACAAAAAAAAATATTAATAATAAAAAAGGAAACAATGCTACAAACTTGCAAAACAAAAGTACCTCCATTGTTTCTCTGCTAGATGTAGAAGCATCCATGTGTTTTTTTATTTTCAAGTAAAAAAAAAAATCCTTCACAAATCTTAAATTAAATTTAAAGACAGGAAAAGTGAGGACTTTCTCCTGTACCCTTACTTCTCTTCAGCTCCTTTCTTCTCTGAAGAATTTTCATGAGGAGTAGTGGTATCTGATTTTGTCAGGTGTATTGTAATCAAGGCACTGAGCTTTCTCTACCCTGAGAGGAGTCCTACAAAAAATATGTTAGCAAGTCATTTCCCAAAAACTTCTGGCCCATAATCATAACTTGTAGATTTTGAGAGAATATTGTCTCATGTATTGCTGTGAATCTTCTGTTAAAAACCTAATTGCAGAAAATTATCTGCACAAATGTCTGCTCCATTTGTACAGAACTTAACACAGCAATGCCTTGCGCAGTGATTGTGGATTGTAGATGTTATGATAAAGCGTTACCTGGATTCTGTACGTTCATTTGGAGAAAAATAGAAAGCATGCATTGGCACCGAACTGAGTTCATTATGAATTTGGAAATCTTGTTAATGCTGGTGGCTTTTGGAAGGACACAGATAGGTAATTTCTGAGAACCTGTGATGGGGCACACATGGGACTGGTATGTCCATGCCTGGGAATTGCACCTCTCCATGCCTGGGATGCACCTCTCTATTAGGTATCAGGAAAAAGGCATTTCCAGAGAATAGGATTCACGTCTTCAGCCTCCAATGACTGCACACAGGGATTTTATTCCGGTATTCCTAAGAAACACCTTTAAGTGTCTTAAGTTAGATGAACCATGGTAGGGAGCTGTTCGGGTCTTTTTTGTTTGTTTGCTTAGGGTTTGTTTTGGTTTGTGTTTTTTTGTTTGCTTGTTTGTTTAGTTTGTTTGTTTTAAATGAGGCATTACATAAAAGCAAAGGAACACATTGCAAAATCACAAGAAACTCAGACCAAGAAAAGATGTCCACCCTAATCACTGAAAACCATTCCTGGGTCCGGATGTGGTGGTGTGGTATTCAGTGGCTTTCTATTTTCTTGTAACCTTAGAAACAGCCATGACTAAAGAGACTGTGGAAAGAAATTTCTTTGCTTTTCCACCCCTTCATCCCTGGGGAATATAATTAGGAAACCCCGAGCTCTGCAGTCAGGTAGGCTCTTTGGGGAATGTGCCTAAACAATGTCAGCATTAGGAGAGCAGTGGTTTGGTTCAAGGAGGCTTTGGGGGACAAATTGTGCCCTAAACAGGTGGTGGACATGGTCCTTGAAACTGGCTATAGGCAATGAGCATCAGAGAGCAATGGCCATTCTCTCTTCAGACTCCAGGAAGATTTAGAAACACACTGAATCTGATTGTTGGACCAATTTACAGATTGTGGGAGCTGCTCAGAGAATATGATTGGGCTGGCTGTGGCAAACATAAAGAATGGAAGATTTTAGGCTAATTTACTGAATTTGGAGACCCAGAAGATCTGGGGTATATGTCCAGCTCTCCATAGACTAGTCATGTGACCAGAGCATATTTCTTACTTGCAGAGTGGGATCACAGAATCATAGAATTACAGAATGGTGTAGGTTGGAAGGGACTTTAAAGATCACCTAATTCCAACCCCACTGCCCTGGGCAGGGACACCTTCTATTAGATTAGGTTGTTCAAAGCCTTATCCAGCCTGGCCTTGTACGCTTCCAGGGATGGGGCATCCAAAACTTCTCTGGACAACCTGTTGCAGTGTCTCTCCACCCTCACAGTAAAGAATTTCTTTCTAATATCTAATATAAATCAACCCTTTCAATTTAAAACTGTTATCCCTCATTCTACCACTACGTCCCTTGATAAAAAGTCCCTCCCCATCTTTTCTGTAGGTCCCTTTTAATTACTGGAAGGCTGATATAAGGTCTCCCTGGAGCCTTCTTTTCTCCAAGCTGAACAACCCCAACTCTCTCAACCTCTCAGCAGGAACAATCCTCTCGGAAGGATCAGTCCTCTCAGAGGGAGGACAATCATCCTTCTCATGTTATCTGATATGGATCACAAGCAGCACTTCCATAGATCTGTGCTGCTATGCATGTTTACTCAACATGTAGTCAACATGTAGTTCTGTGGAGCTTTAGCCATTACTGAGGAAGTTTTCAGTGAACTTTTTCTGTTTGTTAAAAATGCAGATCTTCACAAATCTTCATGTGAAACATTTATGCAGCTATATTTTCATTCTAAATTTTAGAAAAGTAACTGATTCCTGAAGATGCATTTTGAAATTCCACTATACCTTTCAGTAGTAGTCTGCAGGTAGAAATGCATGCCATCAAAGATTTGATTTAATTCTTTAGGTTGACTTTCAGCTATGCATTCACTATCCTGGATGGGATGGGGGTATGTCTTTCTTAATTTGTCAGTCAGCATTAGAAGGAGATTTTCCACAGCCACGGAAACCAAACCACGAATGAGACACTGTGAGATACTCACTGACCTGCTTTTAGTTTCCTGCTTTATACTGGTGTGCAGTTGGTAATGGAAGGAGAAGAGCAAAGGGAACTTGCTGAAAATTAGAGGAATTGGTTCAGGTGATGTGTCAAAAAAAGTTATCTGAAACTCACAGTGAAGCACAGGGGTAGTGCAGCCCTGTTCTGTGTAAGGAGGAGGAAGGCCATGGAAACAAAGAGCTGAGCCATGTGAAATGGGAGCATGTCCCATGCTGTCTAGGGCTGGTGGGGAGCAGAGCTTCCTCAGGACCCTTCACTTTCATGCCAAGTCTCCTCCATGATGTCCTAAATAGGAAGTGCACAGAAGTGAGGGAAAGATGCAGGTGTCTTAAGATCATCTGTTTTTCTACTTCTGCATCTCCTTGTCCTTTGGGTATCTCCCTTTGGTCTGTTCCCTTGCGATGGGGGAATCCCAGTCTTGCTCAGATGGGATAGGCAGAGCTGGTGAGTCACCATCACTGATGACCCTTCCATGAGGGACAGGAGACACTGTATTTGGGCACTGCTACCCTCAGCTCTCCATTACTGCATGGATGGCTGGTGTGCTCATAAACACCTGCTATTCTATGACATGGTGTTCAATCTCAGTTCAAATGTATACTATTTTCTAACTTGAAGAATTCTGTGGATGTTCAGGAGCATTTAAAAAGCAGCCTGTGTGTGGGGAGTATGGTCCTCAAATTGGAACAATGATTTTCTCAGGCTTTTCCAGTTAAGCTCACTTGCTGTTGTTCATGAAACAATGCTCTTCATGATGCGTTTTATGCTTTGGATTGTTTCCTAAATGTATTTGGCTTTTAAGGCCCCCAGAGCAGTTTCTGATGAGAGATTATGGTCTCCTGAGAGCCAAGCACTTAACATAGGGAAATTCTGGGAGCTTCCAAACGGTGACATGAATCCTCGCCTTCTCTGTAGCTTTTGAAAGCCGGGGGAGGGAGCGCTGCCTGCCAGCCAGCCCGGAGGCGCTCGGCAGGGAGAGCCGGGCAGCCCCCGCGGCGCGGCGGTACCATGGACAGCGGTGGGACGGCGCCGTCCCCCACCCGGGGGCCGCCACTGGGCGACCGGTCCCTTCTCCTCCCGAGGCTGATGGCGTGACTTTGCCCCCGCTCTGCTTCATGCCCTCCGCCTTTGAGAATTTTTCTCGCAACAGCGGCTTTTCTTCAGCTTGACTGGCTGTTGTAAAGCCTTTAAAACAGCACCTGGTTTTAGAAACGTAGGGTAGAGTGCCTACCCGCTTGTCTTTTGCACAGGAGGTGTTCTCCACCTGTCTTAGCCAAAAAGGAGTCTTTCCTCCAAAAGCAGAGAACTTGGCTTTTTGAAATCTCTCCTCTGACACCCACATGGAGCGGTGGCCCTGTATCACTGCAGATAGCTGGAATGTACAGAGGAAAAGTCTCTAATAACAGGTATTTCTGAGAAAGTGGATTTGACTAGTTTCTGGGAGTGGGGATCTACTAGCAATTCTAGCTCTAAAGGGTCTACTATAGATCTAAAGGGTCAAGGGCAGGCCATGGAGCTTGTTCTCATAGTAGAAGGAGGTTACCTGTCGTGGGATCCCTTCTGCTCACCAGGAGGGAAGAGTGCTGAGAGATGATTAGAAAAATCTTTCAGGTTGCATGATAAACACCTATAATTTAGTGTATAGAAAAAGAACCACCTTTGAGCCTGGGGAGGAACAGTGTACAGCAAAGTGGCTGTAGATGCTAATCAGGCTTAGTGGAGAACACAAAAGAGCTTAAACTGCAAAAGAAAGCTAATTGCAAAACCTCAAGTGAGAAACCCACCTCCAAGCATTATTCTGCTACACCTCTGATCAGGACATTGGTGCTGAGTGCAGAGAACTGAGGACATCAAAGCAGCAGCTATGCATAACCAAGAAGCACTAATAATTGCTGAGAAACTAGTTCAGTGATCTCATAAGTGCAAGAAGTAGAAAAGGGGTGCCAGGTCCTCATGTGATGCATGTAGCCAATGAGACTGTGGAAATCACCCAGATTTCTTCTATACTTCGTGAATATTATGCTGTAGATTCAACACCAGATGGACACTTGGCCATCAGCTGATTGCTTCTATATGGGTGCTTCCCGGTCTAGTTAGGTAAAAGGTAATTTGTCTCACACTTTCAGCAAACAGAAATAAATGCCTACAGGATCTAATGCTTTGTCATGACCAAAATATATGCCTGGCCATAGCAGCCTTGTTTGCAACAGTAGTCAGTGTGGAGCATTGGTTCTGGGGCCAAGGAAGGCTACCCATGGTAGATGGACAAGATGGTCTGGGAGATGGTTGCTCTGGGATGCTTTCAGCACAGCTGTTCAAGCACTGAAAGGACATCCTTAAACATTTAATCTGTATTTCAGAAGTACCTGGAGGTTCCATCAAAGATCATGGCCATATTGTTCTTGTTGTTGTATAAATACACACTTCTTGGCCTGAGGTGTCTGTAATCCATAGAGGGACAAAAGAGACAAAGGTTCCTTATGGTCTCCCATTCTCAGATGGGAAGTTATTCAGGCTTTGCAATAGCCAGTCATTTCAGACTGAGGGATGGAAGAGTCTGTATGTGTTTGTGAAGAATGGGTTGGGTATCACAATATGCTGCAAACTAGAGGCAGTTTCCTCTGGATTAGGGCAGACAGAACTGTTCAGGTCTCTTGAGCCCTGCCCTGGTCTGGGTGTTGGGGAAAGACGGTCTTGGCAGAGGCTCTCTTCTCATGTTTGGCACCTGAATGGCACAAGCATGTATGTATTGAGGGAGGATGTTGTGGTTCTGGGAAGGTTGAGTTCTTGGGTTCTTGTACCCCTCTGAAACTGAGAGAACAGGCAGGGATTTGCCCTGGAGGACTGGCTCTGCTGGACAGCCCCAATAGTAAGAAAAAGAAGTGTAGAAGCTCTTGGGCCTCCCATGGTTGCAGTCTATACCAAGTAAGAATCTCCTACCATCTCCTTGCTAATGAGTCTTCTAATTTATACCAATCCATTGACTGGTCTTCTGTGGTATCAGAGCTTTCTTTGGGTACCACCGGTTGGTTCTTTCTGGGTGCTGCTCTGTATTAGGCAATGTTATATCTACCACCAAAGCTTTCATGGGACCTTGGGGACAGGCTTCCTACATGCCTGGACAAGCATTACAAAAAAACTGTTTCTCAGTGCAAGTTTCCCACAGCCAAGGAAATTCCTTACAGGGGCCACACCTGCCTCTGAACTTGTTTAACACCAGCCTACTAAATGGGTGAAGCTGATAGGGACTGGAACCCACTGGAAAACATGCAGCCCAGCCCAATCTGAACATCTTTACCTGGGGCAAAAATTTCCTCTGCAGGGAAGGCGACAGATGTCAACTCCAATACTCTGCTTCTCTTGATTTACTCATTTCCACCCTGGGGAAGAGAGTTGAGACGCACAATAGGTAGCAAATGGAGAATCCCAGTACTGGCAGTGAGAAATGTAACTCTGCATGAAGGCGAATCAAAATAATTTCTCATTAGAGACTTGAGATGGGCCTGCAGGGGAATCTGGGGTCTGAAGTCCGTCTGTGAAATTTTTGGGTAGGTTGTGATGCTTGTGTTTTCCTGGCAACAAATACACCCTTTTTGTTTTTTCACTTAGAACAAGTTTTTCCAGGTCTGGAAGTGTCCCAAGTGAGAAGACAAAGCTGATATCTCAGCTGCTTAAAGACTCATGGGAACACCTTTGAGAGATATTAGTGTCATTTATCCTGAGCCTGAAAGAAAACCTGGTCTGCTCCTTGCTTTTGAACCAAGACCCTGAAATTTAAGGCAATGGGAATGAAGAGAATTGAGTTGAGTATTTTTGGTAAAAAATATTTTTGTCTAAAATGGATCAAAAATTATTATGGGTTCAAGATTTGAAACAGCTTCATTTGGAAAATAAAATGAAATAAATTCTTGTTGCCTTCTCCAAATAAACTTTTTTTGGTTTAATTTTTCAATAACATTTTTAGTTTAAACATTATTCTTATATTTTGTAAAGGCTAAATTATACAAAATGGAAGAAAGGATTTATTCCAACTTGAGTCTGTGGCATCTATGAAATTATTTGGTTTTATGGATTTTTCTGCCTGAAAGAGCAAAGAGGTTGGCTTAGTGTTTTTGGTTTGTTTTGGGTATTATTATTATTATTATTATTATTATTATTATTATTATTATTATTATTATTATTATTATTATTATTTTGGCTACAGAGTTGAAGAATCAGTTTTTCAGGCTGCCAGTTAGGATCAAGACCTGTACTAGTCTGCATTACTGAGTTTCACAGTATGTGATTAGATTTATGTAATCCTTTTGCAGTGAAGTTGAGATCGCTGTGATATTTTGAAGGGGCTAAAACGTAGAAAAACAAATGACAGACTTAGTAAACGGCTTGCTGCTTTTTTTTTTTTTTTGCATAATCTGGTTGTTCACCTAAATAGAAGACAGAAAACTTTTTTTTTTCCCCTCTGCCATGTCTCTTGTTACTTTTCTCTCCTTTTACCTACTTCAACCCCCCTTGTACATCATGATGTCAGTTTTGTTGGCTGCTGCTTCTTTACTTGTCCGGGGTGTAGAAATTCCCAGTCTAGCCCAGACCTGCAGTCTATTTTAGTCTACTGTCCGACACCAAACAGGTGTAAAGTCCCTACAGTCAGCAGAGGCAGGACAGTTGAACAGAGAGGTCCACTGGAGCTATTAGACACTGGTGCCTCTGCAAACTCTTGATCAGGAATGTTTAAGTTGTTGATTGTCGAGAAGTGGGCAAATGCACCAAGGGAATGCTTGTGCTGTGCTTGTCCTTGCTACATTATCCTTGTGTATACCCTTTCCTGGATCATGCTCTGTCACAGTGATGGAGCCAGGGAGTGAGGGTAGATGGACTAGCAGTGGGCCATGTTTGTCCATTGGTCTAAAAGTGCAGTGCTTAGCTTAATTCTGAAGTGTGAGAGTTAACTTTGGCTGCATGACACCCACCACAGCCAGATGCTGAATTAGTTGTCTTTGTATCTAGCTCGGATCTAATCTACAATGGTTTGGGGAGGGCTTCTGCCCCATCTCTTCTTAGTTTCAAAGAAGCTCATATTCTAGCACTAACCATTAAAAAGAGGGCCTGGAGTTTTTCTGACCACTGGGGAATGCATGGACATGGCAGGGAATGGGATAGTGCTTCACTCCTAGGCTACATAAGAATAGTTACCAACAGACACTTGAGACGGGGGCAATTATCTCAGCAGTTAAGTTGGGGGTGCAGGTGCTCACTTCATGTTTTGTTAAGAGCTCCTTCTCGTGGTTCTTGAGCTAGTGGCAGGGTTTTCCATCTCATTTGCCCTTCATGAAGTGGAGGCTGACTTTGATGGTGCTACACCTGAGGAACAGGCCCTTTGGCTTGGTTAAATTCTGTTTTCACCTGCTTACTGATGTGCAACTGAAACTATCCCTGAGTTTGGCTGAAGGCCATGTGAAACCATGTGGTTGCAGATGGTGGAAAACTTCTAAGTCAAATCCCATGGGAACAAAAGGGAGCACCTACTTTGGGGTCCAGAGCTACCATCGAGTAGGGCAAGGCATGCAGATATGGAATGAGACTCTATAGTTTGTGATGTAGGCTTTTGCATAAAAGCCTGTGATTTTTGCAGGATGCTGAGTTTTAGGCTGAAGTCTAAACACAAACAGAAGAGGCTTAGGAGTCTCGGAGCTGTATCCCATGAACCTGCATGTGTGCGCGGGTTTGAATGTCACATTTGAGGCTTGCTTAGATCCATCTGCTGCACTGAATCACAGAAGCAGGTGAGTTATCTGAGTAAGATGGGAATCTTTCCTTTCCCCTTCTTGCAGATGGATCATGAGTGTGTCATTGGCAAAATTCGCCTGCAGGTTAATGACTTAGAAAGCCCTCTGCTTTGCCTGACTATGATAAATGACTAATACTAAGCACTTCTTTGAGAAAGAGGGTGGAACTGGTGAGGGGTATTTTGCTTGCAGTTGTATCTCAAGTGAGATCTCTGGAAATCTTGAGTTAGTGCTAGGAGGATTTGATACTCAAGGGGGCTCATATTTCCACTCCATGTGGAGGAAATGCTGTCTCACACCACCCTGGCTCTGCGCAAAACTTGAGTCAGGTTCACCAGGGTCTTCTCCACTGTGCGTCTTTCATGGTCCTATCCATGGCAGGGCAGGTAATCTGGTCATCAGGAACATTATTCCATGAAAACACCAGACAGGGATTTACAGGATTTTACCTCTGTGCACACAGTGCCCTCTTCTCTTGTGATGGAGGCACTGATATGTCTTGCAGGATGGGTAGGAAAGGACTTGTTGAACTTATTACAGTTCTTGTTCATGAATGATCATAGTCTAGGTATGGAAGGATCCCTGTACCACACAGCACAAGTTCTGCTTTTTTTTTTTTTTTTTTTAAAAAAAAGACCAAACCAAAACCCCAAACCCATCTGATTCAGATGTAATGATTTTTTGGACAAATCTTCATTGCTTTTGCATGAGCCTTTTGAATTCAAATTCGCTGACTCATTTGTGTCTCAGACATTTTGTATGAAACTGGGCTAGGTTGTAAGAGAGGTCATGTAGTTTGCCTTCTCTGCTCCAGTGGGAAAGAATCTAGATCAGGGCTCAAATATCAACAACTTGGTCCTTGAACTGGGACCCAGGAATTAATCTGAGGTTAAAAAGCAAAGAGGAATCCCTCCTGGTGCTGGTACAAAGGAGGTGGAGGTGGAGCAGAGAAGGGAGTGAAAAGATGGAGAGAGAAATCACTGGTGTTTCTCAGTCCGGTATTTGCAGCAGTGCTTCCACGCGACCAGCATTTGGCTTCAGTGCTCCTGTCCCCAGCTCCTATTAGTCTTTCTGATTAGCTTGTGAGCAGCATGAAGGAGAGACAGACTTTTGCTGTCAGAGCAGGGCTTGAAGAGCATGCTTGACATATGGCCTCAGGAGAAACAAAGTGCTGATTAGCTGCTCCTGTGGTGAGCACCATTCATCAAGAGGAGGAAATGAGGCAGGAGTTGGGGGGAGTCCACGCTTCTCTACCTCAGTGTGCTACCTGGCCACTCTGCAAACCACAGCTCTCTGAGAGGGGTCTTTGCAGCTGAACTGGGGCTCCCAGGGCTTTGGTAATGGCTAGGAAGGCAGACAAAGCCACTCTAACTGAGTACAAGCTCTGGAAGATGCCAGGCTGGTTCTGCACTGAGATCGGCATGGCTTGTTAGCATTTGTCCTGCACTGTGTGTGCTGGCTTGTTATGCACAAGACTACTGGAATGAAGTTCTACTCACCCCAGGCTTTGCACAAACTGGGCTGGAGTGATTGCATCCTGCCTGGAGGACAGATACCTGCCAGCAGATGATCTATCTTGCCTTTCAAGGTCCTGTTGCCCATCAGACCCAACTCTGCTGCTGGAGGATGCAGCATTAGGGGCAGTGGGACTTTTAAGTTGTCTCCTCCAGCTGCAGGAGGAGACTGGTCAAGCAGGAATGCAGTTTGGGAGAGTCTTATAGAGTCTTGGAGGCTAAACACCCCCAGTAATTAAAGACTTTGGTGTAGTAGAAAAGACTTATAGGAACTGGATGGAGGTGACAGTGGTAGCTTAATTGGATACTGTTCAGCCTTTGAGAGCTGGGCCTTGCTGTGTGTGTGATCTTTTAGCATAACCTGGGCATCATGTAAGAACGTGCCTTTGACCTTGGGCCTGCAGACCTCATTGCCTGGAGGAAATGCTGAGTCCTTGAACTCGTCAGATTTTAGGCTGGTGGAGTGAGGACGAGACCCACCCTCAGATGCATTAGATAGAAAGAATTATGAGACGTGAGAGAAAAATCTGATGCAACAGCTGACCTCAGAAGAAAGAAGGAAAGGGAAGAGGTTCAAGGTGATGACTTTCCTAGGCATTTTTTTCCGATTATTTTCTTTATTTGATAGTTTCTTGCAAACCTTTCCTACAACATACGTTCATCATTCTCCACAGTCTAAATGGTGATGTTACTAAACCTCTAAGGTTTTGTCCCAGTGCATGAAAGAATGAAAGAAATTGCATGAAAGAAATCACCTGCACTGAGTTATGCAACGGAAGTGTGTGTTTAGCATGTCTTGCACAATATATGTGCCTTTGGCTCACGTTTGCATGGAGGAGTCCAGCCAAAAGAAGGCAGGTTAGGGAAGATCTCTTCCAGCGTAGTTCCTTGCAGGCAAGAAGCTTGCTGTGGGGCATTCTTTCTCAGCTGAAGGGACACCATGGGCTTGCCTGCAGGTGGTCAGAGCATCACCCCATAGGCAAAGCAGCTGCACGGGGCAGCTGGGACAAAAACCGTGAACGATCCAGGTAGAAGGATTAACCTGATCCTTCTGTTCTGATATTGCAGCTGGGGCTTGTCCTCAAGCATTCCAATTCCGTGCTTCTCTGAGCAAAAGGGAAGCAAAGAAATTGCTTTGGTTTTCTGCAATCCCCATCATCTTGCAAATACCGAGATCTTTAGAAGATCTTTCAAAGGAGCCCCAGAGTAGTCGTTAGTGGAGTTGCCATAATACTTTGGGTTCGTGATGATGACAGCTCTCTTACTTAAGCTCATGTAACTATTCAGCTGATCGACTTCAGAGGTGGCTTCTACCTTTACTTTGGGGTACTGAATAATAATAATCCAGGCCTTATTCCATTTGTGAATCAGCAGACAGAAGTTCAGTGAGCCAAGAATAGTCTCTTCATTGCTATGGTATTATTCTTTTTCTTGGATTTGTGTTGAAAAATACAGGAGACAGGTAGGTTTTATGGGGTTCTTTCAGCAAAGGAAAAGAATTAAGGCATCCGGATGGCAACACCCTGCCATAAATCTTTTATGCATTGGTAGAGAAAGACCAAACAACATCAGATTTGCAAGTCACAATAAATGATATTGGTGTAACCAGCCTCCTGTAACCAAGTGCAAGCAAATTTTGAGGTTTGCTAAGGGTCATATAGGAGACAATGGGCCAAAATTCCTTGTTTGTGCAAAATGCCAGTCAGGACACTCCGCAGTTTTTATGCTTGAGAAGAATATGCCTCCCCGTCATAAAGTTCTTCCTTTCCCTGAAAAGCATCCTTTAAGCATTTGTTTCTCTTATTGATGATGCACAGCTGGAGACCTCTAGACTACAGATCTCTGCCCTGCCACCACAGTGGTACTCATGCAGGGAGCAAATGAATAAGACAGAGATGTACTTGGTATTCCAGCAGTGCAAAGAAACTGAAGAGGATAAGATGGCCAGATCCTCAGCCAGAGTAAACTAGCAGCTGTGCTGATTTATAGCAGCAGAGAAAATGGACCAAAGGGATCCCAATTTCATTTGTTGCTAGAGGAGAAATGTAGAGGGGGTCACCTTGGGCTCTCTGCAGGCTGGTGCTTATGATATGGGGGGCATGACCTCCTGGAGATGATGGAGCCAGTAAGTCTGCCTGTAGATTGCACAGCAATGTGCCACCACTTGCTGCATTATTTTGCTCTGCGTTGCACTGCTGCACCAGCCGCAGTAGTTATTGATCCTCTGCTCTGCCTGCCCCTCTGCTCCACAGCATGAACGTGAGGGTTCTTTAGCGCTGGAAGCAGCTGTGACAGTGAAGGGGTGTGAGGAGCAGGGGTGTAGGGGCAGAGGGGGTGTACAGTGGCAAAGGATCCGTTGCTGAGGCAGCACATAGCCAAGGTGCTGATTGGGATGCCAGGGAAGAGAGGAGCTAGAGCCCCCCTTAGCCCACCTCCCTGGGAAATTTGCCCCTGCCACTTGCACCAAGGCAGACAGGAAAGATGAATCCAAGCTTTCACTCCCTGAATCCACCTTTCTGTATGCTTTATTTATGCTCTTTTGGTGTCATTTGGCCAAGGCAGGCCAGGTTTCATTGTGAAGAAGCAGGACGGTGGGCAGGTAAGGAACCAGCTGCAGGTGGCAATTGAGATAAACAAAGCAATTAAACTTTTACTTTTTCCTTCCGTAAATGGGAACAGCAGTTGAGAACGGGCAGGAATGTGGCTCCCTAATCCTGTTCCTTAATGAGCTCGGGGGTGGAGGTTTGACAGACTGGCTGGCAGTCATGTCATTGTAATGACAGTGCTTTGCACTTCACACCTTTTACCTGGGGGATCTCAAAGCACTGTATAAACATCCACTCAGCTCCTGGCACTGCATAGCTGTATTGTTCTTTTGATCTAGCAGAGGAGAGGGCGGGGGAATCAGGAGTAGGAAGATTAAAAAACAGAGATAAAAAAATAAAATAATGCTGTGCCTATGGTTCTGCCTCATACCTAGCTGCCCAGTGGAGAGCAGTTCTCAATGCCAGACCTGTGCCGCTGCCTTGAGTCTGTGGCCTTCCAGCAATGACCTCTTTGTACCGTCCTTGATCTTGACCACTGAAAGCACCTTGGGACAGTTGCATGGCTCTGGTGTGATGCCTTTGGGCTGGGCTATGATCGTGCTTATAACCCTTTACAGCTGTCCCTAAGGCGCGCTGCAGCATGCAGCATTGATATGCCAGGAAGGCTCCCTGGAGCAATGCTGTTAAATATTGGCTTATGCATGCCACCCTGCTCCTTGCCCTCTTAGTTCAGTGGTGGCAAGAAGGAGACCTCCTTTCTTCTGAGTTGAGGTTTGGTTGTGCTCCCAGGGCTGTTGCACCTTATGCAGTGCTCAAAAGACATATATCAACAGAGGAGCATCACAGTGCTAACCTTTTGGCCTCTCATTTGTACCAAGGGTGTGAAGGCAGCAGAGCAGGTTTAGCCAGGGCAGAGCTAGGAGCAGGAGAGCATGCATATGGCAGTGGCAGAATAAAGTCCTGCTGGTGCCTGGTACACAAAACTATCACAAAAGTGATAGCTTGGCTGCCTAGTGTGGTGTAGGCATGGCAAAATCTAAGGGCTGCCAAGGGTCTTGTGGGGACACTGTAACTTGGACAGGCTGAACCCAAGGTTTCATTATGGACTTTGGCTTTGGTTTTGGCTCCTCTAAGCTCACCAAGACAGATTTCCCTCTGGCTCTACCTGCATAGACAGACACTTGCATTATGACCCCAAGGGATTCAAATTGGAAGTGTGCAAGGCTGTCTGGGCCCATAGACCTCTCTGACTGAACAGCTGTCCTCAGAGATTCCTGGTGGAAGAAAATTGCCTTTCCGTGCTACCAGTTCTGTGCGGATATGCAGAAGTACCAATAGCTGCCAACAGCTGGACTCCCAACTTCTTTGCTGGGAGCTGATACTCCCACTTAGTTCTTGACTGGCTAGCTCAGTTTGTGAGAGCAGCCAGGAGTGCTGGATGCTACTTTGGAGACACATTAAGGTGGAGTTTGAAGACAACATGGAAACTGAGAATTTTGATCTGAGAACTTGATGACTGTCATTCTCATAGTATTTCCACAAGATTTTCAAGTGCTTTTTTGATCAATGTCATGGATACTATACTAGTGGTATATACCTTACTTTCAAGTTGCCAAGGGCTAAACCAGCCATAGCGGAAATGATACTGCTATTTTTCATTTCTTTGTAGTGAGGACTTAGAGCTACCAAGTGAATGAGTGAAGCCCTTTAAAAACTCACAGTTACCCAGCTTTCTTACAGACCAAACCGGCTCTGCCTTGTTCTGCAGAAGAAGCAGTAAAAACCTCCTTTTTATCAGGTTTCAACACATTTCTTATCATTCTTGGGAAGCTCATTAACCACTTTTTTAATGAAAGATTATATTGGTTGAATCTCTGACTAATTTTTTTGGTTGCTGTAGCTGGGTAATAAATAGTCTATGTGCTTATCTCAGTGACAGATGGCTTCTGTGTTGTAATAGATTGTATCTCTATTTTATGCTAGAGCTCTCCTGTCCCTGGAGGCATTCTTTAGAAAAAGAAAAAAAGAAAAAAACCCGAAAGGTGTTTATCTCAATGAGTTTGTAATCCCTACCTTAAAAAAACAAAAACCCAAAGCTAACCCAAATCTGAATAGTAATTTATGACTGCAGGTTCATCCCACTTTATGACAGAGCCAAGATTGTGAGATGAGGAATGATGCTATTGGGTGCTTCTCTGTTCACAAAAATGTGTAGTTTGTCCTCTTGCTTCCCTGGCTTCTGCAAGTTGGTAAGAGCTGTGCCCTTTGCTAGGGGGTCTGGCACTATGTTTGCTGCTTTGCTAAGAGTTTGTTGCTGGTTTGTATTTCTGAAAGGAGGTGAATTGTTTAAGTTGACCCCATCTGCAGGAGAGTGGCTCATGCTCTGTGCGACCTTGACTTGTGCCTCCATGCTGCAGCCTACAGGAAGCCCATGACTAAAAGTAATGGTGTTCATGCTTTACCAGGGTAACCCATCTGCTTTGGGCTCTGTCCTGTCTGCCCTTGGGATAAGGAAACTGGGACTTTTCTAGGAAGGATCTGGGCTGACATCATGCAGGTATGACATTGCTGTCAGCAGACTACTCCAAGGCTGTCTTGCTTTCCATACAGGTGATGTATATAGGCTTATATTGAGTCATTGCAGGCTTGAGACTGTGCCTGGTCTAACATGCTATGATGTTTAGCTTGAGCCTCTCTGGACATATTTCTGTGCAGACTATACTTGACTGCACTGTACTGACATGCAAACAGTGTATGTGCCTCACACATGTGGTAGGGGGTATGGGACTGTCCACCAGCACCTATTGCTATCTTCTGGGAGTCTTAGCAGTGATGAAGAAGTGCATTTCAAAATTAAAAGGTTAGGTGGAAAGCTGCCTGGTTGGGGTTTGAGGTTTTTGATGGTTTGTTTGTTTGTTTGTGGGGTTTTTGTTTGTTTGTTTTTGTTTGTTTTGTTTTGTTTTCTGGTCAATTTTGAACCTTATTTATTAATTTAATTTATTTGATGTTATTTACTCCTGTTTTGGTGCCATCAGGTCATATGTATATTACACTTGAAAGAACTTCAAGACACTATGGTGTTGAAACAGGCGAAGTAAAATGGTGCCATCTTGCACCTGCAGTAGACTAACAGTGGAGCTCAGCTCAGGTGCACAGGCTTAGTCGAGGCTTATGAATCTGCTGTCTATCCATCTGGCTCAGGCTTTAAGGCCACATTCTCCATGGAGTGCACCTGTAGAACTTGTTGCCACAGTAACAGAGAAGGAGACTTTAGACCAGTATTTTTGGCTAGCATTAGTGTCAAACTCAAAAACCTCTTAGAAATGCTCTGAAATAAACCATTTGCATTTGAACTTTGAGATTTCCACAGTTTGGCAAACTGACTTTCACCCTTTTTAGTGGAAGAGATCAAAGTTACAGTTGGTTTTTGTCTCCAACCAATTTGAAAGAGGGATTTGGCAGCTGGAAAGGACTTATGTATGGGATTCTGATTTTTGGTGATTTGCATGCAATAAAAAAGGGGTTCTGTGAGACAGAAGGACTCTGACAAAGCTTGTGCTGTCCTTGAGAGAAGTGAGCAGCATAAAGCCCATGTGGTCTGGCAGATTTAGGGGCATATCTTCCTATAAACAAGCACTCTGAAAAGAACATTACATGTTCTATGTAATGTACTATGTACATTATCATATTCAATGATACAACCTTTGTGTTTGCTTTTCTTTCCCTCGACTCCTAAGAAAGAGTTTTAATGTAACAGCATTGAAACAAATCAGAGATTTAGGACCTCTCCTCTGAAAGTTTTTAGGTTTAATTTTGAAGTGACTTTAGAAGTGGCCGCTTCATGTCTTCTTGTGTTACAGAGTAGCTTTGGGCTACCTTGCTTGTGGACCAAGAAACCCAAAGGTAAAAGCAGTGCTGGAGCAACTCAGGTGCTCCTGAACACCTCAGTTCCGCACCCACTTCCACCACTGGTAGACAAGTCTGTTCTGGGATTCTGTTTTAATTCCTCACTCCATGCTTTAGGAGTCAGGTTCTTTCCAGTGCAAGCAATATGTGACTAGTACACAATGATCCTTTACGTTTTGGCCCTTCTCCAGTACACATTAATTCTCCCAGAGGTATTGCTTAGGAATGTGCTCAAACACGGGTGGTTCATCCACAGTGTCCTCTACTCTTGGGAACAACTGTAAATGGGGGGGAGTTTTTCCACCGCGTTCTGCTGCTGTCTTTTTCCAGATCCATTTTCTAAGATTTGCCCTGTTAATGTGAGCTCTGCCCGTGACCTGTGATGCCCACTTAGCACAAGCTCAAGTGGCTTTCGCAAATCTCTCTTGTGTTTTTCAGGCTGGCATACTTGCTTTAATCAGTTCCCCAATCTATTCAATACAGGATTTAAATCAACACCAGATAAAACATCACACTCCCTTCTCGGCCTGGCATAGCAGGGCATAGTGGTTACAGGATTTCCAAAGACCTAGTTTTGATTTTGGAACAGGAATATAGGCTGTGGGTGATGTGCCAGCAGGAAAGGGTGAAGTGAGGAAAGCCTTTGGAACTCCTAGCTTTTCTTGATAGCCTGAGCCCATCTGTGGACTCTGCTGCCACTGTGCTTCCAGAGCACCTGCTCATTTTGGTGATCTTGTTGGCAAAATGGGCCATGATGGAGAGAAGGTGGTAGGCAAAAGAGGAGAATGGGAGTGGAATAAGAAGGTGGTGAGGTGAGAGTCACTCCAAGACGCTCAACTGGTTATTTTCCCAGACTGACATTACACCTGAAGAGAGGCTCTGATGGCCAAATTGACAGCCTATTGTCACCAAGGGCAGGCAGTGGCCTGCAATTCCCCATACGGACAAGGGGTCAGTTATACAGATGTCTGCAGTCCAGATGGGTCCTATGGGACCTCCCTGACTGGGCAAACAGCCGTCCTGCTGCTGCCACAGGAGTCGGGCCCTCATCTCAGCAAATATCTAAGGAATGCTTTCTTGCCTCTTGGGATAACATCTTGTAGTCTGTGTTTTGCCATTTTACTTATGCTTGTGTCTTTCAGGTTCTCAGTCCTGATGTCTCTGATTTTCTGTCTCCAGTGAGAGTCTGTGTCGGGTCACAACTTGCCTTGGTCTCAGAGACTTGGGCCATCGCATGCTCCCATGCTCAGTAATAAATGAGTCCTGAGTTGAAATGCTGGCCTGGGTTGGAGGAGACCTGCCTCTCCTGCAGGGAGCACTTGTAGAAGCAGGTCCTTCACCCTTGTCGTGGACCAAACATTGGCATAATGCCGCATTACCCACTCAGAAGCAGTGCCAGTATCTGTCTTTTGCCTGTGACTGATATAGTAACGGAAAATGGGCTGGTGGGACCACCTGAGATTAGATTGGTTCTGCTGCTGCCCCAAGGCAGGATCAACTCTACCTAATCCATCTCTGACAGATGTCTGTCTAATCTTTCTCAGAAAATAGAAGGACAAGAACCATACAGTGCTGCTGATTCCAGAACCTCCCTAGAAAATTCATTTCTCCTCCCTGGTGGAAAATTTCTCACTGTGCTTAATCTAAATCCTTTTTGCCTGGTGCAATTTGATCTGTGTCTTCTTGTTCTATCCTGAGTGGATGTGAGGAGCAGCTTGCAGCTGCCTTAGCTGCAATCGCATGTTACTGTGAGCTATGTACAAGCAGTGGGGACACATAGCTAAACCCAGTGATAACCTCAATGCGAGTTCAATTTTTGCCATCAGCCTGAACACTCAGCCTGGGATGACTGATCCCAGAATCAGTTTTCCCTCTTCTCCCAAAAGTGAGAAGGGTAGTAAATGCCAGATTGAGGGAGCTCATCAGCCGCCTATCGTGACAATGTGTTTTCACTCTCCTGGGGATGCTCACCATCTTTTGGGCATGTGGCTGGACGCCAGGTGCCCACCAAAGCTGCTCTATCACTCCCCCTCCTCAGCTGGATAGAGGGAGAAATAATACAATGAAAAGCTTGTAGATTGAGATAAGGACAGGGAGATCATTCACCAATTACCATCATGGGCAAAACAGATTTGACTTGGGGAAAATTAACTTAATTTATTACCAGTCAAATCAGAGTAGGGTAATGAGAAATACAACCAAAATTTAAAACATCTTCCCCACACCCCTCCCTCCTTCCCAGGCTCAACTTCATTCCTGATTTTCTCTGCCTCTTCTCCATAAGCACTGCAGGGGGATGAGGAATGGGGGTTACAGTCAGTTCATCACACGTTGTCTCTGCTGCTCCTTCGTCCTCACACTCTTCCCCTATTCCAGCATGGGGTCCACCCATGGGAGACAGTCCTCCGTGAACTTCTCCAACATAAGTCCTTCCCATGGGCTGCAGTTCTTCACGAACTGCTCCAGCATGGGTCATTTCCATGGGCTGCAGTCATTCAGGAACAGACTGCTCCAGTGTAGTGTGACTCCATGGGATCGCAAAATCTACCAGCAAACCTGCTCCAGCATGGGCTCCTCTCTCCATGGGTCCACAGGTCCTGCCAGGAGCCTGCTCCAATGTGAGCTTCCCACTGTGTCACAGCCTCCTTCCGGTGCATCCCCTTGCTCTGGTGTGGGGTCCTCCATGGGCTGCAGGTGGATATCTGCTCCACCATAAACCTCCATGGGCTGCAGAGGGACAGCCTACCTCACCATGGTCTTCACCATGTGCTGCAAGCAAATCTCTGCTCTGACACCTGAAGCACCTCCTCCCCCTCCTTCTTTGCTGAACCGCAGAGGTGTTCCTGTCACATATTCTTATTCATCTCTTCCAGCTGCTGTTGTGCAGCAGGTTTTTTCCCCCTTCTTAAATATGTTAGCACTGAGGTACTACCACTGTTGCTGATGTGCTCAGTCTTGGCCAGTGGTTGGTCCATCTTGGAGCTGGCTGGCCTTGGCTCTGTTGGATGTAGGGGAAGCTTCTAGCAGCTTCTCACAGATGCCATCCCTGTAGTGCCCCCACTACCAAAACCGTGCCATGCAAACCCAATACAGGGTAACAGGTCTAGTCATTTGAGATCCCATTTCTGCTTGGAGGTGGCAGTGTAGTACACTCAGGCTGCAGACTGCTGCCTTGTATTGTGGGATGGAAGGCAGAAGAGAGGATCCAAACCCATTGCATTCACTAATGTTCAGCTTCAGAGATGCCGTAAGACTTGTGCCTCCCCCTCTGCCTCTCCCCTCTCCACCCAGCCCATCTTGTCCCTTCTACCTCCCCCTTTCACACTGGCAGCAGGAGGCAGGAGTTTCACCCTGTCCTGGCCCCACCCTGCTTCCAAGTTTTTGGAAACTCTCCCAGAACCTTGGAAGCAGCTGAGCTTTGGCTTGATCAAGTCAACACAACTTGCTGGGATAATTAGGACATTCCAAATTCCAGTTGCATCTGCTCCCCCTGCCTACCCCCCACCAACCTCCCTTAGATTAACTCTGTTCCTCTAATAGTTCTCCAGGCCTGAGGGATTTATTCATACAAAGCCTCTTGGCTCAGTCCTTACTCAGGCAAACTCTGGTTGACTTAAAGGGTGTGGGTTGATTTCAGCATTGGCTTTGCCAGTGTGAGATCACAGCCTGGTGCACTGGCCTGCTGATGTGTCCTGGAGACTTTCTCAGCTAATTCTGCTTAGTTTCTGATTCTTCCCTGCCTTCCCCATGCCTTCATTTCCTGGGCATGTCTGGGATCACTGGCCTCCTGTGCTGCCCTTGAGCTACTTGTGGTCGCAACAGGGCCAGACAGGGACAGGATCATGTCCTGGTGCAGCTCTAAAGGGTGAGGCAACCTTGGGTGCAGGGCCTGGATCCTCCTTGACGCCCTGCTGGCAGAATAGCTGGAGATTTCCAGCTATTCTCCCAGGCTGAGTAAGTCTGGCCAGTGGGGAGGCTTTTGTCAAGGGACAGAAGTTCTCCTTTCCTCTGTTGTGACAGCACCTCAGCCAGCAAACCACCTTGATACAGAGGCTGTGAAAGTGTCCACCTTCACACCATGGGGATTGGGCAAGCTGCCAAGGGATGGTGTGAGTTCACCAGGATATTGGAGCTTTTGCCTCTGGCAGAGGGCAGAACAAAGTGTCCTGATGCGTGAGGAGACCCTCTGCAATCACGTCTCTTTCAAGTTCACTGCTACATCCCCAAACGACATACCCATTGTCTTTCTCAGACTTTTTTCTCAGTCACTAAAGGCAGCACATACTGAACCAGAACCTTCACCCAGTAGAAACCAGTGCAGCATCACTGGAGCTGATGGAAGGAGTCTGACCTTGACCTGTGGAGGAGCTGGTCCTCTAGTTGTACTAGGGCAGGGACCTAGTGGTCATTGGAGCCTTGCTTAAAACACTTTTCTGGCTTTCTTCAGGTTTACCTAAAGCCCACATTGCCTTTGTTATAACAGGCTAGTTTTTCTTCAGGTGCTACCCCCAGGCTTCTTTATGTTTTTCTCAAAAAAATCCCCCTGGAGAACTGAGTGTGCTTAAGAGAAACAGGGTTTTCACACAGTGCCTAATTAATAAGAGTTATACAGGATGTCCCTGAAGCCAGGAGCTAGCCAGATTTAAGAGGAAGAGGAGAAAGGAAGACAAAAAGAAAAAGAAAGAGAGTGAGAAGGAAAGAAGAAAAGAAGGAAGGAAAGAAGGAAAAAAGGAAAGAAAGAAAAAAAGAAAGAAAAAGAGAAAGAAAGAAAGAGAGAAAAAGGCAGAGGAAGGAAGGAGGAAAGAAACAAGCAGCTGGATGTCTAATACAAATAACAATGCTGCCTGGTTGTGGTAGGAAAGTCTTAAATTAACAAATGTGAAGGGTGAATCCTTTTGCAAACGGATGCATTGCCACTGCTTTCACTGGCAGCTGTGATACTTTATGGTAGTTTAGGAACTACTCTATATTTTTGTAGCGAATGTAGTACTTTTCCTTCTTAACTTCTAAATAATGACACTCAGGAAACCTTTAACTGGGGGACTATTCCTCTCCTTGAAGCATGTGGTGCTGGCTCAGCTGCAGAGGTGCCTTCTCCCTTCCCTGGTGTTACAGCCATTGCCACGTACTTGACAGACTATGGATGCCCATACACAAAGCGTGCAGTACTGAATACCAGATTTGTTTTTTCTCTGAACTTGAGGAGATTGAATCTGGAGTGACTCTTAATTTTCTTCTGGACTACAGGCCAGAACCAGGAATAATAAGTAGGAGTTTAATACTAAATTGGTATTTAGTGTGTCTAATGTACATTAAGAGTGCCTAAACTGGGAGTAACTTAGATTTATTCCAGCATTAGTAGAACAGAAGTTGGTCTATTTATCTTTTTATATCTGCCCAGTCCTCCATTGGGACATACAAGAAGAAATAGGTGCTATTTTACCTCCAGTGTCACTAGCATCTCTGGCAGAGTAAAAAGGTTGAAAAGAAGCTCCTTCTGGAGAAATTGTTGTAGTCATCTTTGTTTTTTCTCCCACTCCTTCCTCTCCCAGATATAGAGTGGGGATCCAAAAGTCTGCAAACAAGGAAAGATAGATATTTTTTAAGGAAAAATGCCACCAGATAGCTGCAAGGAGACTTGCCAAAAGCAGCCCATCTTCCTGTTGCTCATATAGAAAGTAACCCCTGGAATAGTGTGTTTTCAGATCAATCACAACCTCTTCTGATATCATATTGAAGAGACCAGCATGAGGGGATATCTGTCTCATCCAATTAAATCCTGTGGTGTAGGCACAGGGGAAGTCTTCCAGACCAAATTCAGTTTGCATGCACGGCTTGGAAGGTGCAAGAAACATCCAGATTATGAAGTAAGCAGTCCCTAAATTCCTAGTCCGCATCATTACAGACTGCCCTAAAGCATGAGGGTTTATGACTCTAATTCAGGAAAGTACTGAGCCTGTGCTTATTTTTAAACCTTTTCTTAATTCCTATTCCCACATCTGGAGGAGCAAATTTGACACATAGAATAATTAAATGAGGACTTGCTACACAAAGTTGGCAAGAAACCTCTGGGCTAAAAATAAGCCACTGAGAATTGGGAGTAAATGGGTGAAAATCATAGTGTGTTCTCTGACAGTTCATAAAGAGAGGAGGAAAGAGAAGAGAATCTGACAAATAGTTCACACTGAATAATTCAACCAGCATTGTTTGCTCTGTGCACAGGGACTGGACTTGCAAGGGTCTGAAATGTTTAACTTGCTACTGAACTGGAGTTGGCTAAATCTAAAACATACAATGTGGGGAAATACCTGCATAGGCTTTGGTACATAGGTTGTTTAGATGATTTAAGATGTCTCTCTAGCACTAAATCACATATTCATATAATTTAAAAAATACATATTTATGTCATTAAACTGTAGGCAGGATGGTAGTTGTAGCCTTCGCCAATGTGAATAGGCTCTGGAGAAGTTTGGTGAAGGATAAATTGACCCAGTTCTGTTAAAATCTAGGATTTATGCCCTCATTGATTTGTTGATGGCAACATGTTTGGCTCCATTGGAAGCTAGTGGATCCATTGCTGGCAGGAGCTGCTGTGGTCTCAGTAAGTCAGTGGGCTGCACAGACAGGCGGCATCAACCATCACGTGCTTCTGAAGCCAGGTCTGTTTGTTGCATGTTTTTTTTTTTTATCAATGGAGAATTTGCCTTTTTTTTTTTTTTTTTTTNGTGGAAATACACCTTCCTGATAATGAGGAAACAATTTCAAATTTATTTTCAGAGCCATGGCTGTCTGGGGAGCTATTAGCTGCGGGATGGAAGAAAGCAGCTGTTGAACTCTGCACATCAACGCTACACAACAGGTTAGGGCAGGAAGTGAAGAGGAATCCAATTGAAACCTTAGGGGGAATTTAGGGAGACAGAACATAATTAACTCAAATTAGATTTTGGCCAGGATACCAGGGCTCTGCTGTTGTGAAATGCACATCTGGGATCTTGGACAGTCATGAGGCAGCTCATCAGCTGGTGTAAATGAGCCTGGCTCTACTATCCTCAGTGGGTGAAAATTGGTCTCCTTGGAAGGAGCACAATGGAGGGAGTTTGGCTTGCGCCACTCCAGAAAATCTGGCCCCCAACGTCAAAAAGCAGCTTCCCACTGCTTATCTGTCTAGTTCTTCTCCAGCACTGGTCCCTTTGAAATAGTAATAAAAACAAACAAACAAACAAACAAAAATGTATAAAGGGTAAATAATGAATTTAGGGAGGGAAAAAAAAAGATCCCTGTAAATAATCTGGAATACAAAAAACCCCAGCAGTCCAGGATCTGCAATATCTTTCCTGAACAGGGACAGGTTCTTCCTCCAAGTTTGTGCTATGCCTGTTGCCATTTCTATGTAAAATGGGTCAGAGGTAGTGGGGGGGGGGAGGTGGAGGCACATGGGACATCTTGCTGGGAATTGTTTGGTTCTGAAGGTCTTTGTGTCCTTTTGCACTGTGATCCACTGCACCAGGAAGACGTTCATTCCTATGGGAATGCCCTGAACCATGGAAGATTCACATGTGAACACCACCCCCAGAAATAAAAACCTTGTGGGTTCATAGGCCTGCTGTGTATCCACGTCTTGCTGTCCCTCTGCTCTGGTAGGTTGTCCCTTGCTTGGGTCTATGGTCAAGAGTGGGCCAGGGTCTTGCTGAGATTAAGGGCTTAAGCAGCACCAGTAAGTCACCAAACCATAGAAACCAAGAGTGGGAGGGAAATCCAAAGGTCATGCAGTCCGCCTTCTTGCCCCAGGGTAGGATGAGCTTTACCAACGTCATTCCTAACAGATATTGTCTAAATTGTTCCTGAAAACCTCCAGTGATGGCTATTTTACCCTCCTCCCGACAATCTATTCCGGTACTTCTCTTTCCTTATCTGTGTTTTCCCTAGTGTCTCACATCAATCTCTCTTGCTGAAATGTAAATTCAGGACTCCTTGTTCTAACCACCAAGGGGACAGAGATTAGATTGTCTTCTTCCTTACATGAGCAGATTCTCATCTCTTGCCCACTGCTTTTCCTAGACAAACCAGCCCTGTTTCCTTCACCCTTACCAAGCTCCCCATGTCTGCTGGGCTAATGCTCTTCCCCTCCACCCCAATCAGGATTTTCTTCAATTGGTCCTCATCCTCCTGGATATCTCCCAGCACACTGAGGTTCTATCAGAGTGTACTTCAAGGGACAGGTTCCTTCATCTGCAGGCTGCACTCCCACACTTACCATTCTATGGCATGTTGGCACATCTTTGCCATGTGTGTGGGCAGACATCACTGTCTCCTGCTTGGTTCACCCCTCTGCTGTTCAGCATCTGCATCCCCACTTTTTCACCTCCTCCTCTAGAACCGTCCATCCCTCCTGCCCGAGGGCAGCGTCCTATGAGCATCCTCACTCCACATTTCCTTCGGACCCACTGTTCCAGTTTGTCTTGGGGAGGGCTATCATTGAGCTTCTTTTAGGGATGAGCCACAAGGATAATTTTCTGAGGCTAAAGGAGCCCCATGAGGCTGAGATAAATATCAGTGTAACTCATCCAGGGTGTGGGTGGGAGGACGTCCAGGGCTCCTGCCTTAATCTCTCCTTGTTGGGCCCTGTGAGTCAGATAGAGCTTCTGCTTAGAGGTCGAGTGAATTTAAACCTTGATTGGACTGGGGGCTTGTAAAGGTATCAAAAGCCAGGTGAGCAACAGGTTTAGGTACCAGACATCTGTTGGAAATACCTAATGCATGTGTGGAACAGGACCTCCAATGCTTTCTCCAGTAATGTCTTGCCAAGAAGACGTAAATAAGCAGCAATCACCAGTGATGTTACTGCAAAACCCATTCCAGAAACATCACCAACCCAATCCTGCTGTTACTCATTGGCAGGGCTGGAGGTGGCAGTTTTGCCTCCTGTACCAAAGTCTGTCTTCTCCCACACAGAGTTGTCAGGGGATGTTGAGACCTGCGTGGCTAAGAAAAACCCAATAAAGAAGAGTCGCCTCATCTAAACTGTTTAACTTGCATTGACTTCAGGCTATATCCTGCGTGACAGTCTCACACCCTTTCTCTGTCCATTTTGCCCGTGGATCACTTCTCCTGAAGCAGAAACAGTGGCCCTTCTCAAGTGGTACTGCACAAGCAGCATCCCTGGATGATGTGGAAAACAAGCGTTTAGCCACTTCTGTAATCATTCAAAGTCCCCATGGTGATTTCGCAAGAGTAGGTGTGTTATCCCTGGCTTGGTTCCAGCTTTACTAATCATGTTGCAGCCTAGAAAAAAGAAACCCCAAATCAAAACAACAAAACCCAAAATACTGCTGCAATTTTGTTTGCGTACGATAGTCTTTCAAAGCTATTGCTATGTTTTTTAGGAGTGGACAAAGTGATTATTCCAGTGTTAATGATATAAAGAGATGTGGGCTAATATCGCAGCATTATACAACATTTTCTGCGATCTCTGCTGCTGTGAGTGATAGGAGGATTAATAGCCTGGTGCTATGCTGAGATACTGGTTCTGCACGTGTGTGTGTACTTGCATATATACACAATTGTTTGTAATATGCTTTATGATCAAAGGTACTACATAAATGTGAGTTATTAATAATCATAATTATTGGATGTTGAAAATTGTTTCTGGGTATTTTGCCATTAAAAAATAAAAGAAGAGGGTTTAAGCACTTTCAACTTTTGCCCGGGAATATTATATTCATTTATAAAACAATATTAATGAGTTGCCTAAAGGAGACTGTAATTTGAGTTGTTGCTGTGGATATTATCTTGCCATTAAACAGTTCAGAAACTCAAAGGGGAGCATTTTCAGAAGCAGAACCGTAATAACAGTTTATAATACCTGACATTCATATTGCACTTTTCATTCCAATAGATCATAAATCATTTTGCAGGCTGTAAATAGGGGTGGGGGGGGCTGCTCACCTTCCATTGAAAGGCGGTCATCTCTGGGGTGGAACACAGCAGCCCTTCTGTGCCAGCAGTGTTAAGCAACAGCTTGTTTAGGAGGTGAAGTCATACGATCACAGGCGTTTGGGCTGGGAAAAAACTCATTAAGTAATTTACTCCATCCCTCTACCCCTACGTGCTTGTTCCTCTGTCCTGTACTTTGTCCAGACTAGTTTTAAACATCCCAGGGGAGGTAAGGAACATCTCCAAACGAAACTGCAAAAGCAAGCGGGAGTAGACAGAGGAGCTGAAGCCCAGCCAGGGCAGCATAGTAATGTTCCTCTTGCAAAAAGTGCCACGGCATCTCTGGCGCCTGTTGTGCAGATTTTTAAAAGTGCAGCACAGTGCTGGGCCACGGGTCTGTGCAGACTTGGAAGAGGCAGCTCTACCTCCGCCAGCACGAGCATTAGCTTCTGCCTGGTGCTCTTGCTACGAGTCTCCTCTTCAGACACCAACCAGACACCACTCTCTCCCTGTCATTTGTAGGTGTGGATGCAGTGCTGGTGGAGCAGGATGTGACCGCAAACGCTGCCAGCTGCAGAAAGACCACGCAGGTTTGAGGATGCTTGTGGAGCTTGGCAATTACGTCCCTGCAGCAGCGAATGTAAATTTGGAATTAGCATTGCTCCGACAGAGGTCATTTCAGGTCAGGAAAGAAGGGCTAGCATTTGAGATCTGTGGTGAGAAGAAAAAGACTCGCCACACAGGAAGCTGTGGACACACTGTTGTTTGAATCATTTAAACCAGGGCTGGAAAAGTAGATTCAAGAATAGAAAACTGTCCCGTGTTGCTTTGTGCAGGAGGCAGATGAGCTGTGCTGACTGACCCCCATCTGGCATTATGCACCCGTTAAACCTGGGGTGCGGTGTGCAAGGGACACCAGCTGTGGAAAGCGCTGGCTGGTGCTGGGGGAAGGAAAAGGGCTTTTTTACCAAGCCTCTGCACTTGTGCAGATTTACTCGCCCTTTTAGGCCTCTGGGGTAGCACATATGGCCAAACGCACTGAGCTGACAAATGCGAGGTGTTGCTGTTCACTCAGCCCCTCTGCTTAGTCCCAGATTCACCCAAGCAAAACCCTGGCCAGGCCAGAGCCCAGCAAAGGCTGGACAAATCCTCAAGTTCTCCCTAAGCCTTCCTGTGGCTAAACTCTCCCTGGCTTCAGTGGCTGTTTACTCATTTCTTACTCAAGGAAACTCCAGTTGTTTTTTTGACCCATGTAAGGCTGGATGGAGGATGAGGAAGTTCCTTAGGCTCTGTCTTTGTGATCTGAGCACCAGGGTGACCCTTTGCCAATACGGGAATGAAACCTAGTGTCCAAGCAGTGTGGGAGGGAATCAGCTGGCAAGTGCCAACTGTTTAGAAATGCTGCCTTGCCTGGCTGCTAGACACACCTACTTGTTCCAGGATCGACCTTCCTGCCTAAGGATATTTAACACACAATGGCTGGCACAACTGAACTTTAATTTTCCAGACAATTATGGCGAAGCGGCATTCACCGCATTCCTTTCATGCTCCTTTGATGTTGGATGATTTCACAGTATATAATGATAGGACACAGACCAGGCTAACATCCTCACCCTTTGGAACTAGCACCCACTACCACAGCCTCATTTATTTCTAGATATGTAACATATATAATATATATATTTATATATGTGTCTTTTTTTTTTTTCCACCCCACAGCAGATGGAGTTGTTTTGAGCATCATTACTCTGGGTTCTTAATTAAAGCACCCTTGTTAATTATATTAGGGGACACTCCTTAAGCAATTATAAGTTGGAGAGCAAGGACTCTCCCCACTCTGACTACTGCTCCCATTATACAAAGTCCTAGGAGATGTTAAGCAGGATTGTTTGGGTATTTGGGATTTTCTGCAGTCTCCCCTGAAATTATGTGTGCCATAGCTAAAAACATTTTTTTCTGTACTCTGTTGAAAGTAATTTCTTAGTGATAGATCAAAGCTAATCCTGTGCCTTTTTGCCCTGCAGGCAGCCAAACAGAAGACATGCATTGACTTCTAGTCTGCCCATCACTCTGAGATCATGAGGCAAAGCTTTGGAGATTGAGACAATGTGTCCTTGCAGCCTTTGGAAGAAAGGGAGCTAGTAGTGAGGATGAACAAACCACCCCATCTCTGGGAAACATCCTACTGCAGCCAGAGGGACCCAGCTGGGGCCAAGACAAGTTGCATTATAAAACTGTCTGGGAGCTTATAAAACTGTCTTAGATTGGATATCTAAACAGTTTAGTGATTGCCATCTTTTACATCTACCTTTGCCTTACTCCTCTGAGGCAGGGAAGTGCGAGTCCCACTTCATAGGAACCTGAGTCATAGAGAAGTAAAGTGACTTACCCCAGGTCATGGGCTCAGAACGGCTCCCACGATGACGAAGACAGGATGGAGACATCCTGAGCCCCAACGGTGCTTGCAGCCTTACCTTGTTCACTCCCCTCCCGTCCGTCTGACCCTTGTCCGACCCGTGGGTGCACATAGTCACTTCTGCAAAACACCTCTATTTGCCTGGAGCTCTTGGCCTGTGCAAGCCCAGAAACAGACAGTTTTGCACAGAACTCCCACCCAGGCCATGCTGGTGTCACAAAAGTAAGCTGAGAGGAGCCTACATTGAGGAGCTCAGGCCACAGGAGACTGGCCCTCTCTGCCACTCAGGGGTAGCATACATCCCTCAAAGAAAATGGCAATGGGCTTGCTTTCACTCTTATAATAGCAACGAGAGCTTTCACTCAGACAGGAGCAGCTTGGGTTCAGATCTCACTTGGAGAGGGTTTAAAGCCACTGCCTTGTCCTCCTAGGAGAACATTATCAGCTATATTCATTTAAATGCTCCTTCTGCCTCTGCAACTGATATGTGCCACAGAACAGCAGAAACAAAATCTGGAAGATTAAGGGGAAGAAATTCACAGGCGGATTCTGGAACAGGTTACCCAGGGAAGTTGTGGAGGCCCCATCCCTGGAAGTGTTTAAGGCCAGGCTGGATGGGGCTTTGAGCAACCTGCTGTAGGCAGAGGTGTCCCTGCCCATGGCAGGGGGGTTGGAACTTGATGATCTTTAAGGTCCCTTCCAACTCTAACCATTCTATGATTCTATGATTCTATGGTGTGACCTCTCTGTGAGGTGAACCGAACATCAACCCAGGTCTCCTGCTTTCCATCTGAGTGACCCAACCGCTAGCACTCAGCCGGAAGGTGTGACAAAGCATCACTTCCACTTCCACCTCCTCTGCTCTTCCAAAAAGTGCTTGTGGGTGCTGGCACTCAAGGAAAGGTCTCAGGTTTGGGCCAAAAGGGTCCTTTAGTCTCATACATGATATCCTGAGAACTTAGACCTGCCCTCAAGCAGGACAATTCCTGCACAGCGTGTGGATATTTTGCTCTGAGTGCAACCCCATGACAGGGACATGTCTTAATATGGGGTTTGCCTTCTACCCTCATGCTGAGGGCAGGAGCATTGCAGCATGTGGGTTATGAGTGTTTTGTCTTTTGCTGGGATAAACCTTTACCCTGTGAGAGAACTGATCTCTTATGAGAATGTCACATGTTTAAATTGGAAATTATTTCTTGTTTCTAGCTGATCAAGTAATACAGCAGGAGAGGGATTCCCAACTTACCTGTAGAGAAAGAGAAGCCTTGAGGTGATGGGGTGGCAATATTGTGTTAAATAAATAAATATAAATAAACAATATTATGTACAACATATAGTTATAGAATTATCATGGGGAAAACGATGTCCTGGCAACAGAAAGTGATGCTGTTTAGTCTAGAGAAGAACAGAAATGATACTGTTTTTAAAGACGTAAAGGTTGGCTGCAAGGAGGAAGGATTTAAGTTGTTCCCTGTGTCTATACTGTGTGGAAGAAGAAATCACAGCAAGGTGATTATCACCACAGCAGTGGTGAGGATAATGAATAGCAAGAATCAGCTGCCTGGGGAGGGGGTGACAGCTATGGCCTCAGAGGGCTTTGAGTGCAGGCTTGATGAATATCTGATAGGAAAGGTTTTGTTCTTCCTGCTTTGGGGCAGGTGGATAGACTGGGTGATGGCTCAATAGACTGAGTGATAGCTATGACTTCATGTTGTAAGGAGAATGTGCTAATGTGAGATGTGAGAGGCTGGGTCTTGGTCTTGCAGCCTTGCTGACGTGATTTCCAGGACTTGGATCATTCTGATGAGACACTCCAAAGCCCTTATGTGCTCTTGTCTGTGTACCTGTTGGTGAGCAGATGGGGACTAGGAATCTTAAAATATCCTTTTTGGTAATACTAGGAGATGCCTGGCAAAGGGCAACAGAAAAGTCTCACAGTTCAGCTGTTTTGATGGGGCTTCTGAAACTCAGTCTGAGAGCTGAAGTTGTATTCCACTTAAGGTTTAAGTTTTCACCTAGAGGTGAGTGAGTGCTGGGAGACCCGAGCTGGGACCAACCTCCCCTTCTCAGGCAATGCTTTTCTTGGCTGTGTGGTGATCACTGAGTGCTCACCTTTGTGCCTGACCTGAGAGGCTCACTTATTATCTCCGATCTTGACTCACCAGCACAGCTATTGCCTGAGTGCTAAGCCTGGAGCATGGCGACTGAGCAGGGGGCATTTGAGGACTTGCAGCTGCAGAGGTAGGAAGGCAGGGACTTGGCTTGAGAGGTGTCTTCATCTCATCTCCTGCTTGTTTCTTATACTGAGGGGATGAGCACAGTGCAGGGTGCATCACTAAGGCTAATGTGAAAGGAAAACTGCCAGGTGGTTGGAAAATTCCCTGCTTGGTTTTCCAAAGAAAATCATAGCTTGGGTGGACATGTTATTTTTATTAAATCCTGACATGCACTCTTCTCCCCACCCCATTACCTCAGGTACCTGCCTTCCTATCAGGGTTGTGTCTTCTCCCAGAGGAATAGCAGGCTGGGGAAGAAAGGCTTTCTGCAGCATCGGCACACCACAGTTGTTCTCTGACTCAAACCTGTGAACTGCTCAAAGCTATTTGTGTCAATTGAGGAGCTCACACAAATAAAAGGAGTGTGCCTAGGCCAACTTCCTGGGACTGCTTGTGGTCAAAGATCCCCTTGCATTTTTTGTTTTCTCCTTGTCTTGCATATTAAGCAGATGGCCTGGAGAAATTCCAGGCTGGGTAATTAGCTCCTGCCTACTTAAAATTCCCTCCTGCATTTTCTCCAGGAGGAATTACTCCTGACTTCTGCTGCTGGAAAGGGGCAGAAATCATGGTACAATTCAGAAAGGACAGAGGAAGGAGAAACTGTTGCAGGGTGATCATCACAAAGATGATCAGGCTTTCAGGGCTCAGCTCCAGTGAGCTCAGGTGACAACGCTCCCTCTTGGTGAGTGCAACTGGCAGTTAAGGCTGGTATTCAACTGCAGTCTCAGTCCTGCAGTTATTTGATAGTGGATCTTCTACATACAAAGAGCAACCAGTTTAATAAAGGTGTTAGAGATACAGAGGATCTATAGAAGCAAGGCATCACGCAAGTCTTGCATCCAGTTGGATTTTTTCTCTCTGGGTTCTTTACCTAGTTTTTCTCCCTTTTTGTTCTTCTCCCTGGAGAATGCATGTCTGTGTGCACCCTCATTTCCTCTTAAATTGGGGGTGAGGCATGCCTAGTCATGCATGCAGCTTATTAATGATAAAGGTTCATCTCTTCAGCCTCTACTGTGAGCTTTTATTTTCCCTTTTATCCTTTTTCTCTTGTCTCCTCATTGCAAGTTTGGAGCCAGTGGAGAGGCACTGGACTCCAGCAGTTCTGGTTAAGAGTTCACCCAAGAGTTTCTGAAACATGGATGTAGTTGAGGACATCCCCAGTCTCCAAACCTCACTTTCAATATCAACCTGAGTGCACTGAAGTCCTGCTTCAGTTCCTCTCAACCCTTCCATAGCCGTACCTTCCATCAGCTTTAAGACCAAGACTCATCTTGCCTGGTGTGACATATCTGATTCAGCAGAATCATCAATGTAGGTGTCTGTGTGTCTGCATATAAGTGTTTATTTGTGTGCTATGGACCTAAACTCCCATTGCAGTTGGTAGTGATGTAGTGTCAGTGGAGAGTGTGAATCAGTTGACCACACAGACATGGCCAGTGCAGCATGGCCTACTTGACTCCAGCCATCACTGCAGGAGAACAGTTGATCCTTTGTTTGCCAGCTCCTCGTAGATGTCTCAGAAACCCTTGAGTATCTGAAAAGTCACTAAGAGCGCATGTGGGAAATTGAACTGAGCAGTGCAGGATACCAGGAGTCTGTAGCTGTTGCTCATCCTTGCATTGGGGCTGAATTTAGTCTGAGAAAGCTGCAAGTGTGGGAGCAAAGGCACAGCTGGATTGTTTTTCACTGTTTTTTTTCAAAAACTGTGATGAGTCTGCCCTTTGGTAGTTTGTCTGATCTCTTTCTGAACCCATACATTCTTTTCGTACAATGAGTTCCTAGCTATATTCTTGTACCGTGATGAAAAACAAACTTTTTGTTTTAAAGCTGATAACAGAAGAACTGGAGGATGTGACCGAAGATGATGAGAACAGTCATTCTTCGTTTACCTTTTCCAGGACAACTGTAACTTTGTTCAGACCTCTGTTCCATTCCCCTTCTTCCCACTCAGGGTTTGTTTCCTAAATTCTCAGTCTACCTTCACCCCAAAGCTATCCAGACCTTTGGTCACTCCCATCACCCTAGGTGTGGTGACGTTTTCTTCTTCTGCTCTATACTTTCTGAATCAGGAGAGTAGAAGTGCACATTGTAACCAAGTCAGAGGTTCCCTGTGGAATTATACAGTATCTTTTTCTCTCTCTCTCTCTCTCNCTGGACACATTTCTCCCTATTCCTTCCTGGTACTGTTGCTGCAACCTTCACGATGAAGGCAGGCGAAGCCAGGTCTGTAGAGAGAGGTGATGCATCTTTTATTAGGTCAGCTAATGTAGATGTGCGTGCACACAGACACATGCTCACACCCTCGTTATAAACCGTGCTTTGTTAAAACTTCCCAACACTTGATTTGCCTCTTCTGACCACCACTCCCTCAAGGCCTGTCTGCACCCATACCTGGCATCCCTCATAGGGCAGGGCGGACAGTACCTGCCCCCACAGGCTCAGCCTGTCTGGATGCCTGCACAGCCCTTCCCTATCCCTCAAGATTTCAGGGCTCCTGCTATCATCTCTCTGCTTTCTTATCCAAGATGTGATGCCCTTGCCCTTGGAGGAACTCTTCAGACACACTTCAGAGTCATGAGCACACAAGGAGAGATCCAAGGAGAGAAAGAGGAGAGGGAGGAGAAGCAGTCTTGTCTTTGTATCTGTGTGCGTTTGTGAAGGATGGAGTAGTCCAGACTTCTAAAGCACTGGCCTTGAACACAAGGCTTTATTTGTCAAATGCCATGGGACTTTTCCTGGTGAAAGATGAAGATTGTTAATCTCACCTGTGTCAGAGGCCTTTTGCTTTCCCTGCTCTGCAGGCAAAGAGCAACATCTTCTGTCAGCTTCCTCCCCCATACATCCTTCACCTGAAGTCTTGCAGTGATCTACAGAAGCCAGCCAAAGTACCAGGCTGCAGAGACTTGGTTCATGGCCCACCCCTGGATGTGCTGAAATGGGGCACTTGGTGGTGACCATATGGCCAAGGCTGTCTAGGTGCCAGATGGAGACCCTAGGAAAGACTAGAGTTATTAAACAAAGTTGATGTAGCATGGCTTTGCCCAGGAGCCCTCTGAATTAATTCACATCCCGCAGACAAGATTTAACCTCAAGAAGCACACAGCAACTGAGGCAGGTCCCTGCTAACTTAATCCTGTGCAGCCCATCTCCAAAATCAAGGCTGGTATCCTCCTTCTCACATGCTAACAGAGATAACTTGGAAGAAATTATACAAAAAATCCTTCCTCCACAGGAGAAGCCAATTCTCCCCAGGGGTCTTTCCAAGCCCCTCCAAGTAGGGTCTGCCTTGGGCTTCCTCACTTGTTTTGTGGTGTTACCTCTAGTGTGCTGGGCATGTTTGATCTGGCTTCAGAGATGACCCAAAACAAGGCCTTTCCTTGGTGGGTGTTTTGGACTGAAGGCAACAAGCAGACCCTTAGTCAGTCTTCGACTGTCCAAACTTCTCTGACTCTGGGAGGAAGGTCTGCAGCCACCAGCTTCACCCCAGAGAGAGACACTGATGTGAGTTGTGGACATGAGAGAAGAAGCTCTCTTTATCTTTTTCCCCAGCATGCAAATCTGTGTAACGGTGAATCTTGTAGATTAGAGAAATTTGGTGTTGGAGTCACTGACTGTGTGTGTTGGGGAGGTATCAAACCAGTTCCCAGAAAAGCTATTAGGTATTTATAATAGAGTCTGTTGAGCCTCCAGGTTTTTCACCAGTTTGTATTTTTCTTGGGAGTAGAGACACGGTGAGTAACTCAGGTTGTTTGGCTTTGCAGTGTATACCCAGCATTAGGGTCCCGGCTGTGTCTAGTTCTGAGTCTCCTGAGCAGTCACACGTGGTTTTCTTGCCCTCCTTTGGGTTGTAGGGCTCCATGACTCGCTTATCTCAGAAACCAAACTTTGGCTTTCTGCGCCCTGCAGTTGCACACAGCTATCCTCCCTCTGCTGTAGTCACAGGACATGCCATTCAGTTGTGCATAAAAGGGTGACTTGTTTAACTCTTTCTGGAGCAATACAGTGGGAAATTTAAAATTTCTTAAACAGGCCTCTTGTCCTTCACAAGTTTCAGGGATTTACAGCTCTTTGTGCAGTAACATAAATCCCAGATGTCTCCTTCTCCTTGTCCAGTCTTACTCCTTCTCTGAATCTGAGTCTTTGGTAGTGCTTTAGATAAAGCCTCTCTTTCCTTCTTTGTTCACTGTATTAGGATGGAGAAGCATGCCTTGAAGGAACCTGCTTAAACATACCCCATCTGCTTTTGTAGAGGTTGCTGTTGCATCAACCAAGTCTGACATTGTTTAGGAAGCTCATTGCTTCCAGGTGCTGAGCCACTGATGGAGACAGTCCCTCCTAAGAATATTTTAAAGATAATCCAAAGCAGGATGGTCATTTTAGATGGGCCATAATAACCATAATTTAGGCAAGATGAAACTTGCTCAGCTCTTAAATAAAAAATGAGGCTTAGCATTTCATCCAGACATGTCTCCAGTCATCAGAGTGGAACTGTACGCTTAAATACATTAGTTGTTGATTTCAGAGCTAAACAAAAAAAAGGATAATTTTTAACAAAACAGAAGACAAAAACAGAGTTTCTCAACCGTACAAACTACTAGAATTCTTTGGGATGAATGGATTGCATCCTTTGACCAAGATGAGTTACAGTGGTTTTTATCTATAAACATATTCCCATAATTAAATTTCAGAAGGAGAACAAAATTTCAGATGGGCAAGTTAAACCATTTCATTTCGTCTTTGTTTCATTCCTCTAACTTTTTTTAAAAAAGTAATCTGTTACCAAAAGCAGCTCAAATAATGGACCTGAATTTAATATACATATATATGTATTTATTTTATATTGCGGCAAGTAAACTATTCCCTAAGAAAAACACAGTGGCCCAGCATTCTATAAAGGATCCTTCTGTGGCCTCTTTGTCTTGACAGTCTTTGTTTCATGGTTCAGACTTTCAGCCCCACTTTCCTTTTTGCATTCCCTGGCTGATTCCTTGCAGTGAGGTGTGGAAAACAGGTGTGATACTGCAGCACTCCTGCTAGCTGCTCCTCCACTCTTCTGACTGTGCTGTCTTGGAGCGCTCCACAGAGGGCAGATGCTGTCCTTGACCCTGTCACAATTTATCCTGCCCTTTCTTACCCACAGATTGCCAAACTCTCCGAGGCCTCCGGAATCACTTTGCCTACCACACCCTGTGCCTCCACACCCCTTTCAACATAATCCCACACCTCCTCCACCTCCCTGGGCTCCTTCCCCAGTCAGTGCCTTGAACTCACTTTGTTTTCCATCCCTTTTTTCATGTTACTTGCTATCTGCATGTCCTATCACTGCTTTGGGACACCTCTTACTTCACCTTCTCTGCCTTGACATGTGTCTTGGTCCCTATCAGCACTTAAAATCCCTTCCCACTACTGCAAACACCCTGAAAAACAGAAGACCTGTCTCCTTAGCAGGGGTGGTCCATTTATTATTCTTCATTTGTTGGTTACTAGTATTAAACCAGCTGGACAATCCTCTGTGATAGGTGTGCTAGAGTAAGACAGAAAGACACAGTTGCTACGCCAAAGATTTTCAAGTTTAGGCCAAACAGTCTTTTTTTGGCTCACATAGCAAATCAAAATATCCCAGATCCCAGCCTGGTCCAGATACTTCAGCTGGTGGTACCTGCCATAGCATCACAAGAAAGCACTTCAATGAAGTGGTGGCATCTCAGCTCCCTTTCTGGAGCACAGCTGTCCAGCTGAGGACATGTTGTTTCATCTCTCAGCCTCAGCTTCCACACAGATGCACCAAACTGACTTATTAGGTGGGCAGCTTGTGTTAATTAATTAGTTAAGATCTATTAAATGTTTTGAATCATCTGCGGTAATCACAATAGCCAAAGCATCTTTCCAATATTAATTATCAGGAGCAGGAATTGTCTTGCCGCTCCATTATACAGCCAGGAAAATTGAGCTGGCAGGAACTCCTCTCCTGAAAGATGACCAAATCACACAGACAGTCTTAAATTCAGGGATTTTCCACTTACTCATACTGAACCCAGCCTAAAGGTCCTTACTCAGCTATTACTTACCCTTCACCTGCAAATAATATTATTAATGTCAACAGGGGTTTCCCTAGCAAGAAGAGAATAAAAACAGAGGAAAGGTCAAATGTGAAAGGCCTGGTTTCCTTCCCAAATACAAAATGGACTGAGGCAATGGCTCATCCTACCTGACTGTGGGCACATGGTAGAGATGATGAAGGTTTGCAGGTATTTCCAGAGCTTGGAGTTTTACGTTTGTGTGGCCTGGTTCTCTCTTTCTTCTGAGACCATAGACATGAAGGAAATGGGATGTACTCTGAGGATGGGTCCATGTTCACAACATGCTGATTAGTTGGCTGGCAAACGCTGACTGGCCAGCTGGCTGAAAACCGAGGCTAGAAAAGGTCCTGACCTTTACATTTGAGGGTGCACTAATTTATGTCTGTCTTTTCCACCTACTTATTGATTCTTAGAAAAATTGTATACACCTGGTATCTTCAAGATTCCTCTCCCTTTCCCTACTAGAAGTGAAACCAGTCAATCTGGAAGAAGTTATGCAGGGTAAGATTGTATAAGAATCATTATAATAAGAAAAATTAGAAGAAAGCTTTCAAAAACTGTGACAGACACTGGACAGACAGACAGAGGTCTGGAGGCAATACTCCAAGATTTCAAAGATGCTGAGACACCAGCCTGATGAAGATGATCTGCCCAATTGTCATAAAAAGGATAGTATCTTCACTCAGCAATTGCAGATAGTATTTTCCTCTCCTCTCCTGAAGAAAGCACATGGGAGAAATTGTAGTTATGAAGGGTCCACTGACAGCAAGTGAAAAGGAGAGTCTCCTATACTGTCTGTTTTATACAACTACTCAAGGACAAGACTCACAAACCTCCTACAATTTGTCTCAGCTCAAGGGAAGTTTGTGTGTCTTTGCAGAAAATGATACCTGAGGTTCACCTGGTAATGAGGACAGCTGGTTTAAACAAGACCCAAAATGTCAGGTGTATTTATTCTTGCAGTGGAAAGTACAAATATATTTTCTCTTTACTGAGGATCTCAGGTGCCAAAAGTCCCCAGACCTTTAGAATTTTGTACTAATAACCTGATGTTAGATGGACTTCAACAGGGGAAGTATTGGTCCAAGTAAAAGGATTGGCACTATTTTATTGCTACCCTGTCTCAGAAACGCATTTCGGGGGAGGACAGTCAAAGTTTATGATCACCCAAAGACGTGATTTTGGATCAAAATAAAATTAAATGAGTGCAGCGGTATTTCACAATGGATCAGAACAGGAAACGAAGCAGGAAGACTGCAACCAGACTGCACATTCTAGGGAGAAGTTTAGGCACCATCCATAGTATAACCTGGCCAGAGTATGGGTCCAATGAAGCTCCCATTAACAAGAGCTGCTCTTTGACGGCTACCACTCCACCTTCCCCTCCTCTCTGCCAAGCGAGCCTTTGTGTGAACACAGACATGTCATACCTAACTGCGAGCAATTAAAATCAAGCCCAGATCCAGATGCAGAACTCAAGCAGGGCTCAGGCTGGGCTTATGAAAAACAACAACAACAGAACAATAGAAAAAAAACCCACCCTAGCAGCAAAGGAGAAAATGCAGATTGCATGGAGAAGGGCATTGGAGGGGAGGGGTGGGGTCAGCCTTCTCCTTCCTTGGGGCCTGGAGCATCACACAAATTCTTGCAGAGACAGTAACCAAATCCACATGGTGCACAGGCCTTGGCAGATAAGTGTAATTTAATTGAGCGAGCCCCATACCTGAGGGGAGAGGAAACTTGTTTATTTGGAAACAAAACTTGTTTTTCTCATTTTTTTGGTTTGTTTTGTTTTAGCCTCAAGGCCCTTGGAAGTCTGTGCCAAGTCAGTGTGCATGAGTCCTATCTTCTTTTAACCCTGCTTCTGCTGATTCAGACAAAGAGGCAGAACAAATAAATGTTTTTCTAAGTATTAAGTCCAGAAGAGACTGTGAGAGAGTTGTCAAATGCTAAAAATGAAAATATCGTATTCCCAGCTTCCTTGCTGCTTCCCCAGAGAACATCTTTGGGTTGTGTTTTCTTCTCTGGTGTCTGAGATAAGAAGGGCATATTTTGATCACATTCACTGTAAAGTTAGTGAAAATGAAAAGAAAGTAGAAAAACTGTCAAAAATAATTTGATTCCAGGAACTGCATCATTAAAGGAAAGCAAAAAATGCCATGAAAAGCCCAGGTAAATCTCTCAAGAATTAGTGAGAGTACCAATGACAATCCTATAATCTGATCTTCTGCATCACACTTGCAGCAGGTTCATGATCCTAGAAAGGAAGTTATGGGCTTGAACCAAAAAATTCTGGAGAGACAAGGGTTGAGGGAAAGAAGGGGATAGATGTTAAGAATTTGCAGCTGTCTATTTCCAAGGGGTTGAAAACTTCCCACTTGAAGATCCATATACAGCTCTGCACTTTGCAACACAGTTCAGTTTTCCAGGGACATCTCAGTTTTGCTGCTCCTATTCAGCAGTCAGAAAGCAAAGAGGAGTATTGTCCATACAGTGGCTATTGATAGGACGTTCTACAAAGAAATATCAAAACCCTCATGCAAAATCAAAAAGCAGCTTATTTAATGACTACTTTCCAGAGGTGAGTACCACAAAACTGCACTGAAAAACATTCTTCTCTGAAATATGGAGCTCTTGGCTTGTAACATAGGAGCTGCTCACTTTTTCATGCACTCTCCTCATGACTTGGATTCAATTTGCCCCATCAGCAGGTGGGAAATGAAAGTAAAGAAAAGCTAAGTGGCAGGGCCAAAATCAAAGGAATTGTTTGCAAGGAAGGGGTTGCAAGTAGCCCCCCTCTGTGGGGTTGCTTCCAGCTTGCGGTCTTGCTCTGTGCTAAGGTTTCAGAAAAATGAGGGGCAGTACTAGAAAATTTTCTTGTGCCAAAGATGAGAAGAGTGATGCAAATATTCTTTCATTAGTCTTGCAGTTTCCAGTTTGGCAGCATGCAAGCACAGAGGCAGAGACAGAAAAAGGTGCAATGGACATGAGAAAAATGTAAAAGTAAAAGCATTATTCCAGCCATGGAGAATCTGGATGCAGTACACGTCCCATGTCTAGGCAAGGCAAACCCTTGCTCAATCCCTAGGGGAATGTAAGTTTTCATCCTCTCCCAGGTTTCACCCTATCTCTGGATTCAGGATACTGTCAGACAGAAGACCAAAGGCCCGCAATTGTTGCAGCGATTTCCACTTGCTTGTGGATGCAGCAAAGGACAAATTCAAGGTAACGCCAAGGGTGGAGAAATTTAATAAACAGTGCCTTTGAGCTATTCTCCATATCAAAACAGTGAGATAAAAAATTACAAATGATCAGAAACTCTGCCAAGTGGTTGCACAAACAGCGCTGAGGCAACGAACCTGAAAGTGCTTCTCCATTGGGTAAAACATACTCTCAGTGGGGAGGCCACCAGGCCCTCAAAGAATATGTGGTAGAGTGAACTTTTAGTAGGTGACAGTTCAAAAGGAAGATGAGATACCAGGATATTTTTGGAAGAGAACTTAAATACCCGTGACACAGGTCCCAGCTAGATAAAAGCTACAGGAGCCAACTGGTTGCTCTAATGAGCCTAAATTGCATCTAGAGCAGAATGTGAGGAAAGAAAATATTTGAATCAATGACATGTTTCAGTCTGAGAGATGAAGGGGGCTCCTTGTGTGCAAACCTTCTCATGCTTTAGCACCATCTGAAAATGGTGCCTGAGTCTACATACATCTAGTGCAGTCTTTAAGTCACTGATGAGTACTATAGATGCACGACAAACCCATACTCAAATTCACCTGGGCTGTCCTCCTACCTTACCAATAAATGTCAGATTCACTTGCCCACAGAGACATCCAGTGTCATATTAGGCATTGAGGGGTATCTTGCCTCCAGCTGCTTTTCCAGAAAAAGTAAGATTCTCTTGTGCACCAGTCCCATGTGGATTTCTCAGATATGCTATAATGCATGAAATGGTATCAGATGTCTATGTTTGGACAACTGAATCCCACCCTAAAAGTGGGATCAATATGAAAACTAAAATATCTACGTTTAGGAGTCTGTGCATAAGCACCTTTACGTAAACCAGGTGCGTAAGGGTTCTCCTTTGAATAAATAGGGATCTAGCTCTCTGTTGGTACTCTCCACATAGGTGTGTGGTGCTAATTGAGATGCTCTAAGGTATGTGAGAAACCTGCCTGGGTCTGGCTCAGGACCTGCAGGAGGCTTGTGCCCTTCTGGAGCAGTCGTTGGAGGCCAGGTGAAAATAACATCACATGGCTGTGTAGGCAGCTAAGGGCATCCCAGGTCAATCTGTTCAATGAAGAGCTACTTATCATCCCGCTTGCATTTCTCTAGACACCCTATTGCGTTGCTCATCAGACCATATTGATTAGTCCCCCACTAAGTATGCTGGGAGTTTGTGCACTTAGCGGACAGATAGATACTCATGTGCAGGCATCCAAATACGGGTGTGGTGGTCTGTGGTCTGAATTCTACCCTAAGCCACTGATAGTGATTCCCTGAGTGTGATCTTTCAATGGGATGTGCTGTGCTCTGTGGAAATGCCATTTAGATAATTCTTTCCTTTAGCGTCTTGTGAAACCGGCACCTGGGAGGGATCCGCAAGACTCACTAATGTCAGGATATTGCTGCTATTGCTTCCGCTTTATCTACAAGGCTAGGTAACCTTCCAGCTTTGGAAATTAGACTGGTTTGACGTGATTTGGTCTTAGGAAATCTATCTCTTATCCCTTCCTTCCTTATCCTCCAGGGTTGAAGAAGGTATGTTCAATTAGCTATTCCAGTATCTCTGTTGATGTTGAAGTTAAAGTGACAAGTCTACAATCACTTGGAGTTTTCTTCCCTTTTCCTTCCCTCCACCTTTTTAAAGGCAGAGTTTATGATAACCTTTCCCACAACTTCTTAAATTCTCATGTGCTTGTGCACACTTACATCCTGTCAATCCTTGGTGGACTCCAGCTGGAGTGTGCAGGATCCTAGTGTTCGGAAGGCAGGAGTTAAGGGCAAAATTACAATGCTGTACTTCATCTTCCTGTACTCCCAGGCTGAGACTGAAGATGAAAGGCCTCTGAAGCATGACTTTGCCTCCTTAGCCAACTGGGTGGTCACCAAGCATCTTACGAGCTTGGATGCTCCAGGCAAGTGTAGAAGAAATTGATTGACTGGACCCTAGATTCCACAGTGATGGGCACATTAGGAACCTGTAGGCTGGAAGATTAAAGAGATATTTAAAAAGCCCTGCCCAGCAAATAGAGATGCACTCACACTTTGCATCGAGGGCATGTGTTGTCCCATATAATTGCTAATAGGTTAGAGATGGCCCTAGCTTGTCTCTTGAGTACTCCAGGACCTGCCCACCTCAGTGCATCTGACTTAACTGAATGGTCTGTAGCCTGTTCTTTCACTGCTTTGGACTTTGGCCACTGCTCCAACCTCTGTTGTTTTAATTGTTTTAAGCATCTGGACTCAGTTAACCTCTTTTTTTTTTTTTTTTGTGAATGCAGGAGCAAAAAAAGTCCCTTAGTACTTCACTTTTCTATGTGTCAGTAAATAAAGGTGCCTTGTACCGAGAGGTACATTGTTGTCATGATTTTGGAGCAGGGTCTGCAGTGCAATGGATGACAAGAAGACTAAAGCAGGAGGAATCTGTCCTGGAGACAGCTGACTTACTGCACAAGCCCCTCATAGCAATGTATTACGGGCAGCCACCCCAGGCCTGGCTGTGAGAGATGGTTAGAAAACATCTGCCAAAATAATTTTTAATTGAGAACAGTATTTTTTGGACACAGCTGAGTTCCACCCCCCCCCCCCCCAACCTCCAGAGCCTTTTTCATGGAAGCATAGATATTTCAGCGAAAGATCCCACAGAAAGAATATCAGTGTAAGAACATGAATTTCAGAAAACAAGAAAGAGACATTTCTGAATTCTAGATTTCTGAAGATTAATTTTACTTTTGTTATCTTTGTTCTGGGGCAAATTTTTATAATTTTCCATGGTGTGTCAGCAGTAAAGGATTCATTAGGCAATGCGACTATCAGTGTGTCATAATATAGTCATGGAAGTATTCTCTTATTTTCTTTTGTTTGTCTTTTCAAATCATTTAAGGCAAATGCTATTTAGCACTGACTGAAATATCTTATCTTCCTTTCTAGATCAAAGTGTCTCCTGTTTGTGTTGTAATTAATAAGTAATGAAACACCTTAATTACAATACAAACAGGAGATACTTTGATCTGGAAGGGAAGATAAGGTATTTCACTCACTGCTAAGTAGCAGCTGCTCATAATGATTTTGAAAAGAAAATAAAAATAGAATGTTTAAACAATTTTGGGTCATTATGGCATGCCAGGAGTACCTGCCATAACATAGGAAGAGATAATATAAATATAATAAAATACTATTAAAAGCCCATAAAATAACCAAAGAATTTCTTGAACTATGTTTTTGGAGTGAAAATTCCCTCATCCAGGCGGTTTCAAAAGTGGTTGGTTTTGTTCTGATTCCAAGTGAAAACAGTAGAAGTTCCTGGGAAAATGGGAATGTGTGAGCATCAGTCTCTTCTCGCTCCTGCTTCAGTTCCTTTTCTCGCACTGGATAAAGATGATGGATAAAACCATTTCCCCAGCTACAACTTCTTGACCTTGAAATACCCAGGGCCTCCATTTGCAACACCGGGGGCTCTGCTGGGGAAAGCTTGCATACCATTGAGAAGAGTGGCTGCACTTCGAAGCCCATTGTCTAGCTGCTGAATTCAGTCTAAAGAAGCCGAGACATCTGGTTCATGTTTGGATCATGCTGTGGCAATAGCAATGAGAAGACCTCATTGGCTGGGAGGAGAGGCTTGCATCCTGCAAGGCCCTCTCCACCAGTGCATTTTGGAGAAGCTTTTAAGTCACGCTGGGAAGCAAGGTGGGACCTGTGCACAACTTCCATGTCCTCATGGTGGCTGTAGCCAGCCCTGGTTACATCCCCTTTCTTCCAAGTGCCTCATGGTTTGGTAATGATTAGCACTCACTGGTCTTACAATATAAAATTACCTTGAGGAAATTGCTCATCCATCACTTTCAGGTTTCTTCCAGAAATTCAGTCAGAAATTTGTACAGAAATAAACATTTTCCAAGAGAAAAGGAAGCAAGCCAAGCCAAGCTAAGTTAAACTAAGCCAAGCCTTTTTTTTTTTTTTTCACAAACTTTAATAATGTGATGCTAATGGGAGGCAGAATAATATAAATGTATACCTAAATAGGGAGAAAAATATAAAGTTGGATGGGTATCATATTAAATGGGGATGAAATCAACTTTGACTACAATTTAACTAATTAATTTGACTACAGTTTACCTAAAATTTTTCTATGTTTTCTTTCATAGCAGAAGTAATTTCTAAAGAAGCAATGCTAGGATGAACTAAGCTTAAAAATCAGGATGGAGAAGATGTTTCCTTTCACAAGAGTCCTCTACTGCTGTTCAAACACCTTTGGGATGGTTTCAGGAAGGTAGTATCCTCATACCCACAAACAGATAGTAGCCAGATCTGCACAAGACTTCAATGGCGGGACCAGCAAATAGGCAACTGGCATACTTTAGCTAAGTTTCTAAAATTCATCTTTTTTTGTTACTATTTGTAATGTTAGCTCCATGAAGGACCTTTTTGTGGAGAATCTGTCTCACTTTTTTTGCTACTGCAATCATCTTGTGGCAAGCAGGTTCAAATGTACTGTTTAGTTTGGGTGTTGTGCTCACTTATCTCATGAACTTAAGGTTAGAGACTTTTAACAGATTCTTTTGAACTTCATACTCTGTCCCACCTCAGGCTTGTTCCTTGGCTCTAACATCAGTGGTAAATAAGACTCTTCTATTTTTGCATACAATAGAAGTTTGATGCCCTCTACTAAGGAAGTGGTTAAAGCTGCTTTTCCACCTACTCTGGAAAGATTTCTAGTAATGAACACTTTTCCATGCATTAATGTCTTTATTTTCTTTTTTTTTGGCCTGTTTCCAAATTCTTTAAATACAACTTTTCCTAAAACATGATATCTCTTGTTGCCTAGCTCTGTCATGCCTATTTTTCACATGAAGCACTAAACCACATGAACGTTATCTGAATTAATTAATTAATTCTGAATTAATGAATTCAGAAAACTTTTGTTGTTTTATTTTTTTCTTGAATAATTGTTAGTCTAGGGGCCATCATCTTGCATAGTAGTAAGCACTGAACTGTGTCCCTCCTGAGAGAAATACATGTTCTAGCTGCAGCTAAAAGTCCAGACTTGAGAATGAAAGATTTTGAGGGTCCTGCAGTTGCTTCTGTTGACCAAATGACCAAGACTCAAAGAACCTCAAGTTGATTTTTAAAAAAAAACATGAAATGATCTTTTTCAGAGCACTCAACACTTTTTTCTGGCCAAGGAACTCAGTCTCCTAATGGACTAATTCACTCTGAATTTCCTTTGAATTACACCTCAGAAAGTATGTAGTGTAGGAGGGAAAAATGGGCACTGAACTAGCTTCCTAAAAGGAATTGGAGAAAAACATTTTGGTTTTCTCATTTCCAGGAAAATTCTAAAATTTTGAACAATTTTCAAACTAAATGGAGAAGAAAGTCAACCAGTCAATGTCTTCTGACTAGGCAGTTTAAAAAACAAATCCAAATAATGGGCATGTACAATTCTGATACAAATGCAAAAGCATTTTGTTTCAATAAGTGAGGACATTTGATTCTGATAATGTCAAAATACAATATTTTAATATCTAGCTTGCTAAAACATGAAGCGTCTCTGCAAATACATCATATTAACATGAGTATATGTCAAAACTAAGTGGAAAATAAATTCAAAATAGGGTTATTGAAATAGTATTGAAATGAAATTATTTAATGTTTTTCGGTCAAATAAGGGGAGGAAAAAACCTCCTCTTAAAGTTTCCTATTAAAAATTCCAACAAAACACTTGACTCTTAGTAAAATAGCATTCACTGATGGCAAGATACCTTTATCAATATTTTCTGATTTGCTTGATTGCTTTCCACAGGTTCTTTTGACAAAGAGGTTGCTTCTTTTAACTATTTGCTGTAATTCCATTAACATTCAACTTCTTACAAATTCTACCTCAGATGAGGAGACAGAACATAGTCCAGTCCCAGCTACTTTGCTATAAAGACAAAATCCTGAGCTCAGCTGAAATAAAAAGTGACATCTGCCTTTGATTTCCAAGAAGGAACTTCTTCACGTTGGTCAGCTGAGCAGGTTTAGAAATGGGAGAATATTTTCTCCACACTGAGGCTCATTTGCACTGTCAGAAGGGCATACAGCTGCAGCTCAAGAGAATCAAACCTGCTGATTTCATGGGGACACTGGCCAGGCAGAGACCACATAGGCTGATATATTCTTTTAAGAAGTTCTCCTGAAAAGTGAGAGTTAGTCATGACCCAAAGTCATGACAGGGGCTCTCCTCGCTGGTGTTTCTGCCTGGTGTTCCCAGAGTCCTCCCTACACCTCACTGGTTGTGTTTCTTCATGCACCATAACCAGAGACATAGGCTTTCTCCTTCATCAAGTGGAGGTGAGGGTGTTGGAGCTGGCATTGCACGGAGAGGCAAGTCATTGTCTCACATGGGCTGATGATTGTGAATTAACCTTGTTGACTGAAAGTGCTATTAAGGCAGAATGAAGCCGTTTATGAAAGCAAGACGCATTTCTACCTTGCAGTCATGCATCTTGCTCCTTTGCTCTCTCTTGCTAAAGGCAGATCTTCTCCAAATGGTGGAGGATTATGAGTTATCAGACTGTGCAGCCCATCTCCCTGCCAAGATAGTGAAGTTTCCCACAATCTCTTTATTATCTACTCAAGCTGTAATCTCTCTCTAAGCAATGCAGCCTCCAGATCTTCCTATGAGACGCAATTCTGTAGTTGTCCAAACCAAAATGAACACTGGAGACGTAGTGTGTGGGTCCAAGAGGAGAATTAGGATAGTGCCCTTTGGTTTAGCCCACAAGTAAATCTTGTCAGATCTCAGGCTCCTTCCTTGCTGTTTCAAATACATAGGAGAGCCAGAAATGCATGAACCAGTATTTGTGTAGATCTGTCCCTTTGGCAAAGCATAATGTCCTGGCCCAGCTTAAGGACAGCTTTCAGTCTAGTTGTCTTTGTTTCCCCGTTTTGACGTCTGACCTTACAAATTGTTCTTCCATTTTTTTTATGTTCTTCCTCCTCCTCTTGTCCCTTCCCCTTTTTCTTCATGCCACCAGCATTAAATAGCTCAAGGCTGTATTTAAAGAACTGAGAAGCTGCAAAGAATCAAGTAGGATAATGGGAAGAAAGGCTCAACGGGTCCTCTGGGACTTATCATGGTTTCTCTCCAACTGTTTTACATGGAGTCGAAAGTTCAACCTCACATATTCTGGAAAGGAAAAAAAAGTAGAGAAAGAAAGAGGACAAGTCGTGATGTGGGAATCTTTGGACTGTGATGAAGATGGAAGGCGCCACTCGAAAAAGCGGAGCTCTTCCAATGAGAAACAGATGTCCTACATGTTCCTAAACACATTCAGTCCGTTTTCAATTACACTAGAATTAGAGCAGTAATGAGAAACAAAACAGGGTTGTTGGTTGGGGTTTTTTCCCTCTCTCTTCTCTGTCTTCTTTCCTTTCTGCCCCAGATGGATCAGTAGCATATCTCCAGATGACATCTCAGATTGCTTCCTAAAACAATGCTAATCATCTAATACTTTTAGCCTGACACTAATCTTTTCTTTCCTCCGTCTTATTTTCTTCAGACAACTGAATGTAGGACCAGTTCTACAATCTGAGGAGTTCATTAGAGTTGATGAGAAAGGCTTATTCTGCTCATTTTCTGCTTGTTAGAAGCTCATTGATAATGACACTTTTATGGTTTTTTTGTTTTTGTTGTTTTTTCCAAACTAAGATTTGACCAAAAGTCTGTCTTTTCTTAGCTGTGGGATTCCTCGTTAGGGCAAGAAAGAGGGAGAGATTTCTCTCAAAAGATTGTTTGTTAGAATCAGAAAGTATCCTGAACTACCCGTTTTCTTCTATTTTCTTTTTCCCAAAGGAATTAGGGATTTTGTTCAATGCTTTCTTGGTTGCTTCAGGACAAGTTCACAGGGAAAGCAAACTAAAGAAAACCCAAACCAACCCCCTCTCTTCAAAATTCCCCCAGCTGTTTTGGCAAATTTGGCTTTTAAACCTTTTCCTCAGGTGCAGTTTGTTTTATAGTAGGCTAACCATTAGACTAGATTTAGAGCTAACAAGTGCTGTTCTGGTTTAAGCAAGAAACCAGGAGATAGAGGACTTTTGAAATCTGCTGCTAGCCCAACCCATGAAGATCATAGGCCTAAAGCTCATGTCATTTAAGGACACATGGATTAACAAAAAGTGATCTGAAGGATCCTGTTCCTCCTAGTGGAGAGATCTTTCATTGGGCTGTCCTGCTAGGACTAGCAGCAGAAAGGCTGAGAGCTCCAGATCCTCAAAAATTTCATGGTTTGCACATTGCTTTCTAGATGAGGCTGGGGAAACATGGGAGAAAATTTGTGCTAATGCTACTGGGTAGGAGGGCTTACTTTGTGAAGCTGTCAGAGTCATGCCTGGTGCAAGGCAACGAAAAAATTACTTGACACCATAAGTACACATGTACACATCATTGGACTGTCTATGGAGTCTAATGAATTTTTGCTGAAGCATTTCCCTCAGTGAAGCACCATGAAAGCCTGCTAATCTCCCCATTTCATGACACTTCTAGATGCAGCATAGCTACACCTGCTCACTTCCACATGCTGTAACACTATCATCCTGTTTTTCATGCCTACCTGATCTGTGTGGGTGCATCCATTTCCCTTTCCTGTGGCCCTCATCCATGAACTGAGGACAGTCACCTTGCAAAACTCTCCTCCCTCCACCTTCTCTTCTCTACAAAGGGAGTCCTGCAGGTAACACCCTGTTGTGCATTTCTGGCCTTCACAAGTCCAGCATTCTTTAAAGGGAGCTTAGTCCTTTCTTTCTTTCCCTTCCCCTCCTTAAAAAGTTAACTTACAGGAACCCAAAGCCTCTGCATGGATATTGTTCTTCGCTTTTTGTAACCTCCTTTATTTGCCAGGAGATTATTCTATGAGAAAGAACAATAAAATAAAATAAATTAATTCTTAGCTTTTTTATTTTTACTTTTTCAATACTCTGTGTATTTTAATTAAGAAATCAAAATGGAACAATAGAAACACCCCATTAACTGTTAAACATTGCTGGGATGTGCTAGACGTGATGTGCCTTGTGGAAAGACGTCCCCTTGAACAAAGAGACAGAAGACATTTTGGGGAGATCACTTCCATGAAATGCAGCCCATGACATCTGAGTTGGCACCTTGCAGTGCAGACTGACTAGCTCAGATCCAGATCTATCCTGATTAGATGAGCCCGAGGCTGCTGCACTCTTGCTAAGGTGCTCAGAAGGGTTTATTACCTCTGGGCTGAGACAGCTGGACATCCTCCAGCTTTCTGCTTGCCCCGCTCCAGGCAGCTCCCGCATCTCTGAACCACAATTCCTGGCTCTTCCAGATCTGGGGTTAGCAGGGGCAGGATTAACACAGGCCCAGGCTCTACCCTGACCTGCTTTATCGCTTCTGAAGCAGCTCTTCAACAGCGTTGATCCACGCTCTGGAAACCCTGGAAGACACTGCTCTGCATGTACCTGCCGAAGCAGCAAAGCCGGGGACTGCTCTGGGGCCATGGAGCTCTTCTGCCTCAGCCCCAGCTCAAGGTAAAGCATGGCTTGCTGCCGGGACACAGCCAGAAGTGGGTTGCCACCCCAGAGCAGTTGATTTGCTTCATCATGTTGCTTGAGGACCCATTGACTGTGTTCAGTCCTATCCCCAGGACAACCGACCCAGCCCTCTTTGCTGGCAGCCTGCTTCTTTAGCACCTTCTCCAAGGGACCTGAAACCCCTCCTATGTCAAGTAGAGGTGACTTGCATAAGACAGACCCACTTCCAGTTACAGGAAGTGTATAAGGTGTGTATAAAAGGTGTATACAGGAGTGTATAAAAGCTGGTCACTACTGGCTTTCTTTGATCCTCCCTGTGCTCTTGAGCTCCCACACAACCTTGGATAGGTCTCTGGCACTTTCTGACCTTCTATCTCCATGCACTGAGAGTGGTGGGACAGTGGTCTTGATTGGTGCTTCCAGGCTTGACTGCAATCCAGAGAAATGACAGTTGAAATTTCATAGTTGGCTGAAGCTGCTCTAAGCTGGGGCTGCCAAAAAGGGCAGCCGGGCCCTCTGCTTGCAGCTGGCTGTGTGACCCTGTTGTTTCCTTCAAATTGGTTCTGGCCATCAGGTGGTTGTGGGTGATTTACTGAAAACCAGCCCAACAACAGCAAATTTGCACTGGCTTTCAGATGAACTAGGGAGAGGGTGAGAAGTGGTAGACCTGGGAGATGCAGGAGGGAGTGAGGGGAAGCAGTGCATGGGTGAGCTGAAGAAGGCTGTGAAATACTGACATTTGAATAATGTTGCACTCAATCTGTTGCAAAGCCATTTTTCTGTGATACAGTCATTTATATCCCTCCAAAGTGGATGTAAAGTATTGCCACATTAGAATTTGGCTTTCTATAATCTTGAGATAATCAGGCCTAGTATCTCCTCGAAAAAAACATGGTTGCTTCACATCAGCATGTTTAAAGTCCTTTCAGAAGCAATGTTTTGCTGCAGCTTTAATCCAGCTCTTTTCAGTACATGGTTAATAACGAGTAGAAAAAGGAATTGCTCTACTGAAAAATTACATCTTTTAAAATGATCTTTTAAATGTTTCTCAGTAGATATGCAGTAGAAAATTTCTCTTTTGCATTTAAGTAGTTGTGAAAAATATCTGCTTTTTTACTTTGGTCATCTGAAAGATAAGACATGGAAGTCTCTCAAGGAATAACGACGAGATTGTGGTTTTGAGGTTAAATTTACATTCTTAATTCTGCATTTCCTAATTTCTGAGCATTTGATTTCTCAACTTTTCCATTTCATTAACCTTTGTTATTTGCGTGCAATATAAACTGCTCTTGCAGATTGCCAAAGGAAATCATAAACATTTTGGCTGCTCCATGTCCTCTCCTGCAATTTGCCATCCTGAAGACAGCTGAACTAAAACAAAGTCAGGTTTCATGAAAGCTGCCTCAACCTTTCTTCTTATGCCTCTCTGACTGTGTTGTTGGATGTGCTTTTCAGTGTTTACAAATGAACTTTGAGCCCTCTGAATTAGCATCCAAAACCTTGTATTTTAGCACTTGGGGCCGGATGTAAGCAGTTCACAACCTGCTACCCCTCCCTGGTCTGAAGCAAGTTGCTAACAAGTCTTCCTGCTTCTGTTCTCAGAGTACACAAGATTAAATCGATATTAAGACTTTTCATGTGACAGCCTTTAAAATGCAATAATTAAGAGCCCAGATTATTGTTGAAAACCTGGATTCTGCGTTGGCGGAGCTGGGCTATCTGCAAGCTATGAGAAGTAGAACGGCAAGTTGGTATTTGCCTAATCTCATGTCACTTAAAAGCCCTCTTTTTATGAGTTTTAGACCATCTAGAAGGTGAGTTTCTGAGATATTAATGTCTGGTCATGGCACATTTGGGAGTCTGACTATTTCCACCAAGGAGCTTTTCTGAAACAGGTTATATGTACCCTGCACCTGAGCAGGTCTCGCACCTGGGTGCTGCACCCTGCTATCTCTGCATAGCTACTATTGTACACAGACACCGGATCTTCCTGGCTGGCGGGTTCTTAAATTAATGCTTCTACATTGAAAAATACTAATGAACTGAAAACAAAATTCTAGGTCAGCACGTGGACCATATTCCACCACAAAATATTTTTGTTTCAACTTGTAAGGCATTAAAACTATAGAATACAAAAGAAAAGCTTTAACTGTGTGGGAAAATCCCACAGTGAACAAGTCCCATGCCTTTGCTCTTTTCCTTCTCGTTTTAGTTCTACAGGAAATTTCATTTTTCTGCATTCTCTTTGAGAAGGGAAAAAGTCTCAGGCAGCACCGTAAGGTGAAAGACTTTGTTTTCTGCCTAATTCAGACCCTGCAACACATACACACCTATATATGGACACAAACCTAAAGCTTTCAAAATCTTCCCACTTATATTTAAAGTATTCTAGCTCCCAAACAATGATAAAACTCAGACCAAGAAAAGTTCATAGGAAATACTATGACGCAGGTGCAAAATTTCCTGTTTTCAAAGATGAGAAATGTCAGCAAAAATGTCCTATGACTTTAAACCATTGAGCCAATTCCTTCCAAAAAGACAAAGAAACTTAGAGATACCTTTGAAATCCACACAACAAGCCAAATGTGAAGAATAGCTTGAGCTATTTTTAATTTTTATGTATCCAAGAATTGTAATTGGAAATACTTGGAGGAATGTGCTGCTTTTTCCCCATTATTTCTTTCCCTTATTAGCTTTTCTCTCTTTTTTTTTTAATTGGTGTGTGTTTCCATTGACATTTTTAGCATGATTTGATTAAAATTTAACCACATCTCTCCCAAAACTTATCCACCCTTAGAGAGATTAGCTAGAGAAAGGGAAATTTTAACACAAAGAGAATTAGCTATAAAAAGTTATGGGAAAATGAAAAAGAAGAGCCAGATTTCAGTTCCAATTAATTATTATGACTATTTTGTGCAATTCACTTAACCTATATACAAGGTAATGCATCTAGAACTACAAAAACAATTAAGAATGCCTCATCAAAGCATTTCATGCAATCCTTTATGGATTTTAAGCTTGCTGAGAAAGGCAGACACTTGGTGATGAAATTCCTGTACAAAGTAGGTAGATTTTAAATCTTACTCATCACTATCAATCTCCCCCACCTTAGATGATTACTCAGGTGTCTTAGCATAATTTGCCTTTAGTGTACCAAAGTACTGCGTCCAGTAACAAAGACAGGAACTTTATTGCCCCTGGGGGAAAACATAAGATGATCCCCTGTGCTGCATAACTAACTGTCAGGATTAAACTCCAGTCAAGTTGTAACTGAATTTCCATCTGAGGCCAAAAGCATTTCTTAATGTGCCCTAACATTCATTGGAATCCATTTTCAAGTTGCTGTTGTAAAATATATGTTAAGCCCTGAAGCATCGCCTCATGCAGTATTCCTTCTTTGGTGTTTCCTGCTAGAGTATCTCTTCTGGGGTTTGACAGAGTTGTGGCCTCTTTCTACACACAGGCTAAAGAGCTGTGGGCATTGGGCAAGGATTTATGATAAAGCTAAATGGGTTTAAACTTCCTCCTTTGCCATTTAGTGCGACTGATGCTTTACACTCATGGGTTTGCTTTTGTGCAGGGAAGGACAGAAGAGCTCTATCTCCACTGAAGACAACCTGGCCATCACTTAACTCACTCATGCACAATCATGCATTGAGTCTGCATTATTTTTTTTAAGAGGTATTTGATGTGCTAGGCACGTGGGGATATAATTTTTGGGAGAACAGGGGAACAGTGCCTTCAGGAACCTTGTACAAATGACCTGTTGCAGTGAAGGATTGGAATAAAGCAGAGAAGCACATTTAGCATCAGCTCCCCAGAGAGCTGGAGGAAGAAGGGATAACAAACTCCATAGCCTCACACCTGGACAAGCTCAGCATCTCATCAGCACCCTGGCAGGGTGCCCAGACCGGGATCCTGCCCAACATCAGAGCCCACTGTCTGCTCTGAGTGGACCCAAAGGCAGGTCAATGTTTGCCCTCGACAGGCAACTCCGTCTCTTGCGTGCAGACACAACATGTGCATCTTCCCTCACCTCCCAGGAATTTGCTTTAGATCTCACACTAGATTGAGGGATGGCTCATGGAAAGGAGTGAGGGAGCAAGAGATGTAGGTGTGTTATTTGCTGTTCAGGGTAGTCACATGGGCTGTTGACCCTGATTCTTGGGTCTCCCAATAGTTATGAGTGACCAGGGCAGAGTGAGGGGGCTTCTGGGACCATTCCCACTCTATTTATTGTCATGACAAACAAAGACAAATCCCCATTGCTAGAGAGAAAATGGATTATCAGTTTTGATGAAACAAGTTTAAAATACTGTCCTTCAGAGATAAAAGGAAAGGGAATTTCTGGGAAGGTGAAAGTGTCTCTGACACCTGAAAGCTAAAGATTATATCAGTTATTTTTGAATATGCCTTCACTGAGAAATGAACTCGGGTGACAGCTGCCCAACAGGGAACTCATGAGTTGGCCCAGCCTTGGTGTAAGCAGTAGTGGTGCTGAACATGTCCTGGGGTGAAATGCTCTTGTGTTATGGGAAGCTGATGCATCATAGACCTTTCCTCACAAATCATCTCACTTCTTCCTTTAGGGAGAGGGGAACTGTGGGAAAGCACTGGAGGGCTATCAGCACTCAAGCACCCTCTCCGCAATGAAGGCTGTGACAGTAGAACAGAGGCCCTAGCCCTCACCCTTTGCTAACCTACAACCAGCACTCTGCAGTCAGGCAGGTGGTCCTGTACGGAGGCAGAGGTGGGCTGGGGTTAATAAGAAGTTGCAACTGGTTCCTTCCCCAGCCTGAGGTTACCATAAAGCTCTGAGTGCGGCAGGGAGTGGTAGCTTAAGCCTTTTACCTCCTTCATCTTGCAGAGTAACAATAATTACTGCTCAGCTGGAGTTAGGGCTATTCTTGCAACTGGGGCAGAAGCTTGCCTGATGTATGCCACATCCATGCATGTGACTTGGTTGTGTAATGTGAACGATTAGCCCCCACTAACACTTGACAAGTTACATAGGTGCTTTGGTTTAGGGTATGTTTAAGAAGTGGTAGGGAATCTGTCTGGAGCTGCCAGTTGGTGGAGGGAGGTTCATGTGCCCCCGTGGGTGGGAGCTCTTATTGCAAAGAGAACACAGCAAAAGATTCTTGCTCTGCTTAACCCCTCCGGAAAAATTGCTTAATGATTATTTTAAAAACTAGAGCTAGATGCTCTTCCCCAGGTCAGGGTCCAACAGAGTTAGGTGCTGTACAAACACATAATAAATGACAACCCCGGCTCCAAGCAGCCTTGCAGCTAAGGCACAAGGCAGAGCCAGGGAATTTGGGTCCTCTCCTCAACTTTGCCAAGGTATCACATGATGGTGAGGTGTTTGCTTCACCTTCTGGAAACTCCATTTTCACGCTTGCAAAGCAGAAGGAATTGCAGATGTTTTGTAGTGCAGTGTGCAGCTATGAGCCTTCAGTGTCTGTTTAGGCTGGATGTACTTCAAAAGTGCAGAGTAGTTGTAAAGATTTATTATTACAAGCATCTTTCCCTGCTATACAGTGACACCCACCTAACATTTAACTGTTATTCATGCTTTAGAAAAGACCTTGCCTGATTTTGATACATTTGGTTTATCGTGGACCCTGCACACACCTAAAAGTACAGATGATCTTGCACTGTGTTTAACAGGGACTGAGGTACACACATCAGTAACCTCCTAGCCATAGGAAACAGACAAAATGGCATACCACCAGGGTATGAGACAGTCCTGAGAGCTGGCCCAAGCACCCTGCCTTCAAACAAGAAGTTGTGGTTGAGTAGATCTCAAACCTTGAGGGGAGATTCATGTCCATACTGTAGACCCCTAAATGAGATATCTATAGATGAAATCTTAAGGACCCCAGTAAAATCACGGAGAACAAGCTCACACCATCAGCCACATCCAGAAATAACTTTTGCTTAAAGACAACATCTAGGACCTGACTCTGTTTCTCACATTAAGTCATCTTGTATTGCCTAAGAGGTCCTGGAGCAACTGCAACATCCACACAGAGACAGCAGATTTGATACAGGAACTATTGAAACCCGTATCTAGTGGTGGAAGTTGGTGAATTCAGGGCTCCCATAAACTGGGGTGGGTTTGAACATCAGGGGTTGGTTCAAGCTGTTAGGGTCAGAGTAATAGGATTTAGCTGCACCTGCAGATCCGGAGGTTCCCCCCAGTGTCCATGTCTGTGAAGATTTGAACAGCTGCTTAATTTCATGGGGATCGTGTCATTTATACTTCTGCATGGTCTGATGCAATGTTTTTCTTCATCTCCCCAGGGGTCATACTCCCGGGTGAGTCATGTCTCAGACTTCGGGGGAAGAAAATTCTGAGCTGGGGACCCCAGCAAGAAGAACTGGATTCACAAAGCCCACAGTAGCCTGGAGAGGCCAGATTTAGTGCACCACTGGTTTGGTGGGCCATTTATGGCTAAAGAGAGAGGAAAAGAAAAATCATAAAAGGCTTTTCATTTTGGTCTTTTGTCTCTGGAGAGAAAGCTAAGGCTTTGCAAGTCAATGCTTTCTGTCAAACAGGCTGAAATTACTATGGTTTGCAGACATGGGACATCCCTTGAGACTCACCATAGACAGTGTTGTCAATCAAACCATCAATGTTTGTGTCAGCCCCCCACAAAGAGTAAAAAAACGTCACTGGAATATGTGTAGTGTGCAAGAGAAAAAAACAGTATCATTTTTGCCTGCAAATTATATATATTCTGTAAACAAGCTGTTAAAGACCTGCCCGTGCTGATGGGCTGCACTGATTCTCTTCTTAATTAGCACATGAATAGGTGAGGTAAGGTTCCCTGCACACCTATGGAAGCAGAAAGATTTATGAACCCACACCTGTTTGCTGCTGTTTCTGGAACCTGCCCCACACCTGTATGTACACAGCAGAGATTCTGCTGCCAAAACAGGGAAAGCACAAGCAAAATGAGTAGAATGGGGTCATTTCTCAGAATGCCCTGTGCTGGCAAGGGCAAAAATACTCCAAAATAAGAAGTTATTCTGATGTCGCCGGGGCCCAGCCTAAATGATGGTTCCGTTATGCCCGGATGGTGTGTAAACACATGGCAAAGAGCACTCCTTGCCCCAAAGAGTTTACAGAGTGAAGAGTCGCGGCAGAGGAGGCACAGACAGGTTTATAGGAGAAGAACCACAGTGCAGCATAACTGGGTGACTTGCCTGAGGTCTCAAAAGTGAAATGGAGATCTAACTCAGCTCTGGTTGCTGCCAGGCCAGGGATGCAGTCCTGGAGTTGCACCCATGGGTTAGGGCAGCTGTCTGAGTTGTTGAGGGTCCCAGGAAGGCAATGTGAATCACCAAGGTGGGCACCATTAAACTGCTCTCCATTTGTGCTTTTGGTGGGTTTTTTCCAGTTTTTCATTTTAAAAACCTCAAATTCTATTGTTGCCTGTTAAGCTGAGGACACAACTGGACCTCAGTTTTGGATGGCAGTAGACCAATTAATCCCAAGGATTTTAGTGCACACTCCCCTCGTGGCTGCCCCTCCAGACAAGTCTAAGGACAGTGTGAGTGATGCTGGGGGAGTAAGCAGAGCAGGTCCACCCTGTGCACCAAGAGGAGAGGCTTGTGGAAAGAAAACAAAACATGAATGGAAGCCATGCAACCAACACCTGAATTAAGGCTTCTTAGAGTCTTAGTCTGTTTTGCTCAACCTTAAGGCAAAGCTCAGTAACTAACTTGGCATTTGTAATGCAGTGAAAGTTTCTCTCCACACTTAGCAAAAGATCTCTAAAGGTGGCTATCCCAGAAAAGCAGCACTGGGTAGAAACCTCTGGAGACCTAACCCTCTGCCCTGTGACCCTCAGCTGCCTTCCTGTGTCCTTGCCTAGCTGTCAAGAGGACTACTATGGCATGGACCCTGCCTTTCTAGAGTAATTTGCCAGATTCCTTACTTCTGTCACCAATATGAAATGCACATGTGGGAGTCAGGCTGATACGGGGGTTTCAGGCCTGGGATGACTCAGCTTTTTACGACACATCCTTTTCTCCCAGTCTCTAATTCCCTTCTGGTATTCACTGTTTGTTGACCTAGAGTCCAGCTCTTCCTACAGCCTCATCGCTTTGGTTGAAATCATCCTGCATCTCCTTTGGTAAACATCTCCAGAACCTCACCCCAGCTCTCTGGGTGATTAGGTGTTGCTGAGATCACTCAGCTTCATTAGACCACAAGCCTGAGTCTCACGATGGTACCTGTGATAACCCCAGTGTTTGCCTCCTGGCTCTCAGCATTCCCAGTATGCATTCCTCTCCCTGGGCAGCTCCCATGAACTCTCCACCAGGTGCCAAGGAGGGGTTGGAGCACCTTCCCAGCACCACTCTTGTCCCTGGGATGGCATAAGAAGGCACTCCCCAACTCTCTGCGACACCCACGCGCGGCACTCCTTAGCCACAGCTTGTGCCTTCCACACTCATGTGAAGCCACACATGCCGCCAAGCTCTTCTCTTCCCCCTCCAGGCACCCCAGCCCACGTGATATCAGGAGTTAGTGCTGGAAAGTGCTGAAATGCACCTAGTCTCTCTGGCACCACAAAGCCGTGTGCTTAGGGTTTGTGCAACCTGTGCAAGAAGGAAAGCAGCCATCTACCCCTTAGGTAGATTAACAGCAGTGGCACACACTCTCCTGTAGACCTGTACAGGGTCCTAGATACCTGACTGGGTTGTATGGATGACCAGAGTCCTGGTGCAGTATGGGGAAAATTTAAGCTGGATATTAGGAAAAACTTATTCATAGAAAGGGTTATCAAGCAGTGGAACAGGCTGCCCAGGGAAGTGGTTGAATCACCATCCTTGGTGATTCATCAAAATCATTTAAAAGATGTGTAGACGTGGTGTTTAGGGATATGGTTTAGTGGTGGACTTGGAAGTGTTATGTTTATGGTTGGACTCAATGAGGGTCTTTTCCAAACTAAAAGATTCTATGATCACCAAACTGTCTGCCATCAAACAGGCAGCTAGGTCACACTTTCTACGTCTGTCCTCATAAATAAGCCAAGCCAGGCCCCTGGGACAAGCACAGGACTACGGATTAACTGAATTTGGAAGGGACTTCTGGATGTCTTAATTCCAAATTTTCTCTTAAAGAAAAGCTGACTTCAAAGACCAAGGAGGCTGCTCAGGAGCTTGTCTCAAAAGATCTCAAAACCTTGAATGATAGAGCTCCCACACTTAGGGACCTTTTGGGGTTATTGCATTTCAGGTGCACAGCATTGCATTTTGCCTCTGCTCACATGGCTGGGCTCTCTTCCCTCAAAAAAACCAACCAAACAAAAAAAAAACCCAACACCTAAAACAAAAGGGTTCTGAGAACAGCCTCTGCTATCCTTTGAAATGTACCCACACATTTTTTTTAGGTTACTGTTGACTGGCAGGGACAAAACTGGACAGTCTGCTGACAATCAAGTGCCTGGGTGAGCCCATATCATGGACCTGCTCAATTTATAAGTATAGACTTAGCCTTGGACATTTAACTCATGAACTCTACCAGGGGACAAGCCTTAGGCCTTTTCACCAGACATTGCCTGGAAAACCAGTGGCATGAGAGGTGTCCTTGCTCTATGTCTGCTGCACTTTGCAGCTTATACTGATGAAAACCAAAGCTGTGGAGGTTCAAGCCCATATTCTCTTCCAGGAACTCAGACACAAGCTTGCGAGGTTTGCTCCTTGCTCATAGGACAGGGAGGATGGCTGGTATTATAATTCCTTTTACTGTGCCAGCACAACTCCTTGGGTGCAGCCTTACCCTAAAGTGATCCCAGACTTAGTCCTGCATCTCTGTGACTCTGCTCCAGGTTGTGCCATTCCAGGTCAGGCTGGCATTAATTCAATATTTTGCACACTGCAGCCCTTTTCATAGTAAAGACATACTGTGCATCTTCTGAACAACCCTGACAGGCTGTGGCTCCACCAGAAATACAAATCAAACCACAGATGTGAAAACCTTTCATACTTCACTCTGTCTGATGCACAGATGATCCTCTGCAATAAATTGTGTCACACCCTTTCTGCCCCATCACCAACAGAGTGGTCCTTTGCAACCTCCACACCTCAGGGCATGTGTGAAGATGAGCTCGTGGATTGAAGGACCAGCACCAAAACCAAACCACCTTGCAGATTCCCATGAAGTGCTGTGACAGAAAAGCTGTTGATAGCGTGCAACAGGCATCAACACAGCCAATGGGATTTATGGGACTGGGAGCATGGAGGTCTGGTCAAAGAAAACAACTGTTTGAAATTATCTTGAATTTTTAACTGGCTCTACGGCCCCCTCCAGAGACATGAATGAAGAAGAGGACTTTACCAGATATATTTCTGCAAGAACAGAAGATTTACTCATGCTTGGCTGTTTTTCAGGTGTCATAAATCGAGTCCACTATTTTTTCACAGATTGTCTTTCTGGAATTATCAGAAAGGACTTTATGGTTCAGAGCACCCTTTTGTCCCTAGCCCCGCTTCCAATAGCCTGAATAACAAGCCTGGGGTACAGCCTGTGTTTATAAATATGCATATCGGTTACATTAATGGAAACTGATTTATTACACAAATAAGAGACTTCATCAATTTTCATCTGGACCTCTTTCAATGGGACATAAATTATACTGTTGCTACTGGGTTTGGATTTCTAAGTGGATTTATCGGAGCAGGGACTTTGCTCATTTATTTTATAGCTCTCCTTGTCTGTGGAATAATTATAGTTTTGAAGGTTTTCTCCCACTCTTTTTCTCCCTTTATATATCCCCTTTAGAAAATACTGGCTGATATTGAGGAGTGAGGTCAGACACTGCTTGGCAAGCCCATATGGGGTACCTCTCCTGAGCTGCCTGCAAAAGCAACGCAGTTTGCAGGATATGGTACACTGCAGAAGACCCATTTAGACCATGTCTAACTCCAAAAGAGAGGTGCTCAGTGTTATTGTTCGCTTAGGAGAAAGCCTGGCCTGTTGATCTCTTTTAGGAAGCAACTGGCCTCTTGCTGCCTGTTAGCACTGGATGGTATGATCTCCTGCTGTAGCATCTCCAAAAGGTGATTGGGAAGGAGAGCCCCTTGACTTGCCTGTCTGCCTGGGTGTGTCTGTCACATAAACACAGACTTCCCAGCTTCTTAAACATCTAAGCATTTCTTAAAAAAAAATCTATAGTTTCCATGTATAATGCCAAGAGGCACCCTGTGCCCTGGTGAGGAGCTTTACTGGTCCCGGGACAGGAATGAAAACTGACGGAATGCTGTAAAGAGGAGATCTTCACATAGCAAAGCCTTTTCTCCAATACTAAGCAGCACAGCGCCTTGCAGCAGAAGAGCAGAGCTGTTCCCTTACTTCCTTGGGATGTGACATAGGACAGCCTTTGGACTCAACCCCAGCCCTACCTGTACATGTAGTGTGACAGACGAGGAGCATGGGTCTGGGAGGCGTGAGCACAGCCCTGGCTGCAGGAGGTGATGCTGGCTTCTCTGCAGGCCAGCCTGTGAGATTGACACTGGCCAGCTCTATTGGAAAGCCTTTAACTCTTCCCACTGTCCTCAGCCTCATCACGCACCCTTCTCCCCATCTGCATGCCCTGAACTGCTGCCCAGAACACTTTCTTCTGCAACTCATTTCTGGAGCCTCCAGAAAACGAGCCAAAGGCTTGCCTGTTTTTTGTTGTTGTTGCTGCTGTTTTTGCCTGAGGCTGGAGCACAATCCCATGAAACAGAAGCCCAAGCTCCCAGGAATGCATTGCATTACGACACTGCACCGCAGAGACTTAGACTATTTACATAATAGATCAGAAAGCCCGGCCAATTAGCTGACAAAGGAAAGGGCGTGCTAACAGGGCACTCAGAGTTCACCCTAATTAAGAGCAAGCCATTAGAGAGCTTGCCTCAAAATGTGAGTGAAGGAGGAAGATGAGCACAGGGGAGAAGGCAATGATGACTGCATACAGCCCTTCATAAGCACATAGGGATATATCTTCCTAGGCCACGGTCCCCAAGGTTGGATGTTCCCACAGCTCAGTGGTGTGGATGGGGAAACCTAGGCAATTCCTTTACTTAGGGTGAGAGCAATGAGTTGACCAGCACCCCAACCCCTCTCTGATCCCCGGCTGCTTGTCCCTTACTGATTCCCACCCTGCAGTAATGTTCAACAGGGCTCATCTTTGGTGTTGTGCTTTGGTTTGACATTGGAACATCTACTCACACCCTCCTGCAAGCACATCACCACTCCCTCCGTGGCTCAGTGGACAATAAAGAGGCCCACACACATGCAGGCAGAAGCTGGGTGAGCAGGCGGAGGAAACCTCAGTCCCAATCACTGCTTAATTAAGTTAATTTGCTAATTGTCAGCATTTACTCAGGGGAGGAGCGCCACCTGCTGAACCCACTGTACCCCTCCTCTTGCTCTACTGGGGATGCTGCAGGTTTCCAGTGCCCACCATCCTGCAAACCCAAACAGCATCGACAGGAAGACGACAAACCTGGTGTCTTCCATATCTCCATACTATGTGCTCTGAGTGTTTAAGTTGGCCATGGTACCAGGATGTACTGCATCATGTAACTCTACTGTACAAGCCCCAGTGGTCTTCAGTCTGTAAACAATGGACACTCTTCCTACAGACTTGGAAGCACTAGTTTCCTTTTAAGACTAATATCTCATCAGTGTGATGAGTTATCACCTGTCAGGTGAGCTGTGCTGACAGTGTGTGTCTTTCCTAGCCAACACTAAAAAAAATTAAAGCATTTTCATATTCCTTCTGTCCACTGCAGTCTTCGCCCTTCACAAGGGTTTAATAAAAAATATTTGCTTTTTGCATGAAGTGCGTAAGAGCAGCACGTGATTGGTTACAGTTGCTCAGCTCACAGGTGGTAACTTCCACAAATGTTGCAATTCCATTGCTTATGATCTCCGCCTAAACCCCAAGTATCCCCACACAGAGAGCCTGAATTGCCAACCCACATATCAATCTATCAGGTCTCTGGCCACCAGAAACTGGAAGGCCACTGGAAGGCTTGCAAGTCCTGAGATCATCTTAACAATTACTAGGTTTGGGTCCTTTTTGTTTATCTGCCAGCTTTTGAGCTTGCAGAATGCTTTTGATTTCATATTTCTAAGCTTTGCATTAGAGTCACAAGGGGTGGAAGCTTTTTTATTTTTCCCTTTTGATGTTGAACAAAACCTGAGATTCTTCACGCAATCTCCTGAACCCAGCAGCTGGGATTTTATGGAAAGAACATTGACAACTGCAAGATGTCCAATAAAATCATAAAAATTGGCAACACTGGGGGGTTACTCCCCTCCTTTATTGCTGGTCTTCAGGACAAGTAGATTGGTGTGATCCAGCTGCTGGCTGGTTTTAGGACAGATCCTTAAAAGCACTTATTGCCAGGGCTCAGAATCCTCCTGGCTAACCACAGACACCTAGCAGAAGTATCTAAGTTGTAAGCCTGTTTGCTCTGGCTGTTTTTTAAGGGCAAATTATCCCACCTGATAACAGGTACAACAGATCAGCTTTGAAGGTGCTCATCTCTCTTCTCTTGCTAAAGAAAAAAACAACTGCAGTGGTGGCCCCCCTAATACATGCCCTTCCTTTACTCATACTACAATGAAAGTTCAGCCCCGTAAGTCCTTTTAAAAGCTGGCCTCTAAGACAGTATGTCAGCCCCTTCTGAGGCCTCATGTTTTGCACAGATCACCCTCCTTAGCAAGGGAAAGTGGAATAAATGGAACAGGCTGCAGTCCTGGCGCGATTTTTTTGGTTCCACTTGGAAGTCCCCTGATTCAAACAGATCCTTCCAAGCAGCCTGGTTCCTGACCGCTGAAGATTATAAAAGGGCCAGGGATCCAGCATCCCTGCAGCTCATCACTGACAAACAACACTGTCTGGATGGAGTGTTTTCAATAAGGGATACTTGCTTTGTTAGCTTTCAGAGAGACTGTTTACAACAACAGCCCTACAATTACCTCCAAATGATGTCCTTTGAGGAAGATGTTCTGGGAATCTTAAGACCAAAGCGTCTGAGTTGCTCTATCTATATCAGAAATGTGAAAGTAATCAGGAGTTGTTTGGATCTGGAGACACTGTTGTTGTAAACAGATGTTGCATCACGGGCATATCTTCCTTAATGGTCAGCCAAAGCTGGACCATCTTGGAAGAAGGACCCAGCCCAAGATGAACTGATCAGAAAAATCAGAGTCAGGGTTTTGGTTCAATGCTCTTGCACACTGTGTCAAATCTGATCTTACTACCCCAGATTTGCCATTCCTAGGCACCAAGATAGACGCAGATCTTATTTCTTTGTGTTGAAAAAATGGTGTGAAAGGATTTGGGGGTTGGTGGGGGTTTTGGGGGGAGGTGTTGTTTTTTGTTTTGTTTTTTTTTTTTTTAATGAAAAAGACAAGGATTCAGTACTAGCTAAACCTGACAGATGCTCACTGAGTGTCTAGACAATGAGAATATCTAGAATAAAGATGGAGGCAAATGCTTGTTTTATTCTTAACGGGGGATTTTTTGTACGGGGAAGGAAGAGGACATGAAAAAACAATCTATGCAGAATATAGAGCACTGAAGAGAGTCCTCTTCTTCTTCCCAAACCACAAGACCTTAGGGAAAGATTATACTTTCTTAATTGTTTCTTTTTCTTAGGCCTCACATTTTAAACCTTAAAAACCACCTGGGTAATCATTTCAAATCCTTTTCCATGGTTGCAAGTGACAGAAACTGATCTATATGAACCAGAGAACCTGGTTTTCCTTCAGCATCGTGGGATTCCAGAGCACAGTTTGGGGGGCAGGGAGCACAAAGAAATCATGGGAATTGTCCCCTTGGAGGGAGGGTGGAGACCTGGGCTTCAAGAGTATTTCTGCCATTTCTCTAGGTGACCCTGAAGAAGTCACTAAGACCACAGTCATCCTACCTACAGCGCCACCATCAGCTCCTTCAATTAGGAATCCCATTGCTGAGAAAAGCAGGAACACTGGAACATGATTCAGACCATCCCTCTCCTCACTGAGGGACCCTGGGGCAACACCTTGGCTTATTTGCTTACTTGCATGTACGGGCTGTAAATTATGCCTTAATCTAGGCAAGAATCTCTCTGTGGTTTTGTTCCCACCCTGGAGGGGAAGGATATTCTGTTCCTCTATCTAAGCAGAGCAAAAGCTGCTTGGGACGCAGATTATCCTTCACACGTGCTTCCATGGCACACAGTTTGATCCTGTGTAGTGCAGCTGGATCTAATCTCAGGTGAGTAGAGGCCTAGAAGTTTGTTTTACTATGAAAAAAACAGTCTCATAGGAGGAAAAAAAAAAAAAGGCACTGACACTCACCAACTCCCCAAGAAGGCTTCCTTCTGCCTGCAACATTCATCTCACCAAACAGAGGGATGCTGAGCTTTTGCTTGACCAGTTTTGCCCTTCTCCGGTTCTAGGGGAATGACACAAACGTGATTCATGGGTCAGGACACTTAGGTGACTGTAAGTATATGCTGCCGAATTAAACAGTCTAAGGCAAAGGGACCAATGGGAGGGAGGCCACAAGCTGATGTAATGTCTGGGTAGCTCAAACCAGCTCCTCAATCTCTGTTATTAGGTAAAGACAGGCTGTCCCTGGAGAACACACAAGCTCCATTCCCCCTCTCTGCAACCCTCTGCACGGTCACATTAGGGACATGCCCTTTGCACTCTCACCTACAAGCTCCTGGCACACACGAGCATCCTCCAGCACTCCAGGCTTCTTCCTCCAGCAGCCAGAATAATGCAGTCATACAATGGGAGCATTGTGCAAGCAAGTCCCTCAGCACCACAGCTCCAACCCCATAATGAAATGTCTCCACCACCTTTTACCGGAGAGAGTATTTGATTGCAGTCAAGTACCTACACCTGGAGGAGGTAGGAGGGGGTTGTGGGGAGGGGCTGCCCCCAAGTTAGACTGACAGCCTACTCAGAGCTGCAGCAAGAAAGAGAAGGGGAGGGGGACAACAGCAGAGGGGCACTGGCACAGGCACAGTTTTACAGTGTGATAAGCTTGTACAGCCTTAGCTGTAGTAAGTATCCCTGGGTGCTTTCTTACACACACACTTCAGATGCTGAGAAGAAAAAAAAAAAGCAAACAAACAAAAAAAACCCAAAACACAACCCCCCCCACCAAGCAGGTGTAGAGAGATTAAAAGTGAGGAAAAGTCTGCACTTCAGAGTCGTGCAGAGATGTTAACTCAGGTTCTTGTTTTGCAACTCCCCATTTCGATGCACTAATGGAGGGAGTCCTTAGCACCTAGATAGAAGAGTTTAAGTTAGCCTTGATGGAGGAGGGAATGGCGCTAAATGGGTCCCCAGATAGTATGTCCGCCTGCAAGGGTAGGAGAATCCGGTTTAATGGGCACCTGCTGGTGGCAGCTTCCTAATTCAGAGGGGCAGACTTGACTGCACAAGGTGTCTCTGGTTGGAGGCCCTTTCCTGGTGTGCAGAAATGTGTTCTCCAGCTCCATCTTCCCCACTGGGCTCCCCAGGGCTATATCTAGCTCAGGACATGGGAACAGGGCTGAAACTACAGGATGCAGGGAGATCAGGATAGATAATGCAGAGTGTCTTTAGTAGCAAGACTGAGGTTCAGTTTAGTCTGGGGGGTTTGTGGTGTATGGGAGGAAAATGGGGCCATGGATGATGGAGGCAAATGAAGGTGGAGGTAGATGAAGGCTAGCTTTGAGGATGGGGCTGGTAGGATACTGGGAGAGAAAAAGAGACATAGGGCTGGAGTCCTTATTTATGGGGTGAGATTTGTGATTGAGCAGCAGATGTAACCAAATGAATGGTGGCATGGTTTGGGTTTGGATTCAGGGCCTGTACTGATGATGTGAGGAACGTGGGCAAATGAAGTTTTGGGAGCAGCCCTTCTGATGGCAGCAAAGAAAAAGGGGGCTGTTGAGCGTACTGATCTTCTCGCTGCCTATTTGGGATAGTCCTGGTGGGCTAGTTTGGAAGTTGTATGATGGAGGACAGAACAAAAGCAGATAAACCTGATGGGCATTACACCATAGAGAAACTTGGGTCAATAGAGAGGGCAGAATGAGGCCCCATGGATGAAAGAGAAACAGGTGAGTCCTGCATAAGAGTATTTCTGTGCAGAGTATGGATGCTGGCATTCGTTACAAAACACCAGAAACAAGTTGAATTCCCCAAATTGTGTTTATGGGAATGAGCTCTTCTTTTCTGGGGTTTTTGTTTTGTTTTGCTCCAGTCCGTCTGTCACATCTTGCACATTTCATTATTTAGGAATTTTTGATTTCAGAAGATAAAGTAGACCCAGAGGAATATTTTCAGGGAGATTATTTTAACAAGCACTTTTGTACCAGGAAATCAGTGAGTTTAACCTAACAAGCAACTACCAGGCCAGGGGGACAAATAAATCTAGTTCCCACCTATTAATTTTACAGCCTACATAAAGCAGTGTTGAAGTCAAAAGTATATGTGACCCAAAAAGACATTGCTCATTTTGACACATATATAGCTTGCCCCCTGCCTGAACCCTGTCCCTTAGCCTAAATCCAGGAAGCGGGCTCCCTTTTGTAACGGATCATAGTCCTGTGTGTCAGGAATGTGTTCTACCTTAAACCAAATGTCAGCCTTTCTCAGGGAAGGGATAAGCTGATAGAGATGTTCGCCCCAAACAGGGATCGTTTTCCTGTTTTGCATTGTGTGAGAAGTATTTGTTTTATTGCACCACTCAGTGATTCAATCCAGCCAAGCCCACGCAGGAAATATTGGGATTTTGTCTTGCCAAGTTGACATCTGAAAAGAGCAAGCAGGCGAATGCCTCTACTTTAGGAGTATTTGTAATGGGTTACTGAACTATTAGACACATGAAGGGAAAAATGCACCTCAAAGAAACAACCGCATCCCATTGATGGAAGTGACCTGGATAATGCAGAAATGCCGCTGACTTTCATCTTTGGTGAGGAATGCAGTGGTATGCAGTGAGAAAAAGAAAACAGAGCTTTCGGCACACACATAAGTTAAAAATAAAGCACAGAGTCTGAAAGAAGAGGGTGATTAACCAATGGAATAAATGAGAAGGGAAAACGATGGATTATCCACCACTTGAAGCATCTTGAAATGTGGGCTGGATGCCTTTGTGCAAGACGTGCTGTCGTCCAGCACGAGGCACTGGGCTCCAGGCAGGCTACAACCTAACACAGATTTTTTTTAGCTTGTGTTGCCAATGCACAAGTGGAGGATTTAGCTTCAGTTCTCCTATCTACAACAGTATCATGAAAGGATGTGAAGCACGTGACAAGAAACAGTTGATGCCAATTTCTAACTAACCGTATTAGCCAGAAAACTTAAGCGGTCAAAGGAGAAACATAAGCAATGAGATAGTTCATTCTGTAATCCCAGTAAAAGGAGTTTTTTGGCTAAAGCATTCAAGTCCTGAGTCTCGTCCTTGATTTCAGCCAGCTTGGGGTTGGGTCTTTGCAAGTAGGAAGCAACTCAGTTGGGTGAGGAGAGATATCTCTTCAGGGGGAATTTCATTCACTGAAGCAAAAATGAGCCCCATCAGCTCCATATCCAATATTCCAAAGGTTTTAAATTGCATTTCAATAGAGACAGGTTAAGCAACATTTCCTAATTAAATCCTAATGCATCAGAGATGGTATTTGGATGGTGGATGACGAGAGCCTCTACATTACACATATATATCTGCAATTTCTTTCAAATATATTTCTGGCAATTTTTGAAACCAAATCCAACATCATTGCAGAAAACAACTGCTGTTGGGTGGCTCTGCAGAGTGGATAAGACATGGCTGAAGCTTAGTGGATCTGGCCCCTTGGGAGCACAGGGACAGTGAACGTGTGAGCACTGGCCCACCTCTGGAGCTGGAGTGATTGCATTGAGGAAGTCCACGTGAAACCTTAGGAGTCCTGAGAGAAAACCACCAACTGAGTAAGATTCACTTGATACAGACCTAATGGCCTGGGGCTCCTGGGAGCCTCATCTTCATTTGGAAATGTTGGAGTCGCAACAAAAAAAACAGGAAGGAGCAAAGTACCTCCATGCTGAGACTGGGCACTTGCCTGCATCTGCAGAAAGCAATTCCATGGGCACCTGATGACTTCTGCAGGCTGAAATACAAGCTCTGAAAAAATATTGATGTCTCCAGTACAACACATGAATGAAGAGCCCCAAATCCAGTCAAAGTACCATTTTAGGTGCTGAGGGTCTTGACGGTGTCTCCAAAGTCACACAAGCAAAGCAAGTCACAGCCTGAATACCTAGTCCTGGGATGGGCCTTTCTTTTTCTCTCGTGCTTCTCATCCTCTGCTCAGCTGCCTTCCTTTAGCAATAATAGCAGCAACTCTCTTGGACTCAGGGAAAGCAGATGGGATTCCCCCTGCAGATGCCCCCCAGAAATTTTCAGAAATCATTTTCTGTGATTATCTTTGCTTAATTTTTTCTGTAGTTTATCATGGAAGGAGAGGGCAAGACTGGGGAGTAACTTGTTTTCAGTGTAGGTTTTGTCTTCTTAAGCTTTGGGACGTTGAATTATTGTATGGCTTTATATAAAGCCTTTTCTCCAGTTTAGAAAAACACACTGCAGTGTAGTGCTAAGCCTCCAATTACCCTGCCTACCTCAGATTTTAATTACCCCATGATTTCAACATCATCCCACCTCCCTTTTTTCTTTGTATTTCAGTACTTGCAAAGCCCTCAGGTTTCCCTACACTTTACTATCACTAAAGCCATGGGTCCCCAGAGCTCTTTTGCTGGACCTGGACCTGTTTGTGCTTTAAATCAAGTGCAGGTGTAGGTTGACCTCAGGCTGATCTGGAAAGGGAAAACCAAGGCTTAGGAAAGCATCTCCCCATGGCACCAAGCCCTGACCAGACGCCGACAAAGATCCCAAACTTAGATCCTTCTGGGCAGAATGTGGGCATTTTCAGTCCAAAGGGAGGTCCCTAAAGCTGTCAGTCACCTGCCCTTGTTGCATTGGTTTTCCAGATGAGATGTGCGTTGATGCAGTTGTACTATTTGCAGTTTTCTGGTCTCTAAGACAGTAAATGAGCTTCTAGGGCTGTAGACTTATTTGGTCTGGGGACTTTTGATTTCTTTCCATTTGAATATTTCAATCTCTATAAAAAAACCGAACCAAACAAACAAACAAAAAAACCCAAAACCAAACCTTGACTTTTTTCTTTTAACAGAAGAGTTTGGTTCAAAAACCAAAGGGAGGCTTGGTTTTGGTAGAAAAAGAATCTAGTTTTTGAAAACAGCAAAGTGTTTCTTTTAGTTCCTGAAATAAAAGCCAAACAACAGCCCAAATGCTTCTACTGGAAAAAGATCATTGCCATATTTATATTTCATGCAGATGCATGGGTGAAATGTCCTCTCTTTCCCCAAGCAGCTACAAGAACAGAGCTGTAAACCCAGCTGTTGTTAATGTCCACAGCTTTCTTCTCTTGCCTCCTTTTCCTCCTCTGCTCTGCACTGATTTTGCTATCAATCCTCCTTGTCTCTCCCATCATCTGTGATGATGGCTCCTGTACATCTATTCTGTCTTCCTTCAACTGCCTGCATTTCTGTTGGAAACCTGCTTATGTCCCCTGAAACTGATACCCTGCTGTCCAATCATCTCGGTATCCCCATACCTTCTGCTTTCATCGGGATGTGTCACTTCTGCCAGCTGCAAAAGAGTCAACCCTCCTAAAGCCCCCTGCTCTACCTCATGAAAGGCTCTCCCTTTGAAAGGTTCAAATTGCGGGAAGAAAAATCTATTGGAAGCTGCCATGAACAGAATTGCTACCTCTGGCTGAAGAAATCTCAGACCCACAAATGGCTGAAAATATTCAGGGATTTCTGTCCTGTTCTTTTTCTCCACTAATGCTGGAAGGAAAATAAATCCACTGAGTGTCTCCTTGCACAGCTTTGCCCCCAAGTCAGACTGGAGCCAACACCACAGAATCTTTCAAGGGGACATCTTCAATGGCAGCTTGGGCCCCTTTCCCCATCCAAGTGCTTCAGATTTTATTTTTATTTTTAAGTTTGCTATGTCAGGCGCAGCTGAGGTCAGAAATCACCCAAGGACTGTGAGCACTAAGCTCTATTTCGTATTCTAAGATAACACTACACAGATGTACAATACAGGGGGATAGGTAGCATCCGCTGCTTCTAAACTCCTGCCCTTCTGGAGTGTCACTGAGGGTATCTCAGGCTACCACTTTTCATTGCACTGGTGAGCAAAGACCAGCCTGGCCAGCCTTCAGAGGTGGGTTCTGGTGTTTGGTCCTCTCATCCCATAATCACAAGACTCACGGTGCAGACAGGGAGGACATGGGACATTCATCTCCGTATGCTCACCAAGATAATCCCTGTCTCCTCTAGGGAAAACCACCATAAAAACACAGCAAAAACACAACACGTGGTATAATGCTGGACTACAACACTGCAAAGGTTGGATGAGGACCTTCCTCTTCCCCTGGCACTAGAGGAAAGTCTCCCCCATACTGCCCTCAAGTTCCCCCCAGAGGAATTGTGCCTCGGTTTATTTTTAGATACGCACAGAAATAAACACCTCTGGCCCCTCTCCACTGTGATAAGCAGAGACATTGTGATGATAATGATTATTTGAGTTTCCTCAAATGAAGCAAGTATTCAATTATATTTTCATTCTTTGGAATGAAACTTAACCCAGTTTGTTTTCCGATAAGGCCATATGGAGAGAGGACACAGCTGGTATTTTATCCAAATTAATATGTGTCCTGGCTTGAAAACAGGTTGTGTTTGTAATGAGCTCAATCTTCATATAATAACACTGTTGAAACAATAAACGTCACTTCAGCTCCAATTTGGTGTCTGGACTGCAAGGCATAAAAACAGTTCTGCTCTAAACTGTCAGGGCGAAGACTGGATAAACTTGAGAAAGTTCAGGTCAGGTGAAATTTCACACACGGAGACTATTATTGGAGCGAGAAGGCTGGAGGAGCTATTATGGGGAGCATGTGCATCACTTCTTTCCCCACAGACTGAAGTCAGAGCCACTTCACTGGTGACACATCCCTTCATGGCTGCATCCGAGACACCCCCAGCAGCTGGGGAAAAGCACTAGTTCAGTGCAAATGGCTCATTTTCCACCAGCCCTGGGAAATGCAAGGTGCTGTGGGAGTGACGGTGATTTGGGGCTGCGCTCAGCTATTCAAGGGGGTGCTGCTGTCAAATGTTTTTTGTATAGCTGCTCCATGGTGGATTGCTCCTGGTGCATGGGTCCAGGGCTTGTGGGTACTGGGGATAGCAAAGTGCCTTTTGTAGCTACAGCACTGTGGGAAACTCTCTGGGCAGCATCATCCACTCTCTGAAATGCAGCCACTCCTCAGCTGAAACATCACTGCTTTTAATCTGAAAGAGACTTGGAAAGAGGCAGGAGGAGGCAGAGGGGTTTGCTCCTGTGGGACAGATGAGAAAAGCAGCAGAGGTGGGATTAGCCATATTAAGGGGTGGCAAAGCTGACACAGTCAAACCCCATTGCTTGCCAGAAGTCTGGCACGAACATAGTGGCTAGTCTGGTGACAAGCATTGTAGTTGTTGCAGTTTCTTATGGTCCATTCCCACCATCACCAGATTTTCTCCCCCACAAAGAGGGACAAAATCATTAAGCACACCTACTCCAAGGTTAATTTATGACTTTTACTGGCCCAGAATGCAGCCAAGCCTGTTACATGTGTGAGGGACTAATTCTGCATAAGACCTAGACCCCGATTTGCCCTATCCCCTTTCTTTCAGCCTTTGAAACACATATTGAGCTTTTTTACCTAATGAAGACAGTTCTACCTACCTTACAAGTCTCTTTTTCTGTGCTAGGGAAATTGCACTGATTGGTTCTATGCAGGAAGCTATGGAGAGCTACATCCAAGAGAGAGATGAGTAGTTGCTGCTTAGATCATATACAAGCCCTGCCAAAATCCTCAGACTAGGTGTTCCTCCAGCAACCTTGCTGCCAAGGCTGGATTTGATCAACATTTTTATATATAGCAGGTCAAGCACTCAGAAAAGACATCCAGAAGTGGGAGTATGGAGTATCTATGCTTGTCAGTGCTTAGACCACTTGCCCAAGGAAGTGGGATCCTTGAGCTGAATCTCTTTTCCAAGGACTTGAATACATCTCCTGCCTTCTGTGTGTTGCAACATGAAGGGAGTTGTGAGATAGGACAAAAATAATCTCAAATTTAGCCTCTATGTGTGGGAAGTAACGTGTTCACTGGGCCCAGCAAGTGTGGATTTGTAAGATTGCATCAGGCTCCTAAGCTGCAATATTGGGAGCTATGTTGTCTTTAAGGATTGCTCAGTTCATGCTTGATTATGGGTACTTCATCGTTTGCAAGAAATGTTGGGACTTGGCAGCAGCCTGGTCCAAAAGGCTTGGAGGTCATCAGGAAGTCCCTGCTGCAATTTTTCTTTCATCAGATGTTACACACTTATGGGAAAACCCAGATCTTCCCCATTTACTTTGCAGATACTCTGGGACCACAAATACCATAGGATCTGTATCTTTAGAAGTATCTGCTTTTTATCTCTAACCAGTACATCTCTATGCATTGCACAGAAAGGTAAAAGTAATCCCCCACCCACATTTAAGCCCATTGGCCCCACTCCTGCTTATTGACACCCACGTGGTTCAAATTCTATCCTAAAATTAGTTGGCTCCTCTCCAGTCACTATCCTGGGAAGCTCTTCTGCTCTGCATGTCTCTGCTCACGTGAAAACCAAAGCCCTTGGAGCAGGAGTTCAACAAAAATAAAAAATTTGCAGAGTTTTCTAGCACCATAAGAAAAGGAGCAGTTTACAGTCCAGCTGTGAGCAACTGTGATGCTCTTCTCCTTAGCGCTGGGCTGCAGGAGGGGGCGAGGCTGGCCTGTAGCTTTCCCTGAGAATAGAAACTGGCAGGAAGGAACTGAGGAGTGAATGTTTCCTCAGGATCAATATGTGGAGATTCCCTGTCTGGGAAAGGGAGGGAATGGAGCAGAGCAGGAGCTGAGATCATCCTCGAGGGATGGGTCTCTCCAGGTCTGCACCAACACCAGCAGCGGTTTCCTTCCCAACTTACCAGGTAGTGCTACCTTTTTCACAGCCTTTGCACCTCTGGCAGCAAGTACAAGAAGCATGCCCCTGCTCACTGCAGGGTTATTTTAGTTGCTTGCCCCTAAGAAGGCACCATGAGCTGTGGACTATGGGGGTCTCTCTTGCACAGATGCTTTTGAACACTTGCTGCCATGAGGAATCACACAGCACGGGGCCACTTATCCAAGCATTGGGGTCCAAGGCAAAAAGGGGTGAAGAGCAAAGCTGTAGCTTTCCTTTTCCCATTTCTCTTCAGGGTCTGAGGCTGGAGCCCAGGTACTGCTGTTTGCAAGGGTCCAGATTTTCCTCCTTTTAGACCGTGATGTATCAACATAGATCGGTATCTGCATCTCCGGCTTAATGCTGCCCTGGTCCCAGCCCCTGACTCCATTCTCCAATCAAGGTAAAATAGCATAGCAAAGTGGGTCTTCATTGCAAAGCAGCAGGATATCCCTCAAGTTTACCACACTTCTGGAAGGTCCCAGTGCTGCAGCACAAAAAAAGGTAATTGGCATAGTTGCAGGGAAACCGAGGCAGAGGGAAGCTGAGCGAGACAGCAGCTGCAGCCAGAAGAGAAACCCGGGACATTCACATGGCCGCAGAGTGCCATGTGTCTATTTATATCTCTGGTCTCAGTATCCACCCATTTCCTTAAGCCATAACCTCATTGCTGATCATTGCTAATATAAACACGCTAAGACTGCGCTGGACTATCAAGAGCTTCCTTGCTTCCAGGACCCACAGCTCTTGAACACTGTTCCCTGCTCTGTGGTCTGAGGAGATGGCACTGGATTTCAAGCCATCTCAGGGGACCTGGCAGGCTCAGCTTTTTGACCATACTCTCTAGGGGGCTCCATGGGAAACATCCAAAACCTAAAGTTTAAGGGATACAGCCCAAAACAGAGGAGAACTGGGTCATGGACATTCTGGCTTGGGTGGGTGACAGAAAACCCCTTTCTCTTTACCTTTATAAGAGGGATGAAACAGATCTGGCTCCATTGATGACCAATATTACTGCTTTTGAACCCTTTTGATCATCAGAGTTGACCACTAGAAAACTCATGAGACCATGTCTCATACTTTGCCCTTTTCCCCAGACTATTTGCCATGGAGTAGTGAGGATCTTTATGGAGGAGAGATGATTTTTCACCCTACTTCTGCCTATAGCTTCTTGCCTGGCTGAGGGTGTGCAACTCACTGACACTGTCTTCTGCATAAAAAGGGTGATCCCAGATTTTAGGTACTGTTTATTAAACGTGCTGGAAGAGTCACTGGATCCCTGTGGTCCCCAGGGCAAGTAAGTGACATCAACTTGCTTAATACCATTTCTTCCTAATGTTGAGCATCCCCTGCTACCTGAAATGATGCATTTGTAATCTAAAAACTTGTGCTCCTGGCACCTCACAGAGGATTGGGCCTGGCCATAAGTAAATAAGGTCATATATAAATAAGAATAAATTGGGAAGAAAAGAATACGGAGAGGGGAATAGAAGAGAGGGACAAAGGGATGGGAAGATGTATGGAAAAAAGATACTGGGAGGAACCTATAGCAGCAGATATGGGAGGAAATCACAGCTAAACATTGGGGGTCAGTGTGATGTATTTTAGCATTTAGCAGTATATACAAATATGCCCAGCAAGAAGCATTTATATGTTTCTCCCCATATTCTTTGCTTTTGTAGCACAGAGAGCACAGCAGCATCTCCTCCCTCAAGGCCCTGTGAACCCGGTGTTGGTAGCCTGGGGAGGGATTCCTTGCCAGGGATGGGGAAAGGGAAACTCACCCTGTTTGGAGAAGACAACTGCTAGGTGACCCCATCCAGGCCTGTCTGGTCGAGGGGTATTGTCCAGGCCAAAAACTTTGCAAAGGCTCTTTCTTTTTTTGAGTTCTTCCTTCCAGTCCCATGCTGTGTAGTTTAGTTTGTTCCCAAACTCACAGAAACCCTCCTGCATATGGAAACAAATGTCCCAAACAGTGCATTTCCAAGAACTTTCTTCTTTGGATAGGGCAGATAGGTGGATATTTTGTTCCCCTCCCTTCCATGTACTTCCTACTTTTAAGATAGAAATAGATCATACCTGTTTTTTCAATGGCTCACCAAGACTATGAGAATTTTATCTGGGCTTGAAAACCAGGGAGCAATTCTGGTACAATGACCTGCCTTCTGCCTGCTCATCCCTTTGGGCTACCACATCTGCACAAATGGTTTAATTTGGCTGAGCTGGAACATTTTCCTCAGCTACCCTTACTTTGGTGATAAGCTGTTCTCTTGAGTGTAGAGATGGAGGCGGTTTTCCAAGGATATTTTCTGTTGGGCTGAGCCCCTCTTCAGACACTAAGTGGAGGAATGTGTTTTTAAGAGTCCGTTACCCCCAAGGGCTTCCAGTGCATTGCTTATGGATAGAGACAGAGAAAAGCTTGATGTGTGCCTGGCAGAAATTTTCTATTCAATCTTTTCCCTTCATCCGAAGATAAATAAATAAGAAATAAACTTTTGGTTGAAATGACTGTTTTGGCAAGAAATGTTTGTTTTAACGGAAGTGTTCCTGTTTTTGTTATAATCCCCCAATTATTGGGTTTTAGTTACTTACAAAAACTCCATTTTATTTTTTTAATGAAAGCTCAGAAATGTGAAGGTTTTTCGTCTTTCTTCATTTTAATAAATGAGTGTCAACTTTTGCAATCATAAATATCTTTCATAAGGAAGAAGTAATTTCCAAAAAGGCTCTGGGAGCTGGCCAGCAAGTGTAAGGCTTGATGTGAAAAAGCTGCCCCTACTAACTGTCCTTGTCCTCATCAGAGGCCAAAAAAGGCCTTCTACTGGTCCTTCAAATAAGATTTGCTTTGGCCCAGAATCCTTTCGTGCACCAGGAATACCCTTAAACCTCTCAATAACTGAGAAACCTCTGAAAAGTGACCATATATGTTCTTTTTGGTTGAACTCCTGACCTGTTCAGAAGTCATTTCTGAATTTCCTTCCATCCCTGGAAAGAGGGCAAACTTACTGTTGACAGTGCTCTCTTCATCACCCTCTCCTACCAGCCTCTGCTCTGATGTGAGCTGTATGGACTAAGGATTGTCGTTCTGTTGTGTTTTTGTACAGAACTGTGCACACTAAGTTTGTTGTTAAGATGACAGAAATCACAGTTTGTCCTGGTTTCAGCTGGGAAGGAGTTAATTTTCTTTCTAGTGATTGCTGTGAAAGGAAGGTCAATAACTATTGTTTCAGTTGTTGCTAGGTGATATTTATACTTTTCAAGGACTCTTTTCAGCTTCCCAAAGGAGCCAAGAAGGAGCATAGACAGAACAATGGAATGGCCAATGGAATATTCCGTACCATAGACATCATGTTTGGTATATAAATGGGGGGGGAAGGAGGGGGGAATCCGTGATCACTGCTTGGGAAGCTACCAGTTCACCAGGCAGCGAGAGTGACTTGGGTCATATTACTGCTACTACTACTACTTCTACTACTACTACTATTACTACTACTATTATTATTATTATTTTTGTTTTCTGTTATTGATCTATTAAGCTGTATTTATCTCAACTCACGAGGTTTTCTTCCTTTCCCTTTTCCCCACCTTTTCTCCCGTTTCTCCCTGCCCTTCTAGGGAGAAGCAAGAGAAGTGCACAAGTGGCTATGTGGTCCTAGTTACCGTCTGGAGTTAAACCACAAGACAATTTTTGCTAAAAAAATTCTCGTAGGGTTTAATTGCAGGTATAGGAAATCCCTTTTTGTGCCCAAGTGAAAGATTTCCATCTGTCTAGCTAAGATGTCCTTTTCTTTCTCTTCATGACTTGTTTTGTCCCAATGACAGAGTCACAACAGTCAGCTCCACAGCTGTTGAACTGGTATCCATTTGTCTAATCCTCTGAAACCTTACTAGAATGACTACTCTTCTCTTCGGGAGTGGTGAAGTGGGAAAAACAATAACTAAACAAACACCAAAACCTCTCTGCTGTTCACCAGCTGGAGAACTTCATCCAGATCCAAAGAAAAAGTATTGGTTCCAGCAGAGCTCTATGACACATCATAAATCTCCAAACTAAAGACTGAGAAGTTTCCAGGTGCTATGGGAAGGACACAAGATTATAGAAATCCTTCTTGCAACAGTTTTCTGCATGGAACATGAGTTATTTAATTCAAAAACCGTCAGTGTTGAAGCATTATTATTTCAGCTAACTGCCACTAATAACTTGCCATAAGAAGCTGCTAATCTGTATGTTTGCTGTCTAGAAGTTAGAAAACTTATTCTGTGCTCCCGTGTTGCAGGAAAATTAGATGCATGGGGAGCCTAAAAGATCAGTGATTTCAAAAAAGTGTGAGTCAAATCCATGAAGGAAATTTTCTTGGTGATTTTTAAACAAAAATGTTCACTGACTTGATCTGGAAGTCCCCAAGCTTCAGATCAAAGTCTGCCATGGGAAATGCTATGGCATGTTGAACTGATTCTTGCATTTTTCTCTGGGAAACATCTTCTGACTATTGTTGGAGACAGAGGACAAGTGAGATGGACCTTTGGAGGTCTGACCAAGTGAGACCAGTCTTACGATGTTGGAAGTGGTCCAATCCTTAAGGCTTGTAAGGGACGTAACTTCTGGAAAAAGGTTGACCCCAGGGTCTTAATTCTTGATGGTCTTACTAGTGTGAGTGGGACAGGCTTCCAGATGGACCAGATCACATTTCACTTCTCCAACTTCAATTCCACTAGCATCCCAAGGAGCATTTGAAGAAAATTTCACAATTAATCTTTCATAAACACAATGAGGTATTAGAAATCAAGTCCAACCGTATTCATAGACAACAACTGCTATACTTTCTTTGTACTTGCTGTCATGAATAGGCTCTGGACGGAAGGGTGGTAGACAGATCAGCATTTGTTGCTTGCCAAGCCAATTGAAAGCCTCCTAAATCTATGCAAAGGAGTCACAGAATCAGTCTGAGGCCTTTATGCTTGAACAGGAGCAGAAAAGTTCTGGTAACTCCACAGCACCCAGTTCATCATGGTGCTTAATTAACCAAGGGTGAGCAAAAGTTGAAATTTCCCCCAGTTGCTTACAGGAACTTCTTTGCAAGTTTCTGTAAAAGGCTATGGAGAGAGTTCAACTTGCAACACACTGAGGCCACAGAGCTTGCCCTTCTGCTCCTTCATGCAAAGGGATGAGTTACCAGCATGCCTGGAGGATTTAGGGAACTCAGGAGAGTTCTTGGTATGTAGATCTTTGCAGCTACTTGTCTTAGGTCTCAAGCGTTGGTCCTAAGAGTTGGACAAAAGAGGAGCAATGACAGACTTACTAGTGTCTCCTCTTTAAATGTGTGGAGAAGCAAGAGACAGAAAAACCAGGCATAACTGTTTCAAAGGAACCCATATAATTTAGAAGCCTCCATGCTATTTTCAAAAGTGATCAAGGAATGCAGAAACCTAGATCATATCAACTTGTATTGAGGAAACTGTGTAGATTACTTCAGAAGACTTCAGTCTAAATAACTTGCCCAAGTTCACATCATCAAGGCAGTGCAATTAAACCCAAACTTAGAGGCATAGAATAATATAGGTTGGAAGGAACCACAAGAGGTCTTTTGTCCACTGTCCTGTTCATCCTGGGTCCTTGTGCAAGTAATGCTCCCAAGAGCAAACCATGGCCAGGTGGTCATCACATGGTGGACAAAGACCATAGCAGCAATAGAAATCTGCTTGACAAGAAGAACCAGAGACAAGGTGCTCATACTCTCCTTGTAGTTTCTGCAAAAGTCCCCTGCATATCATACCCTATATATGCCTGAGAAACAGGTCAACCACATTAAATCAATGCTTTAATTAAAGACATTACATGCCATTGTGATGTTTCTGTGATAAAGACCACAGCAACTACAGCTTTGGAGAGATCCCATATCTCAACATCTGTTATTTGTCTGTAACAAATGCAGCTCTGTTGCTAAGCTGATCTTCGCATCCCATGAACATGGATACGACCCCTGCCCTGAAGTGTTCAGGGTGCACTGCCAAATGTCAAACAGTGGCCCTTCCACCGCATGCCTTGGGGAGACTGAATCACAGGCCAATGGATCTCATCTGACATTTCCAAAAGTGCTGGCCTCTTCATCTACCCTGCTGGAGAACTGCAAAGAGCATAGGGTCATCACAGGTCTCTTGCTTCTCCATGGTTGCGTGTAATTCTTCTGCTCACCTCCAGGCCAGGTCTCCATCAAACATTTTCAGTGTATGCCTGTGTTAGCAGGATGTCAAAGCCATAGCTCACTTCTTTGTGCCTGTAATGCTGCAATAAAATGATAGCATGGTCAAGGTGGCTGTAGCTGAACCTCAGCTGCAAGCTGGAGTTAAACAATGAGGGAGAAGTGATTTTTATACCATTCCCTTTTCTCTTGCTGTTTTCAAGCACTGGCATCTAGGAAAGGAACCAGAGCTGCTTCGTCTTCTTCTCCTGCATGGACCCCAAAGCCCCCTTGGCGTATCATAAGAAAAGTGGGGTGGTGGTGACCAGCACGTAACACTGATACTGGTAGCCTGGCAGAGATATGTCCATTGCTGGAGCGTTATATTTCTGAGTGGACGGCAGGGCATTCTTATTTAAAAAATGCGGATATCTGTGGTCTGCATTGCAGTGTTCACTACACTGCAGCTACTCAGAATCAGGCCAAAAATTATGGTTGGGGTGTTTTTTACTGTTTCCTGAAAAAAGAAGTTCACTAAAAATCCTGTTTCTGTCTCTCTCATTCTCTCTCTCTTCCTCTNAATAATTGTTCCTGAGATTTATTTGACAGTCAAGATTTCCTAACACCGAATAAGCCTGTAGCTTTTGGTTGCAAGTCTTTCATATACATATATGAATATGATTGATTGAAAGAAACCAGTTCCAGACACCCACCATGGAGAAAATTCCCACTGGAAACGACAGTGGAGCCTCTCAAAACCTGTCCCTGGAAGCTGGAAATGTCTCTTGCCATGAAACTGAGAGAGCTTCACAATCTGGGGAATCTCATTTGCCTTAAAAATTTCCTGTTTGATTCCCCTAAATGCTTCATCTATCCCATCCAGGAACCACTGGTGCTGACATTAGCAACAGATATCTCTTGTAGACTTCCCAGATCATTCTGCACTTGATCTCTTTATTTTTTAAATGAGTTGAACAAAGCATGAAAGTATACAGAGATCTCCTCCACCTCACAATTTTGGGAAAGAGTTTAGTTTTTATTTTGAACTTGTATTTTTCCCGACTCACTAGTACCATTTCATTTCACCAACAGGAATCAGCCTGGTGTCCTGTAGAGCTTCACAACATCCATTGGTAGATTTTTCCCTAGAAACAATACAGAACTGGAAAGCTTGGATAAGACATCTGCTTGGAGTTTCTTCTTAGTTTGTTTTTAGGCTGTAAGGGTGATTAACTGATGGAAAAAGGCCTGTCTGACTATGGCTTTCACAGTGTAGATGGTCAAAAAGTAGGTAGAAACCTACAGGCAAGATCACTTTCCTGTTTTAGGAAGTGTTAATTGAGTGTCCCAGATTCCACCCACCTGCAAAAGCAGAACCTGCATTGTACCTGAGTCTCAAATCTGTAGATTTGTGTTAAATACTTACCATCCTCTGCCTTGGAAAGTTCCCATTGTTCTGTGCATCCAAGACTGAAGGTCACACCTTAATAGCTAACATGCACGCTTTGCTAGAAACCCACCCCTCTGGGCTGATCCTGGTTTTTCAGCCTCTCTGGGGCATACAGGGACAGCACTTTCCACCCCTTCCAGGTACACTACCCACACTCTGCCGTTTGTTTTGGGAGGTGTCCTCCGGAGATGCATAATCCCCATGGTGCAGCCCTGGTGAGGCTACCCAGGACTGTGGTCAGTAAGTCTCCTTCTGACAAATGGCAATCTCTCCCTCCCCTTGTCAGCACAGAGATTTGGAAGAGTAAAAGCTGTGAAAATGTGAGGTTTGATGACTGCTGGAAAGAAAGTAGTAGGGAAAAATGTGAAAACGTCAAATGCATTGTTTTCCTGAGTGAAATCTTTTGTTTCAGAAACACTGTACTATTATGTTCTAACTTGGTCAATGATCCTTGTTGTGAAATAATGGTTCATAGGAAACTGGTCTTTATTTTTCTAAAATTGTAAAAAAAGGTAAATAACCTGAGAAGAATTTGTTGCCAATTAAAGAAAATATTTCTGTTTTGAATAAAAATGAATATTGCAAATTTCTTTTCGAAAAAAAATCCCATTAAAATATTTCTGTCTTGGTTTGACTCCAGTTAATTTTTCCCTTTTCTCTTTCCTTGCTATCCTCCTGATTTTAAAGTTCACCTAGTCCAGCCAGAACACCCAAATGAAAACTTTAAGAAGAACAATTCAGTCTTTAAATTTCTCCCTGTACCTGTTCAGGACTCCTGAGCACTGGATTCAGGCCACTGAAAGCAAAAGCAAGGAAAAGAGTCTCACTGGAAAGTGCTCCCATGTATCTTTTAGAAAATCCCCAGAGTAATCCTTTTTTCTTCCAAAACCATAACTGAATAAAAACTAAGAAGTTCTGGCAGCCTTCTGCCTATGCCAGCATCAATAGTGGTTTTTCCCATTGAGGTCCTAAAAGAAATATCTCCCTGGTCCCCTACTATCCATACTACCTGGACATGAGTTGTCTCCTGGTTCTCAATACTCCTCAGCATTTTGGAGCAAAGTGATTATTTTACAGAGTCAACCCCTAGCTGATGCTCCAAGTATAGTGAACTCCAGAGATCACCCTATAGGCAGTGAAGACAAGACCTGGAAAAGACTAGTTCCCTCCACTCCCCTAAGACCATTCTGGGAGGTCTTCTGCACTCAAACCGTGTTACCCTGCTAGCTAAATGCCGTGCCCCAAGACATGCAAAACACACCCTTGGCATTATGCTATTAAAAACATCACCCAAGCAGGCTGCAACACAGCCTGTGCTTCATTTTTTGCACTTTGAATTGAAATCCCCTCCCACATGTGCACGAAAAATGATAATAGCTGTGTTTCAGGGCTATAGGCAGGAACTGGCTCTGAGGAGTTTGAGTCTTGTGGACATCCCCAGCCTGCTCTGATGAAGCTGGTCCTGAGAGCGTGGACCTTTTTGCTGGGGCAGAAGCCATTAGCAAGGTTAGTGCTGTCTTTCCTGATCAAAGTGGGGCTCAGCACGCCAAAGGATACAGGAACTTCTGCTAAACACCCCTAGCACTAGAACAAGTACTTGCCACCTTGCTAACATGGTGCAGAGATGCCTGGGGCTGAGCCTGCTGTGCTGCTGGTGCAGTGCCTGGCACAAGTGCTGTCTCTGACTCAGGTACTTCAGTGCTACTTAAACAAAGGTGTCACCGAACAGCAGGGAAAGTGCTATCAGGTTACTAGACTATTTTTGCTTGATGCAAGTGCAGTCCAAATTGGGAGGGTTACTGGCAGAACTGGAATGACAGAGGCCTTTAACAGGGCTGAATTCAGCTACTCTTGGCAGCCTGGTAGGGAACAGACCCTTTGAACAACTGGTGGGTCGGGAAGGAAAAGATGCTGAGAGAGGAGTGAAGGGCAAATATCCCAGGGGATGCAAGCCAGCATGGAGCCACACCGGCAGGAGGGAAGGAAGCAGCGAGAGCAGGGCATGGTGGACTGTAAGGGGAGAACAGGAGAGCTGCCCAGCACTGCCAGGCATGGTGCTTGTTTGCCTGATAAATTCAACCCCAAGCAGAAAAGAAGGAAATGATGAAATGAAGAAAACTAGCGCCAGTTGTGCGGAAAGAGCCCTGAGCGGACAGCAATGTTTTATGGTCCAGACTGCATGACTGATTGGATTTCCTAACAATATTTCTCAATGCCTAAGTGTGAGAGGCCCCTGGGAACAATAACTTTCCTGCAACTCAGAAGCTGAGTGATGAAGCTGTGGGTTAATAGCAATTAGTCTCCACACTGGCGGCTCCCTCTGCCACCTCCAGTTCTTCTTAATTTGTTGCCAGCCCCACAGCAGTGTAAATAATCCTTTGTTTTAAATCCACTGTAAATCTGCTGGTGAAATAACTGTGGCTTGAGTTATACAATGAGGATTCTTGATGAATATACTTGGGCAGGCTGGAGGGACTGATGTACCTGTGTTCTCCTATAGAGATTCATGGCTTGCCATTGAACAGGGGGACGCAGGTAATTTTACAGACTTTTGTTTTAAATCACCATACAGATTTTACTATCGCAGAGGTCAAGCAAGGAACAGCTACAGACACTTAATCAGGTGCCAACTGAAAATGCAATTATCAAATGTATAATAAGAAAAAAATAAAAGAGCTCTCCAACCTTTGGCTCAGGAACATCTTAAGTTTGGAGAACCACCCACAGCAGGATGAACTGGATCAGGGAGAATCGGAGCAGCAGATTTAAAGGAGAGCTGAACAACAATTGTGTTCACAATTCAGTGGCTGCCAGAGGATCCACCTGAGATCATAGACACAAACAACATCTTTCATGCAAGGACTTCATAGTCTGATGATCCCCACCTTTGCGGCGAAACACAGACAGACAAATGACAGCAAATTGGCAATATCAGACCTTCCTCTCTAGATAACCATCAGTTTTGTTGATTTTTTCTATTTTTTGGTGATTGTTGGAAGATCTTGCTGGCAACACCTCACCCATGATCTGTGGCTGGGACCTAGCTAGCTCTCCACAGGTATTGAAAAGGGGGTCATGTAAGAATCAACTTAGATGTTAAGCTCAGCACTAAAAACAAGTCTGGGTTGGCTGACACTAATAACAGTGAGCTACCATGAGCTTTGGCACCAGGTGTCAAAGCATGAACCTGTCTCTCTCATCTCATGGTATCCTCATCTCTGACTTGAGTATTCGGGATTTTTATGGGGGGAGCTCGATGTCCTTTTGAGTAACTTAATGGAAAAAGGGGCCATACCTCTAAGTGCCCATCTACCTTCCCTAGACAAAACCACATACTGCTTAGGGGCCAAAAAAGCACGTGTACCAACTTGAGGATCATGAACTGACAAACCATCTTGGAATGAACCATCTAGTTCCATCAGGAAACATGAAAGTGAGGAAACTTCCCACTGTCTTCTTTCATGGAGATCTTGGTCCACAAAAAGGGCTGTTTTAAGGAACTAGAGAGATGCCTAGAATCTCCCTATCCCAAGAGGCCATAGATGAAAAATGAATGAGGAAATCCTGCTGAACCCCACAGTATTTCATCAAGGCTCTTCATGAAGTCTCAGGAGACCAGTTTATTCTCTGAGGCTCGCAGGCATCTACAGACCATAAACCTTAGGCTTCATGCACTGCAAATGTGACTCCAACGAGTCACGTCTTTGCACCATGCAAAGTGAGTCACCCCCTCTTGTGTGTGTTAGGGCATCACTTTTAGCCTGGAAGAGATAAGGCTCACTTGTCTTTGTCAATTTTTAAAGGAAATAATATGAAAACAGCTGAATGTGGATAGGTGCCCAAGTTCTTTCTGGCTTTCTTGTAGCTGGAATGATGATGGACAGTTTGGATTGTTTAATATGATTACTTTAATCCTGGAATGGAAGACCTTAAAAAGGTTTCTGCCTACATACACAAGACAAACTTAATTCCTGGAAGATTAGGAAGTGTGGCTGGAATAGAAAGATCTGCTTGCAGAGCTGTGCACTGAAGCATACCTACGTCCTGCCAGGAGTGGCTTTCATAGCATCAAAAACTTCCAGAACAGAAGAACATCACCAAGTGTTTGCCCCTGCAAAACACAAGCTGTTTGTTTGACATTGTCCATCCTTTGCTCAAAGGTATTAGATTTCTTTTATAAAAATCCCCAACATATCAGACAAAAAACATATTCAAGAATCTTTTGGCTTTTCTTGTGTTCTTTTATTTTCCATGCAGACCTTCACTGTAAACTACATCTGTGAAATGGGTGCTGTGATTAATGAGAGTGATAAAGGTCTTTCTTTCTCCCACCTTTCCTGAGGAAGAAGATGATTAATTGGAGCAAGATAGAGGGCCTCCTTGCATTTGATTAATACATGCATTTTCTCAGTTGGTGTTGAGACCCACCTTAGGTGTTCAAACCACCTTTGTCACAACGACTGTGCAATAAAAGCCAATGAAGCCCCTAGGCTGTGTCACCATTTCAACTCTCTGAATTAGTCTGCTCTAGAGGGGTCAGTCAGGAGTCTCAGAAAACTAGATTATCAAAGCCCTCACTGAGTATCAAGTAAAACAATTATTATAGACCTGGGCTGTTTCTTCAGATTTTGCATCCATTTACTATTGACTTCTGATGGATGATGCCTCATGAATCAGGTGGGTGAGCAGCTGAGGGGTTAGGAAAACAGCAATATGGATCCTTTTACCCTCTGGTTTGAATCTGGACAAGAAATCGGATTCTGCACTCAGCCACTGTTGCATAAATCTGCTCTAAATCCCCTGGACATGGTAACTGTTGTGAGAGGAATGAGTAGTTGCTCTCTGCATCCTTCCTTAGGGCCCCAACTCCACATTAACTTCATAATCTTGAACTGGCCCTAATTGGAGTTCTCAAGCAAAGAGGTTTTTTTCGGGAGGGAAACCTCAGCTGCTTGTGTTTGTTACAGTGCTCAAGTTTTTGGTTTTAAAATGGGTTAGTAGTCCACTATAATCCTAAACTCCTTTCTGTTGTGGTTAGATAATTAAATCCTGCCTGAGTGAAATGTCCCTTACAGATCCCACTATGGTGAGGAGATGTGTGGAGAAAGGGAGCAATCCATCCAGGTGGGCTCTGTGGCCCAAGGGCTGGTGTCCCAGAAATAGGACGCTCTAGTGAGGAGTGGAAATGATGACCCAGACAGACATACATGAAGAGAGGACAGGACAGATCAGTGCCACCGGTCATGGCAGGGCCTAAACTCCTGCTGCAGAATATTCTGGGCTGTTCAGGAAAACTTATTTATAAATGAGTTTGGACTCCAGTTTGTCTTGCTGATTTACTGCAAGCCCAGCTTGGAAATCTGGGAAGGGTGCTTCTGGAAAAGACTTTTTCTGAGCCCTATGGTAGATCAAAACCCCAGCCTTGGGGAGGGCCAAACTGAAGGCATCATAATATTTTTGTTCTAAAACCAGAGCAGAGAAATTACACTTCTTTAAGCCTAAATTCCTGCACAACACAGGCCAGAGGACGTCATCTGGTAATTTCTGTGGTTGAACCTTGTCCTTGGACAACTGTCCATTTTCAAAGCATGGGACTTTCTGAACACTTTTCCTTCTGGTCTGACATTTTATTTGCTTTGTGGAGGGCCAAAAATGGCTAGCTTTTTGTTTGGGCATGCGACATGTTGGAGGAAACTTGATTCCATTGACTTCTGTGGTTAGTTTATTTAGAAGAAATCTACTCACCCTTTTTTGAGTCACTGTTTTGACAAATATTTGACCTCTGAAGTACTTCGTCATCCGGACTTGACCTGTGAGTAACTGATTTTTACAGTTAACTGGAAGGTCTAAATAAATAAGATATTCATTTTGGACCTACTGAGACAAAACATATTTCAAAATGTTTGGTAAACCGAAATTGAAAGAGTATTTTATTTCAGGTCTCATGGAGACATGAATTTTTGAATTCAAATAAGTTTAAAATTTTAAATCAGAATGGGAAGAAAATTAAAAATCAAGTGGAATTTTGATTAAAAAATAGAATATTTCATTACAAATTTTGAAGTGAAAAGTACTGACTGCTTTAAAAGGTTTTTTTAATATATGTCTTTGTGACAAGCTGTTTGGTGACACTGAGACCACTTGACGAATATTTATTTCACTGTTGCCAAAACTGCAGGAAGACTTCAGGTTGCTTCTGACAACAGTTTCAGCCAAAAATGCCTGTGCTTGGCAGCTACCACAGGGAAATGGCATTACAACGTGATTCTCTTCTTGAGCAAACTCAGGAACATCACCTGGCTTCTATTATTTTATTTTTGTGCCAGCCATAAAATTTGCCTATTTCTGTGTGTATATATGCAACCTCAAAGTGCAAGTCTAAAGGCTCTGGGCTTTATGCTACTGGGCCTGTTTGGCAAGAGAGATTAAACATTTCCAGAGTTGCAGATCTTCCTGGCTGTATCTTCAGACCAAGCAAAGTTTCACTTTCTCTTCCCACGGTCTGAGATTAGCCAAAGAAAGCATACTTTACCCAGTTTCCCAGAGTTCATTTCCATCATTTTTAGGACTGAAAGTGATCCTGTCCAGTTTTACAAGTGAAGGTAAAAACTCACCCAAGCCCATGAAACTCCACTCTTAATGGTCATTATTTCCAAATCAATGTTATAAATCACCAACTATTTCTTTTTGAATATGGGTCAATTAAAGATCTCCATGTTATTCTTGAGTAAAAGGCAAAAGACACTTTCTGGTGGAGCGCCAGGTTGACCTTTCCTGGAAAGGCAGCCCTCGGCAGTACTGCTGACATTTCCAAAGCACAAACCAGCAAAAAGTTTGCAGTGAGAGAAGAGGAAATAACACTGATTGCTTCTGAAGGTCCACCAAATTACCTGAGGCTCTTTCCTGTGACAGAGGACTTTGTCACCTGTTTGTATTACAATTATTTTGTCAGTTTTTTCCCCCCAGATCTGCAGAAAATAGAGAACCCTTGAAAAACAAAGGTTTAGGGAGGGGGGTGGAATTCTGCCTAAGTGCCATCTCATTTCTCTTTACTCTTTCATTCTCTTATTTTCTGCTGCTCTTTTAACATCAACCTCAAAGTCTCTATTACTTAGTTTTGGGTGTTTCATAGGCAAAAGTGCCATTTCCAGATGTGTTATTAAATTTGTGAAACCTCATGAAAAATGCATGAAATTTTCCTCTCACTGAAATCCAAATAATAAAAAGAAAAAAAAATGCAATTCCCCAACAATCCCCAAACAAAATGTAATTTTGACCTGCAGGCAAGACTTCTAAAAGTGCTCATATCTTGCTTAACCTGACATGACCTCAGTTCAGGAAAATACTTGAAAAAAGCACTTAATTTTTATGCAGTGTTCATTTCTGCTCACTGCCAGGGGGACAATACAGTGTTTCATGGCTGAGTCTCTGCATGTGCCAAGCACCTAATTGTCATGACAGATGTTTTTCACTGTTGTCCCTTAGATGAAGATGAGGAAAAGATAGAATCATAGAATCATAGAATCATAGAATCACTTGGGTTGGAAGAGACCTTCAAGATCATCGAGTCCAACCATAACCTACACTGCCAAAACCACCCCTAAACCATGTCCCTCAGCACCACATCCACCCGTCTTTTAAATACTTCCAGGGATGGCGATTCCACCACCTCCCTGGGCAGCCTGTTCCAATGCCTGATAACCCTTTCAGTAAAGAAGTTTTTCCTAATATCCAATCTAAACCTCCCCTGGCACAACTTGAGGCCATTTCCTCTTGTCCTGTCACTTGTTACTTGGGAGAAGAGACTGACCCCCACCTCGCTACAACCTCCTTTCAGGTAGTTGTAGAGAGTGATAAGGTCTCCCCTCAACCTTCTCTTCTCCAGGCTAAACAATCCCAACTCTCTCAGCCGCTAAGCTAAGGATGATGATTAAGATGATTAGCTCCTTCCCATGGCTTTTCCTCAGCAACGTGTTGTCTTCTGCAGGTCCCCTCTATCTTGTGATATTAACCAGCTTGACTGGGAATGGCTGGGCACACAGGATTACACAGTAGGTAGCTGGTCCCAGTAGGGATATAAATGGCATCAGAAAGAACATGGAAGTTATGCCTAGAAAAACAAGTTAAATTTTGATTTCAAGAGCACTCATGAAGCTAGGTTCTTGAAAGCTGGTAAGGTGGTAGTGATATCAACACTTTTCCTTCTATAAATGCACACATAGGTGCAAACATATTTTCATGACATTTTCTGTAGGTGACCATTTCTCGGACCTCTCCTCTGTCTAATCAAATGGGAACTGGCCAGTGGATTTCCAGTTTAGCAGAGTGATACATAGACAGTTATGTATACACAAAGGTATCCACTCCTGCCACCCTTCTCCTCCGAATCACAGCCTGAAACTCCATTTGCCAAGTTGAGTTTGCAAGACCAGTAAAAATCACTTTCACTGTCTTTTTTCTGTTTGTGTCTGTGATCTGGACTAATCCCATCTGGAATTTTAAGTAGACAAGGAATCTCCAAAACACATATTTTTAGGAAACCTGTTCTTAGGGAAGACATATTTTAATCTTAAAGCATCCTGAGAGGAGAGTAATGGTGAACTTGTCCCATACTATTGAACAGCTTTTTCTCACAGCTGGCCGGGACCTTTTGTCTCCCCTCTACTGTTCTCCTCACTGGTCCTTTCAGTCTCCGCCAGTTCCTGGATGCAATCATAAGGCAAGTTCAAATATTTATAAGTTTTCTGATTAAAAATATATTAAAAAATCAGGTAGAATTTCATGTCCTGCAATCAAGCAACTGCTTTTTTTTTTTTCTCTTAATGTCATGTCTCATTCCTTCCCTTTCTTTCCTGGACAGCAATTTTGCAAAAAAATCTCCTTTCCGCTAGTCTGACTGTCGTTCAGACAGCCTGAAAGATGACAGCAAAACTGCCCTTTTTAAATAGAAGGGGAAAATGCTGAAGCAGCAGGGTTTGCATTCGCTCTTGGAGTTCAGTCTAGCTTGCCTGAAAACAAAACAAGAGAGGAGCAGAAAAAAAGGGAGAGAGAAAGAAAAAAATGCAGCTTCTGTCTCTGGTGCTGACTCTGCCTGCAGTCTCCCTGTGCAAAGAAAGCGGACACAGCAAATATCCCTCTGAGCTCCTCAGAGAGGGATTTTTGCAAACGCAGTATCTTTGCATGTGTTGCTTTTAGCTGCCCTTTCTAACCATGGGGTCATCGCCATTCTGCAAAGGGTGCTAGCATGGCCAAGCAAGCTGTGCACCGCAGGAGCCAAAGGGGGAGAGAGCAGAAAAAAGAAGCTAGGGTGGAGAAAGCCACATTGGGCATGAGCATAAGGACCCATGTCTCATGTGTGGGACAGTTTTCAGGACTTAGCAGAATATTTCAGAGGTGGGTCCTCATTGGTGACTGATCTGCTGTTAGGATCATGCCAATGAAGGCTCATTTATGTCAAGGCGTGTTTATGCCAAGGTGAGCAATTCAGAGCACAAGCCTTTGAGCTTCAGCAACCAGGGACAAACACTTCTCTTGGTCTGGGCTTCACAGTCTCCTTGAGCCTCTGTTCCCTCTGAAATGAGGAGCTCATCACCCTAAGGGTATCGCCTTGAGGGCATCAAGAGCTCTCTCTCTCAGGCATTGAACTGCATTCAGGACTTCACCTAGAAAGAGGTGAAGAGTGCTGGCCTGCTTAGCTGCAGTCTGTGTAGGCAGAGAGGAACTGGTACAAAACCATAGGTCTGTCAGCACTTAACTATTCCCAGGGCTGAGCCTTCCTGAGCTGCCTTGGAAATGAAAGGAGATGCATGTCGAAACATGGGGCTCAGCCCTAGAGTCATAGCTGCCATAGCTGTGCCAAACCAGAGCCAGACACTACCACGGAGACACAGCAGCTCTCTGGTCAAGCCCTGCTCTGTTTCTGTTGCCTCTCCTGACACTCTTCTGACTAGACCTGAGATGTTGAACCTGTGCACCTGGCTCAGGGGTATGAAGAGCTGCCAAGAAGAAGCAATATCAGCACAGTGCAAAGCATGACATGTCTGGAACTCTGCCTGCTGCCAAGATAGTGAGGTTAGTGCTTGCAACAGAAAACTGGCATCCCCCAAAGAGAATCCAATTTCGGACTCACTAGGTCTGTGCTGGACAGGCTGACACAACTCTGGTCTCAGGTCTGGTCACATAGATGGATCATCCTGACTTCAACAAATGAGTGCCAGTCCTCAATGCCTGAGCGCTGAGTGCCTTGGGACATGCTTCAGCATGGCACCATCTCATACATAAGAACCGATAACAGAGAAGGGTATACAAGTCCTGTAGAGGGTCAGTGGACCTGACACTAACTCACCGACCTGTGTCCCAGAGATGACCCTTTTCCCCTGGTGTTTTGCAGACCAGGATGCCAGCTGCATTTTACAAGCTTTGCTGGTCTCTTTCTGCATGTGAGACCAAACTTCTCAGGAGTGGAGGGTCTCATCTGACACCCATGGCTGCAGTCAGACCTGACCCAGTAAACAAAGGCAATTTCAAGCCATGCCACTCACATGCAGTGTCACGTCAACAGGAGCTGCGCTCTGCTCTGAGAGGGCTTGCAATTCCCCTGACAAACTGTCATTCAGTTCCAATGCAATAAAGCAACAATTGCGTATTTAGAAATTATTATTGAAAACAGATTTATTAGGGATTAATGAGAGGAGTGTGGGAGTGATAAAAACACTTGCTAATCTTTGGGCTGGGGTGGTTTTGATAATCATCTAGAATTTGAAATAGCAGCACAGCAAAATCCTTATCATATAAATCTGATGTAGGTTTAATATGACAGTTATCATATGTTTAAATATCCACTGATTATTAGAAACACATTCATTGAAAATTAGCCATGTAATAGATTGTTATCTGTGACACCATTTGCTTAAATAAATACACATGTTTTCACAACCAATTGAGAGTCCATTTGAAATGATAGCTTGGTTTATTATTACTATATTTTTGTAATGCTATAGAGTGTATTTGTTTGCTCCCCATTCTTGACATACCAGAGACGTTTTTCATTCCTAACCTGTGTATGCTCAGCCAGCACGTAATCATAATAACAATAATAATAATGCATTTTATTTTTATGGCACCCACCAGTCACAGCTCTCCGGCTGTTTCATAAACAAGAATACTAATACCCAGAGAGCACTAAAACATCCATCAGAAAAAAAGCCAAACAGAGTTCAAAATAAAATGTAGCCCATGTAATTAAAGCAAAATAACAACGCGCGCTTAGGATGACAAGTTTTCCAAGTCTCTCTTGAAAGCAAAACAAGACAAGAGCCCTGTTTTGTGGTGATCCAGCCAAGAGGCTGTGGGAGACGGGGGAAATTCAGGCTACACAGGAGGGAGCGTCTGCCCGTCTGGGTGGGCTCCAGCATGGGCACAGGACAAGTCAGCTCGGCATGGCTGTCCCCTTGGGTCTTATCTATTTTATTGAGCAAATCCAAGGCCCTGAGAGGTGAACTGCATTGGCTAGATTTTCTCAGGAAGCCAGCAGCGCTTTAACTGGTATGTGATGATATTTCTTCACTCCCCAGTCCTGGCAGTGAGAGCAGTGGGACTGGTGCGGGGTCTCCAGAGGAAAGAGGAAGAATGCTATTCTTGTGTCATTGCACACTGCATGGATCAGCTACAAGAGACCAGTAGACTAGATGACAATCCTCGATGGCCATTTCCCCTCCCTGCCCCACATCCCCTACTCATTCCTGCTACCTCTCCCTGCTCCACTCTTTGCTCATACTGGGAAGAGATCATAAAAAACAGTGGTTCCACTTTGATCCTTGGGTAATTTCCTGGCAGAAGAACTGTGAGCAAGTTTTGTTTTTCTTGCCAGTTTGAATAGGATGGAAAGCACAAGGCAGAACAGAGACCTTGCAGAGTCAATGTGTGAGGAACAAGAGGTGTCTGGGGGTACTTGAATGAGTAGAGTGTTGACCTGCAGTAGGGACAAGTTTATTGATAATTCTGATGTCTGTAATTATTATTAGTATCCAGGTGTTAATCCAGTGTTTTCTTTCAGATTGTTTTTGGTGAACTTTGTCAGGAAATGTTTTTGAGAAGATGTGACTGTGTGGGTCTCTTCTCCAAGAGGCTGGCTTGGATCTTGAAAATCAGACCCAGAGGAGATGAATGGAGTTTCCTGGATGCTGGGATAGGATGCCAAGACAGCCTGACTACACCAGGCATCTACTGATGGCCTGGTAGTAGGCAAGGAACATGGTTTGGAAATTGTACACCTTGGATTTGCAGGTTGGCAAAGAGGCCCTCAGAGGACACCAGAAGTATGCTCATCACCACATCCCAATATCCGCACACTGGGAAGGTCTGGCACTGCTCACATTTTTCTCCAGTTAGATGGAGAAATTCCTGGCTCTTCTTTGAATATGTGATACACACTCAAAAGATAACTTGAAGAGAGGTTTTGAGCATCCATGAGGAAGACTGTGGTGTGGCTAAGTATAAAAAGGGCATATGTATGGGGAATGAGTAGCCATTTAGCAGAGGAAAACTCAGGCTTCATAAAAAGGTAGGTTGTCCTTTCAGTGTCACTTCTGCTTTGGTAGCAAAGCTGAAATTGCCCAATGGGGTTTGCCAAATGGATTGTTGAATCGCCTTCACCTGGATGCTTCTATGGCATTGAAATACTCTCTCTCTGGGTGACCTTCTTCCCAAGGAGCAGGTTATATTGCTGTATTCAGAGAAGTTTTGCAGCTAAGGATCCAAGCTGGGACACAGAACAGCCAGGCTCTGCTTCATCACCAGGTTCTTTGGTTGCATCTCAGTTCTACAGTGAATATGTGCACCTAAATACCCTGGAAGAAGAGACACAGCAAACTGTGGCTATGATGAGGGGTGTGATTGATGAATGGCTGGCTGATACCTGTTCAGGTTAGTTCAGCAACCCCCTGTGTCTCTATTAGCTTTAGTCACAAGGTTTTCCTGACAACTGTGCCAGAACTGCCACTGGATTTTCCCTCATCCCTCACTCATGAGGTGGAAATTAGCACTAATGAAGGTGATTTTTTTCATCTTCTCACCAGAGGAGGAGCCTCCAGCAGCCAGCTCAGACTGACACACCTAATAGAGTGCCACCTAAACTAACTTAATGTCCCCTGCTAACATGACACCTCACTGCTCTTTTCCATTTTCAAGTTGTTATAGAATCCATTGCTTAGCAAAAGATCTGATATGAAATTTCAAAGCTCCTTCTACTGCCTTTTCCATGGGGAAAATCCGTTTTCTTGATTTACTTTTATCATCTCAGCCAGCTCTGGATCCATGCTGCTACTTCTCCTCTCACCCTGAGTCGTCAGGTCCTTTCCCTCCCACCTCTTCATAAATAACCAAATGATCTCAGCTGAGGTTTCTAGGTGTAGAAAGCAAGAACTTATCCCGGCTTCTATTGGTTGGGTGTGTGGCATGCACAATGCTGGACAGATACAGCATTAAAGTGAAATTATTGTCAGATCTACAACACTTCATGGAAAAAACCCCTGCATGATAAATTTCCATGTGAATTGGTATAAATCATTATCTGACGTCCTCTACTTCCCTCATACTCAGTCACCTAGATGGGAATTGCTAGAAATAGTGGAGAATCCTCCAGTCATCTATCTATCCATCCATCCCACTCTTCCTTCTCTCTCCTTCATCTCTCTTTTTATTCACCCATTTCTTTACTCCCCTCCAAAACCAAAGTATCTAAAAAGCACCGCAGAGTTGTCTCTTTCTTCACCAACCCCAGGGACTGAATTCAGATGCTTAATCATAGGCACAAAGTATCATCAAATGTGACCTGAGGTACCTGAGATACCCTCATGAGCACATGCCCTTCTGGAGTGCCAACCAGAGGCCAGTTGGGATGTCCCAGAGCATCTCAAAGTGGCACTAGACATATGCTTAGGGAACTGAATTGAGTCACGGGTGTCCATTGGTCAGTTCTTCATAATGGAATCTTAGCACCTTGCTCACAGCAGTCTCATGAGGTTAGATGACTAAACTTGGAGCTGAATCTGCCTGGGGATCTCTGCAGTGGTGAACTCTGGCTTGCAGTTAAAAATCTGCCTGTGACATTCCTCTGTCTGCGCAGGGCAATGCAGTGACAATCAATGTGTTGCGTGGCAAGCTCAAGGAGGCTTAGCTTGGAGACAGCCTGGGTAGGAGCTTGTTCCAGACTTGTCCACAAGCACAAAAGACAAATAGAAAAGAAAGAGAGAAAGAGTTTCCAGGAAACACTGAAACAGTTGCAGTCTTGCCCTTTCAAAAGTGCAGATAATTAGCAGCTTAGCATTGAATCCCAGGTTAATTGGCTTGAATGAGGTCACTGTTCCCTGTCCTCCCCACGTGTGTCACCTCCTGCCAGAGGATAGTGGGAGGAGAAAGCGATCAGTATCATGCATACACATGATAAGTAGAACTGCCTTAGAGTGATTGGGAGGGGGACCCACCTGGGGGGCAGCAGGATTCTTCCCGGGTTGAGCCAAAGAGCAGCCATGAGACTGATTGTCTGAAGAGGCCAAGTAGCAAGGGAAGGGGAAAAGAGATAAAGGCTGTGAATGGACTTTGACCGGTATGTGATACAAGAGCTTACATATATTTGAAGTGTGTGAAATGCAGAGCAGGAAGAAGAGCCCTGATAGCAGGCACTGCTGCTTGTGAATGTCCTCACCTCGCATGGATCCTTCACATCCACTGTGTGGGGACGTAGGAGGTCAGCTTTGGGTGGCTGGGCAGCTAAGAATAGCAGGTACCTGAGAGCACTTGTTGGACCTGCATTAGCAAACCACCTTTGCTACGTGCACTTTAGTGACTTTGGCTTTACACCACCCGTGCCAATGCCGCTGAGGACTGGAAAATTAGGGATTTATCAAGGTCACATTGGCTTTTGACAGAGGAATTGGGAATAAAGTTGTGATAAACTATTTTTTTAAACATACACGTAATCTTGTGTGTACATTTGCCTGGGAATAAGTACATAAAAGCAAGGGAATCAAGAAAATCTTTTTCCCAAAAGACCTCAAAATTGTCACTACCCTGGCACTATGTGGCTCCACTTCTTGTTAATTGAAAGTCTAAAAATAATGCTATAAACTCTATATTTAGTAGAAAAATTTCCTCAGACCTGGATGAGATATGTTATTTTTGATTGGAACATATTGTAAGGAAGTACTTAAAATATTTTACAGCCAGTTTTTTCCGGCATTAAAAACAAGCAGGCATTTTGACTGGGAAAAATGAGAATGATCCAAAATAAAATCATAGCAAAATATGGTGATATTAAAAGCACTGGGATCTTTTTGGCAAAAACACTTTGGCAAGACTCAGGTGATTTCACAGGACATTTTGGCGATTTTCTTTCACCTTTCATCTCTCTTCGAAAACAGTTTCATTGCAAAGATTTCACCATTTCACCAAGTCTAAACAGGTTAGGCTATAGGTCTCCTGAAGGCAGTCCTGCATCCTAAATTTTATTCATAATGACAAATGCTGTAATCTGCAACCCAAAACACTTGGTTTAGGAAAGGTCACTGCATTAAAACTAGCCTGAAATCAAAGGAAGGAAAAGTGCAGGTTGCCTGTCAGAGAAATTGTCCCAACAATGTTAACTCCGAGGCAGTCCCCTTGCAGAAGAGAAGAGAGATTCATTGATTATTCATGGAAGTTATGTAAACTATAAAGCAGCAAACTGCATTAGGGATCATTGAACACCATGATGCAGCCTGCCCTACAGAATTACCATATGAAAGGATAGCAAGCTGGGACCAGCCACTGTGCAAATTACTTCACCTTCTTCAGACATCCCTCCTAGAGCACCTCCTTCTGTCTGGCTAGATTTCCACTAAGTCAGGGTCTCTGCCATGCATGCGCCAAACTGCACTGGACAGCCCCAAGTGGCAAGAAACAAAGCAATCCACACTCACCTGCAGAGCTAACTATTCATTTGGGAAGATCTCCTTCATTAGCCTTTAGAATAAAGTTATGCACAGGATAGAAGGGGAGGGATGGTGGTGGGAGGAGGAAGGGGACATGTTGGTCTGACAGATGCAGCCCAATTTCTCTGAAATGGAGTGAGCTGTGGTGATTTATTCAAGCTGGTGAGGTAGGCAGGGAGTTTTGGCCTGGGGGAGCCTGGGGCAATGAGTAAGCTTAGACTTCTAAAGGGTGGAGCTCAGAATTCTTTTTTATATTATGCAAAGTTAAAATAAGAAAGAAACTGATTCATTCTCCCCAGCCCCGAGGAAGACATTCCTCAGGTTAACGTTAGGTGTGTTTATTGGGAACATGGTGTAATAGAGGTCAAGAGGCACGTGAGTGACACCCACATGCATCGATCCCCAGGGAGGAAGGCTCTTGATGAGACCTGAGGACCATGGGAGCTCCTAGGCGGGACCTCTCTGCCATCATCACAAAATCAAAGGATGCCCCAACACTGAAGTGCTTACAGCCTAATTGAAAGAAGACAATGAGAAGATGAGCACCTTTGTCCCAAGAAGTGGTGCACAAGGGAAAATGTAAGCAGTAGCTAGATGCCAAGTCACTCTTTTCTCAAGCGCTGCGGTCATCTGTTCTCATGAGCCAAGAACTGCCATTGACCTGTCACTGTGTTTATCCTGCCTGCCCCACTTGAAGCAGAAGGAGATCCCTGAAAGAGGAAAGTGGAAAGTGTTATTGTAACCAGCCCCAGTTCACACCCTGCTTTGAAGGGAAAACACATTGTCTGTCTGCCAGCCAAGTTTCCTCCCTTCCTGGGACTGGCTGCGTTGGCAACACAAACAACAGCAACCAGACAGAGACCAAGAGTTTAAACAATGACCATGACTCTGTTGCAGATGGAAGGACTTTACAGCTCTTCATGAAGAGACATGTTTTTTCCTCCTGAAATTTCTGCTTCCGCATCCCTTTTTTGAGAAAAAGGGAACCTCAATGAAGAACCTCAGTGCAGGCACAGCAGTTACCCCCTGCACCAGCTTCTCTTGCATAGACAAGAGTGCTCCAAAACCCTTCTTCCAGGGGCTGTTCTCTCTTCTGCCATATGAATACTCATCCAAAACAGTGGTAGCAGGCAGGAGTGCTGCTCTGTCAGTATTGCCCCATGGAATGAAGAGATGACCTTGTCTTGCCCATGAGTCTGTTCCCCAGGAGAAGAGAGCTTTGTTTCTGGATCTGTTCTTGAATAAGTCGTTTTGCTTCTCTTTCCATTTCTTTAAAGGTCAGGACAGTCTCCCTAAGTACCACTGTAGTGACTAACAGTGTGGAGCCCTGATCTCAGCCTCTTGCTGCTGTGGCAATACAAATGAGAGTAATGCCTTTGTTTTCCAAAACCCTCCCACCATGAGCTCTGACACCATCATGCTGGTTGCCCTTCTATCGAAGGGAGAATAGCAGAGGGGAGCTATTCAGTCATAATATTTATGAGTCCCTGAAGTGGTTATCAATTTCCAAGTGGAGTTCATATGCACAAGAGGCACCATGGTAGCAAAGACACTGAAAAATCTTGGCATACGCTCAACAAGTGCCTGGCCATTTGGCAGTATGAGTCAGCCTCAAACAGGGAGAGTTTTTAGACATGCAGTGATAAAACCAAATGTTAAATCTTCTAGAAGTGGGACCAAACTACAGCCTCAAGTTTGGTATGGAGTCCTGTGCATAGTGGCGTTGGATTATGACTTCAGGGAGGGGAGAGGTAGGAAAGGTAAAAGAATGATGGGGCTATACTTGACTACCACTGGTTCTGTATGGAGATGTCTACTCTCCCTCTCTCAGTGCTTGTTCACCTACAAAATGAAGGGCTGGCTCTAGCAAATGAACCATCTGCCTTGTGTGTCTGGTCTAGGCAAGAGAGAATGCTCTGCTGGTGGGGGTTTTCCAGATCAAAGAACATCCATTATAGGTAGCCACATACATTTTCCTGTTTGTTTTGCATGGGCTTGCCATGCCTGGGCTGTGTGAACGTTTCCCAAATATGTCTCCAAAAAAGAAGCTCAATTTATAAATTAATAGCACCAGCAGCCTGCAGAAAGAAGCCCAAAGTCCATCAAAACTCTTTTCCTCCATGTGCTCCAATACAGGGACCTGCTTTGGACTCTGGGCAGTCTGCCTTGAAGAGTGCTGTTCTGTCCCCCTCCCCCACAGTCCCCTGTTTGAAATAACCCACTCTCACCTCTGCTCAGTTTCTGGCATCTGAAGTATGTCTGGCCCCTGGTGCTCTTCTCTGCCTTCCCAGGGACAGCAAAGGATACAAAGGGTGGGATCTCAACATTTCCCGTTGAACTCAGACTGATAGTGGAGAGATTAGAGGTGGAAAGAACACCTATGAGGTCATCTCTGACATCCCCGGGGAGCAATCCAGGATTGTTGCTTTGCATTTTATTATCTGGTGCTCTGTCCAGCTCAGCAGTAACATGAGTCAAACCACGATCTTCCCAGAGATTCCCTAGGGGAGGCGAGTAGCAACCTTGTGTTTCTTACTGTCAGGAAACATTTCCTGATAGTCAGCCTAAATTTTCCTTTCCTTAAATTCATTCTATTTACACCTATTCTCAGACAGACCTCACCCTGGACAACTTCTCCTCCTCCTCAGCAGAGTTCAGACCTTTTTTGGACTCCACTGAATGCATTTGTGAGTTCAGTTTTGCTGCAGCTTCAATTCATGCTGTTTCAATATCTGAGCACTTCAGGCTCATCAGTGCACTTCTCATTACAGCTCTGTGAGCAAGAGCGTGCTTCCTTAAGACCCCCATCCTCCAAGATAGCTGGGTACATGAAAGCCAAAGGTATTTTGACATCCATAAATGACCGCTAATGCTCCTAAGTATCCTGGTTTTGATGGAAAAGCTGTGCACAAATCATCTATATATGAAACACCTGACTGAGAGCAGTCCCTATAATTGGGATCCCCCATTAAATGTTTAAGCCAGACTCGCTAGCAAACCGGTCTCTTTGGTTTTGCTGTGGATGTGGCTTACTCATTACTCTTGGGTGTCTTGGCAGAAGCTGCAGGTGAAAATCCCATTTTCTGCCTCCAGTGAAGAGGAAAAAGGACTCAAGGGCAGGCTGTTCATATGTTCAACTGGTGACCAAACGAATGGCCCAAATCTGCTAGCTCACTTTTCTGCCTGAGCCGAGACATTAATTGTCCTGATGCTTTTTCCTAAATGCATGTCTCTGCATATCCTGTCCATCTAATATTTGTGCTGTTAAGTCTTTGCTGCTTGTGGATAGCGAGTTCTACAATGGACACATGAACTAGGTAGCAGTTGCTGAAATAAAACTTGGTAAGCAGCGTAAAGGAGAAACAGAGCTGAGAACTCACATCTAAAAGTTATTTGGCTTTAGAGCTGAGCTACCAAGACTGGGAGCTATTTGGAAATTGCTGGTCTCTGAAGGCTGGCAGGCAGAGACAGCTTTAGAAATAATCAAGTGGGACAGGTGCTTGAGTAGGCAGCAGAACAAGGAATAACTAGCAAATTATAGGGGATGCTCTTGGTGTTAAATGACAGCTGGTCCTATGCTGAGAACTGCATATGGCAGTGGTGAGGCAATGTCTTCTTTGCATCTGCAGCGGCAAAAGACTCCCCATGTCAGGGGAATCCTGACAGGATTCTTCAAAATGCTGCCATTAATGGGAGCAGCATTAAGAGGCTGAAGTGACTCAGAGCTTGTTGGGCAGAGAACCTATTTTTTTGATTCTTGGTTGCCCAACATGCGGTACTGTGGGTGTTTGGTCTGCACTTGGGGCTCCCACATATAAGGACAGTAATAATCAGTATTACTGAGAAAAGGAAGTATTGTCTTGGACTGACTCCAGAGGCAGAAATGATCATAATTCCCTGGTGGGAGCAAAGCTGGAGCAGCCCACAGCTATGGTGATTCAGAGATGTTATCCAGGAAAGCCTGTGTGTATGCAGACAGATCTTCTTCATCAGTTCCCTGGAAGCTGCTTCTAGGGAAACATAAAAGGGCAGTTATGTGTTTTTCTACGGCTGGACAGTGGTTAGGATGCAGAAGTTGATGCTTCTCTGTGTATCTTTATGTTTCCGGCAATTAACCAACCTTCCTTCACATCCCTGATTGCAAAGTCAGCATGCCATGAAGGACTCTGGCTGGCACAGGCCAAGTGTTCCCTGGGCAAACAATGTGCAGCCAGGCTCTCCTGATTAGCTCTGATTACTCTGGGGATGCTCATACAATGCCACATTAGAAACAGTTGCTTTGTTGTTGGGGAAAGGCATGGGCAGCCGTACTAACATGCTCACAGGGTGGATGGACTCACAGGGAGGCCGGGGTTAGCAGCCTGCTCCAGGCAGTTGTAATGCGTTGGGTGCCTTCAGGAAGAAAATAGACTCCATCTGGCTTAATTGGCATGCAAGACAGAAAGGAATATAGGCTTGCAAGAGATCTCAGGATGTCACCTAGAACATGTCCCCGCTCCAATATAGGGCCAGCTATGGCATCATTAACAGATTTTTACCTAATCTGTTGGTAAACGCTTCCAGAAATACCTTCAAACCCCTTTTGTGTAGCTCTGCTTTGCTGTCCTGTCTACTAGGGAGCATTTACTGCAAGTTAATTTTACCATTCTGCAAATGAAACCCAGATCTTCTTGTCTCATATTTGTGGGTTTGGAAAAAGGGTGATTCCTTTTCCCCTCTGTAACAGCATTTTATGTGACAGTTCCTGACATACGGCCTACCCTGCCCGTGTTTTCTTAAGGTAAAAAACATTGTTCTTTTGGTCTGCCTCCAGAGACCATGTTCTCTAGATCTCTGACTCCGCTTGCTTCCTTCTGGCTGGTCTCCAGTTGGTCCATGGCTTTCTTACAGTGCAGCACACAAACCTAGACACGGTTATCATTTCCAATGCAGAACAGAAGACGATTATGGTATTGTCTTAGAAAGTACCTTACTGACTTTCAAGACAGTGTGTGGGGTTTGCATGCTTAAGCATTACAACACTATTAAGTTCAGCCTATGACCCTTACTATTTCCCTAGATTCCCTTCTGCAGCACTGCTGCCAAGCCAGACAACCTCCTCAAAAGATCATTCACATTCTTGTCCCTATCCAATTTGATCTCTTTTTTTACACCCAGATTTTTTCTTGAGTTTGTCAAACTCATTTGGAATTTTAATCCAGATCCCCCATGTACTTGCAATCTAGCATAACTCGATTTAGTAAGTATAGTCTGTATGCTAAAGACCATCATCCTAGTCATTAATGAAAATGTTGAATAGCCTCAGGCCTAGGACAGACCCTTGCATAGTGCTGCCCAGCATATCTTTCTGGCAGGACTATGACCCGGTGCTAACTGCCTTCCAAGAACACTCTTTTAAATTGTTCTTGTTGAAACCTGCTGTCTCAGAGCTGCATCATTTGGACCATTGTCTGCACTTTGTTTACAAGAATGCTATGTGCAACAGTGCAAATCACAGTACTGAAGTAGAGGTGTAGATTTCTTGTCTACCAGGGTCATAAGTCTATCAACAAGAGAAATTAGATTGGACCAAGATAGCCTGCTCTTGACAGATCTGTCTTGGCTGGCAGTCAGCATCTTGTCTTCTGTCCTCACAAACAGTTTGTTTCCTTGTCCTGTCCAAGAACTGTTCCAGGATGTAAAGTTAAGTTGGTGGATCCTGTTCATTGATATATGACGCGTAGCTAGGCATCATCTTTGGCATTCCCAGCATGCTACCTGGGATGACACAGAAAATGATGTAACTGCTAAGAAATCAGGGGAAGGAAGCAGAAGAAACTGGATAAAAAAGACCAAAACATAAATGTGCCTCTTCATTTTTTAAAAGAAAGTGGAGTTGAAGGGGGATTACCAATTACTGCACAGATACTAAAATCAGTCATCTTGAGCAGCTGAACAAACAAAAACTGTTTTTCTAAGTATTTGTGGCTCTTAGTTGATTAATTTTTTGATAGAGTTATTGTAAAATTCTTTGTTGTTTGTGCATAAATCTGTAACATTTTCTTCCTCTCTCTGTTCTAGTCTTTCTTCTGCAGGGTCTTAGCTAACATCATATGGGATGTCAAATATGAGAGTAGATATTGCCTGCTGACATCCACAGCAAAAAAGTTTGTGATTGTATGAACAAATTTCGCATTGTATGAACAAATAAGACAAATTTATGACTGTATGAACTTCATTGCTGGCCGTTTACTTCTGCAAAATTTGTAGGATACTAATTGTCTTTGGTATCTCTTCCAGTGGATAGAGTGACATGTCTAATGAAAATTTCTAATAAAAAACAGTGTAACTAGAGACTGTGTAATTGCACAAGCCTTATTTTCTTCAATTTCAATGGTAGGACAGACCTCTCATAACTTTCTTTACACCGCTCTGAACACTGGCTGAGGTCTATCAGACCTTCACAACAGCACCAGTTTAGCAACTTTGCTGGAAAAGTCAGAGATTGATTTATAAATTGAGCAAACTCAGCTTCAGGATGCTGAGTTTTCTTTGCTCCTGGATGAGTGCTCCACTGAGATGCCACAGAGCACAGCACTTCACAGGACCGAGCCTTTGGTGATCTTGACACTGATTTTTCCACCCCATGGCTGCAGTTCAAGGACACCCAGCAAGGCAGGCATTCAAATGCAAAAAAGATTAGACTTCCGCAGTCAGTTTCTGTGTTGTGATTGCCATGCACACCTTGAATACTCTGGGCTAATATTTTCATTAATCATGGCTTTCTTGGCTTTGAATGCTTTTGGTGTACTGGAGCTACAAAAACATTTTGATATCCTTGGATTTACCCAAACAGTTTGGCTTTGCCCTGACTTTGAGGCAGCACAACAGGCAACTTGACTCTTAAGTGAAAGCAATTAAGCAGGCATTTAAAAAAAATGTGTGAGTGAACTTTACACTGATCCTGTCCTCTGGGGTCCTCTGATGTAGTATAAGCTGCTCAGGGATTTTTGGCTGCTGTTTGTGTGCACTGCTACTGGCTGCAAAGCCTCAGATAGATATGAAGCACCTGGGTCTAAGTCTTTTCATTCAAGTTTCCAAATGTCATCATCTCAGTACCTCTGACTTGCCAGAACCTGAAGACAATTGTGTCATCAGATTGCCACAAATGCCTCCTGATTCTTCCTGTACGTGCTCCAGAGCAGGTTTCTGGAGTAAGCTCTGACACTTAAAGATGTGTGGTGGCAGACTGCAGTTCACAGATCCTCCTAGACTTCACTGTGTGGGAATGTGGCTATAAAGAAAAATGAGTCAAAACCAGATTTTATTGATTTGGTCCTTGGGTAGTGTTTGAAGGATGTTTTTATGTGAATTACAATAACAAGCCAGGCTTAACAAACCTGAGGAAACCTGGGGGCTAGCTTTTGGAAAGTCCCCAGGGACTAAGTTCCAGGTTCTCCTATATTCATGGAATTTATTCTTTCTTGTTTGCTACCATGCAAAAAAACAAAAGCAAAAAAACCAAAAACAAAGCCAAAACCCCAAGAATTACTTATGTTGACCATCAAGTTTCCTGAATTTCTCTTGGAATTTCCAGGAAACCAGGCAACTGAAATGTCTGCGTAACACCACACAACTTTCCATGGCTCAGGGTATAAGGTCACTTGGGTTTTGTTATAGCAATGTGACTTGTTTCAAACAACTGCTGGAAAGAGAAGGTCTCTGTCAACAAATAACCTTGTTGCCCTGGCCAACACCGGGATTTCTGTGTTTTTAAGGCTTGATTGGAAAAAGGGTACGTGAGGGATGAGGAGTGATTACTTACAGATTCCTTTAGAGTGGCTCAGGCGTTTTGAGTGAAAGAGTTCAGTGCATGCTTAGCATCAGTGGGCTGGGGCAAGTAGAGATGTTTAAATCCATACAAACATGCAGGAACCTATGTTGACTTCGTGACTAATGGTGATCCTCAGATCATCTGCCCACAAGTGCCCAAACCCTATAGGTCTCCTTTCCTGGCATTAAAAAACCAAAACATCCTGAATTATGCTTCTGCGGAATACCTAGAGGTCCTTGGAGGTACCTCCATCTTGACACGGCGGTATAGCTTGAAGATTATCTCCTTCCTATACCCTGCTAGCTAGGATACTGTCTTGCCTCTCATTAACTGCTTTATGAAAGCAAAGTCAGAGCATGATGAGAAAATTTCAACACATCATTCAAAGCAGGAATGTTGCTGGAGGTGTCCTGGTTGCATCTGTCTTTCTCCTTAGAAATTACTTTGACACCATAACAGAAGGGTTGGTTTGTTTGTTGTGTTTTTATTATTATTATTATTATTTTCAAGTGGCAATATGATTCTAATTCTCATCCAGTCCAGGACAGACCTTAATCTCAGAAATATGTTGGTTTGCAGGAGCACTATGGCATTCTATGGACGAGCACAGACGAGATTCCACCTCTCTGGATCTGCACATGTGGGAAATAAATAGTGTTTGCAGAGAATGAGACTTCAGAGCACTTTTGGGGAGCTATTGGAAAGGAAATCAGAATAAAGGACTCAATAGCAAAAGCTGTTTGTTTCATGTGGCTAAATAATTTAAAAATCAGTCGCAGCTTCTAAGCTTTAGCTCATGCCACTGTAACAATCAATTTATGCCAATGCCGCATTGATCTTTTGTCACTAAGTTGGTTTTGGGATGCCATTTTGAAGCATCTAATTCTCACTGCTGATTGTTCTTAGGCTTTAAGAGACAAACCCCAGTTCTGGAGTTCACTCTAAGGACCAGGTGCCTAAGGCGAAACCATTTGGCACATAAACACCTTGGATTCAGGTGGGACATGCTCCCTAATAAATATTAAAGAAAATAATTAGTTGTTGTCATTATATCTCTTTACCTAAGCATCCATTGCTGGGGGAGATTGCTACAGATGGACTTCTCACCCGTTTTGTGGCAACTGTTCCCGTGTAAGAGTTTGGCAAAAGCAGCACCTGGAGAAGTACTAAGAACTCAGTGGTAAAATTTGCACTCAGCAAAGACTGCTCTGTATCTGTGGCCAATGTAAGAACTAGAGCAGTCTTTGTAGAGACAGTGTGTGCAAGGCTTTTAAATAAACCAGGCATCTTGTGAAGTTTATCAGTGTGTTAGCCCCTAAAGTTCTCAATCAACAAAATGATATTAATAGTCACATCCCATGCAAGGATGTTTTGGATCATACTTAACATTTCATAGAATCATAAAATGGTTAGAGTTGCAAGGGACAACAAAGATCATCTAGTTCCAACCCCCTGCCACTGATAGGGCATCCACAACTCCCCTGGGTAACCTGTTCCTGTGTCTCATGGCACTCACAGTAAAGAATTTCTTCCTAATATCTAATCTAAATCTACCCTCTTTCAGTTTAAAACTGTTACCCCTCCTCCTATCACTACACTCCCTGATCAGAAGTCCCTCTCTAGCTGTCCTGTAGATCCTCTTTAAGTACTGGAAGGCTGCTATAAGATGTCCCCAGAGCCTTCTCTTTTCCAGGTTGAATAACCCCAAGTCTCTCAGCCTGTCTTCATTGCAGAGGTGCTCCAGCTCTCTGATCATCTTCATGGCCCTTCTGTGGAACCGTTCCAAAAGGTCCAGGTCCTTCTTACATTGGGGGCCCCGTTTCACCATTTCGATACCTTGGTCAAGGCTATTTAGGGTGTTCATTAAAAAAAAAAAATCCCACGTAANGCTATAAGATGTCCCCAGAGCCTTCTCTTTTCCAGGTTGAATAACCCCAAGTCTCTCAGCCTGTCTTCATTGCAGAGGTGCTCCAGCTCTCTGATCATCTTCATGGCCCTTCTGTGGAACCGTTCCAAAAGGTCCAGGTCCTTCTTACATTGGGGGCCCCGTTTCACCATTTCGATACCTTGGTCAAGGCTATTTAGGGTGTTCATTAAAAAAAAAAAATCCCACGTAATGTGTTTGTTTGCAATATAACCTTATAATTTAATTTTTGTTTGTAATACTTACCTTTTTTGGGGGAGGGAAGGAAGAAATAGCTCGTGTGCAAAGTGGCTTGTCCTCTATCAACCTATTCTTTGACTTGAAGCGTGTCCTATCTGCCTGCAATCCCCAGATCCACACATGAAAACAGAATTGCTTTCAGTTAGTAGGATTTACACTTTTTGCCTAGGTTAGTGAGTTACACAAGACTAGCGCTGACGGCCTTGAATTTGTCCTTATTAATGACATGGTTTAACTGGGAAAATTGATGGTAGCATCGGCTTCCAAGATGTCTTGCAAATCCATGAGCCTGACCGCTGTTAAAAGACCCTCCCCTCCTATATATTGTTGACTTCTTTGTCCAGTTCAACAAAACATGACTCATGAGAGGAAAATCATGACTTCTTCCCATGAGATTCCTTTGCAGGCTGACAGTTTGTCTCACCATTGAGAAACATTTCCTGATAATTCTACTGAAAGCTTCCTCTGCTTCATTTTGGCTCATTCCTCCTAGATAACAATCTTACATTTATATATAGTGTTTTAACATTAAAATCCCACCTGACCAGCAGGGTGAGTGCCTCTGAATAGTACTAAGATCCTGTAGAAAGACCCCCTCCCTTCCTGCTGTATAAGAGAAAAGTTTAAGACTCTAAGGACCTCAGCACCCCTTCTAAAAAGCAAGAAAGTAAATCCTTTGAAAAATGAATGTACTCATACCTTGCCTGCTGCTGGAGTGAAGCAGCTGTGCTCTGCTAACACTATGCGGGAACCTAGACAGAGAAGTAAAATAGAATTATCTATATCCCACAGGAATTACTGGTAGGAAATGGGGTAAAATGTAACATTGATCCAAGGAAAAAGACCGTGTTGAAGAAGGCCATTTCCCACAACCGGCAAAGTATTTCACAGCATTGTGACTGCTTTAGTTTTAGATTATACATGGGTTTTTTATTCCGGTGTAGCTTCTCTACTCTGCTAACATCAAGCAGATGAAGTTGGATGGAAGTTAACTGACCACAGGAAAAGAGCTATAGCCAAGTTACCAACCTTATGTAGAAGGCACATGCTGGAGTAAAAGAAAGGAGATACAAAGAGTGAAGGCTGCAGATCTGTGTGCTCTGCTGAGTGCATGAGAGCCACACAGGCTGCACTGGAGTGCTCTAAAGTATATTGTGGATCATTCCCAGGTCTGCAGGGGCTGTGATCAAACCCATGTTTTTGTCCTTCTTTGTTTAGACACAGCTTATCAGGGAGCACTTTCCTGGGGTGCGCCATGAACATCTTCACCCGCCTTGGCCTCTGTTAGGGTCAGAACCAGGAACAGTGCTATCCAACCTTTCCATGCAGTAGAAGGAGTAGTGCTTCGGAATGCTCACTAGTCATATGATGGCAACTCTCCTCCCACGCAGGACAGAGACTGACCTGTGGACATTCAGTAGCTGTGCATAAGCAGGGGCACAGGCAGAAACCCAGCTGTGGTGTTCTACCCTGCCTCTATGGAGGGCTGAAAGTGCCCATGCTGTGATGGTGGGCATAGAATCATAGAATCATCTAGGTTGGAACATGCCTTAAAGCTTTGAATTAGATCACTTTGCTGTCAATGACTGCAGTCTCCACTTGTTCTGCTTTCCCTTCTGCTCCCAGTTATATGGACCAGGAATACGCTCACTGTCTTTTAAATGTTATTCTTATAAGCCCATTTCTCTAAATCATCCATCTTCAATGCTTCTTATTTGGTTTCACACTGACTTCTCATCTTCCGTCTGGTATAGATTATAGATGCATTTCTTCAATACCTTATGTTCCTTCATTTAGAATGACCTTCATTTCTTTCACTCTCCATGGACAGAAAAACAATAAATACATGTTATAACTCTTGCACCCTTCAAGTCCCTCCATTCCATTGCAAAATCATCTGAGCAAGCTCAAGACTGTAAAATTTGTTTTGTTGGAGGTAGAAAGAGGGAGAGGATGGATTTGGTTTGGGTATCTTTTGCATCCTGTCTGCCCCTTAGATTCTAATGGAAAGTCATACAAAAGACTGTTCTACAGAACTTGAATGCACCCTGGATTAAGCTGAAGTGCAAAATTTCATTTTGGTTCAACGAAGCAAAACAAAACTGACTGATTTACAAATGTCAAAACATTATCTTTTTCTCTGAAGTATTTCAGAGCCAACGTATTTCCTCTCTTTTCCATGAAAAAGTTAAATATTTGTATATGGAGTGTATTTCTGTGTAATCTCACATATGGAGGGAGCAAAAGTTTAAATTTCATCATAACAGAATTTTTTACAGGGCAGGAATTCCAGGTTCTGTCCCTGGTTGAAACAAAACTTGTGATTTCCTGAATAATTAATCTCCTACCTTTCAGACAAGGAAACCTGGCCCTAGAAAGGTGGAGTAATATACCTTAGGTTCTCAAGACTGGACCCATTTCTTGGCAGTGTCAAGTTTCTTTGGGCTTTGGTACACAGGCAAAGCCTTTAACAACTAAAGCAATTCAAATATATCAATAATGGCTAAAAGTGATAGGAGAATCCCAGAACATGTACTTACACTCATCTTGTCAAGCCTCTAGTCTGAAGCAATGCAGAGCTTCATTACCCAGCTCTCACTGCCTGTTGCTTCTGATTGTGCATGAAAAGGCGTTTGGCTCCCCAATCCAACAACAAACAGCATCTCAACAGGACCAAAGAGTGTCATTAATGGGCCATGAGAGGGAAGGGCTTCCACCATTAGATTCTTACGCACATTATCTTGAACATACATTCAGACAAGACTGGCCAGTCTTTTCAATATGATAGTTTGGGGTTATCAGTTTGAATTTACTTGCTTGAGTCATAATAATTCCCAGGAAATAAGGTTGTGCCCTGGATCATGAGAAGGCCTATAAATAGTCTAGACATTCTCCTTTCAAATGGGAATAGTGATGGCTCATGGACTATGTTAACTGGACATGTGCTAGTAAAATAAGAAGCACTCAGCAGCTGTTACATTTAATTTTTTTTAATTTCCTGCCAGCAGTGTCCATCTCTGCCTCCTCAGTTCATTCCAGGAGAAAGGCCCATGTAGAAGAGGGAGGGTGGCATGTTGGATGGAAGCATTGTCACTTGGTGCTCTCAGGACCAAGAAAGAAGAGTGGATAAATCTGAGGTGGCTAACAGAGACATGGGCATTCAAGATAACATAGCAGAGACAGGGGAGTTTAAAACAAAATAACAGAAGCGGGAGTATAAAGTGACAGGGGCTAATTTCATTGTATGGTTTTCTAAATAAGTTTTGACAGTGTGAGATTGTTCTCGAGCAAACCATGAATTCATCTTGCATCTGTTGCCTTCTGTTTGAGAGTGACTTAGGCAGTCACCTCCTGCAAATACAGGCCTTGCTCAAACCAGAAAAGACTGTGAATTTGCTCCCTGAGTGCCTACTGTGGCTTGGAGGAGTTTCACATTAGGGATCATGGCCATTTGACCAGAAAAGAGTCCCTTCCTCCAGGTCAAAGTTATACCTCCTCATCTGGTGTACACATATAATATTAAGAATTTTCAGAGCTACATCATCATGTGTCTTTTAGAAATCAAAGAAAGATTTGCATTCGAAGACACCTTTGGAGGTTGTCCAGTCTGGTCTCCTGCTCAGAGCTGAACTAGCTTCCATGTTAGAGCTAAAGATCTCAATCTATTTTGATCTACCATTTTCAAAAACTCTACTTCCTTGGCAATGACAAATTTAAAGGAGGTTTGTCTAAACTAGACTATGAGTGACTGTTGTGCTCCCCATGGCTGCTTTAGTCTTAACAACATAACCTGTAAGTATTTAATCTCTTGCGTGGTAGAACAGTTCAGAAAATGCCATGCATTTCACTCCCCCCTCCAAAAAAGCATTATTCCATCACTCCCCTCAGCACAGAAATTCAAAACCATATTTTAATTAAATCTGATTAAACCAATGTAAATTTGTATTTTTTCTTTTTTTTTTCTTTTTTTTTTTTTGGCTTCAGTT